>CP136062.1:121105727-121632265 GCA_032622095.1 Siphonodentalium dalli
CGTGTTACAGAAGTTGTGCTTCTCTTTACATAACACAGCGCAATTCTATTGGTTAATCACAAACAAATGATATTAACGCTCTTTATTATTTCCATATCGGGAAAACCGTAACAAATAACGCTCTTTATGTTTACCATATCCGGATCTAAACAAAAGCCAGGAAACGTAACGTTTTTTGCCTTTGTTTACACAACAAGCCTTTGTTTACACAACAAAGGAAAACAAATTGACAATAACATACTGTTTATGCCATATTTCTGATTGGTATAAGAACAAGGTCTGTCTATATTTTACTATTCTTTCTGTTTATGGCGGTTTTTGACGGAGGTGAATGTTTTAACAGCATACCCACCGCCAACACCACCCGTATCTCTAATGTTTAAATACTATTTTACAACGATGAAGATAAGCAAGTGCAATAACTTTTGAATAAGTGGAGGGGAAACTAAATTGTGATCGTAGTTTGAACAAAAATTAAAATCTAACGATATCAAAAATATTAAGAATGACAAATTTCTACACAGAATTAGCATATATTATTGACGAGTAGTTCCCTAAAGAAATTATCAGATAAGTTCAACAAACGCTAAACTTGTCATCTGAACATTTTCCACGAATGAATAGAAATGCTTCTGCGCTTGTGTTAACTTTCCATGTCTGTCGCCTGCTTATTGTTCTGGGCAATCTTCCATATGAATAACAAACCATTCCATTGTATACATTCGTAACTGAATATGATAATTCAATTAAGAAAGGGTTTAATGTCCAATATTGTGTGAGCTGGGAACTTAGTGGGAAGCCGTCCTTAAAATGGTGGAACCAAATGAATAAATCCTGAAAATATATCAGTGACTAAAATTACACCAAAGGCGTGTTTGGCTGGACAGAAGTAGCACCCCATTGCACTATATATATGTACATTTATTGAAGTACAATGAAGAATTCATATTGGCAGGTAGAGAGTTAATCGAGTGTCCGAAAACATTTTAAATTTTTAATCAGTGAAGAAAAGTGCATGGGCACGTCGTGTGAGAAGGCAATTAAGTGACTGAGATTGCGGTAGGTTAATTGGCATGCACATAGCATGTAATCAGAAATGTTTTGATATATGCTTGACAGGTGTTTTTGGTAATTCTACATTCAACTTCAAGCCCATGCAGTTGGAAGTGTACTGCACACCCCAACCCGCCAACCGACAAAGAAATCAAAGTTTTATTTGATAATAATATTTAGTATCTCAAAATACTTGTTTGTTTGCTGTAATGCTTACCAGTAATGCTTACCAGTAATGCTTACCAGTAATGCTTACCAGTAAGTCGCTGTGGCTATATAATATGCAAATTATTAAGGTATACCGATAATTACAAAATAATCATTTATAAAATATATACGGTAGATGCAATGAATGCCATATCAACATATCCTGGTGGAAATCGACTTATAATGTAAAATAGGTACATAATGTGATTATTTTATTCCGAAATAAGAAGATAATGGACTCTTATCAGCTATTTCGTTTTATGGCGCGGTCCACAGTGAAAACACATGTTGAAGCGCGGACACACGAAAAGTCACTGTTGGCTTATTTTTGTCATTTTCCGCACATAATCTGCTTGAATCGCATCGTTGGCTGCGGACACACGTACCACATGCCGTAGCGATGGCATAGTAGGTGTGACAATTTATTATGCTGTAGTTTGGTGACAATTGGCCCGTCATAATTCTGTGCCATAGCTATCCATGTCGCCCGCTGATTTTCCGCACAATGAGTCGGCTGGACCAATTAACCATTGCTTTTCACCAAGGTTGATCTCTACTCATTACGTTATGCTAACTTGTATTCACGACGATATATATAATTGCACGTCCAGAATTGTGTTTGACCGTGGCCTGGTGGCAATTCCTCATTGAAACACATATCATTATTGTGGTACGTTTTTATATGATCTCAATGCATGCATGTTTATCTACTTTATCTACAAGACATTCAGGTATATATATATAGATACATCATTGAGAGATCGACCGTCGCAGGTAGAGCTTGGTAGACTCATTGTGCGAATTTGCAGAGGGCGACATGGTTTGCTATGGCATATGAATTATGACAACCAATTGTCACCAAACTCCACCATTATAAATTGTCACACCTACTATGCCATCGCTACTGTGGTACGTGTGTCCGCAGCCATTATGTCGATAATGTGACTAAAATGTTCTCATTTTCAGCGCATTATCGACTCAAAACGAGGCGATTCTAAGCAGATTAACTACCTAAAATAAGTCTATTATAAGCAGATAATGTGCTGGCTGGCCAAATTGTCTATATATACATTCAGGTTATATAAATTAAATGTTATATAATTGAATTCGTATAGTTGTTATACTATCAATACTTTATGTTTGTTCGAGTGAAACGAGTTAAAACATAAAGGTTATTTCCCGTGTCTCCGTGACATTTGATATATAACTGTCCGACTATAGTTATCTATTCCGCATGCACGCACACACTTGTAGATTCGGGACCTAGCCAACACATCCTCCTGTAAATAGGTTCATATTGGACCTATATATTCACATATGTTCATATTGGACTGATTTAATTCTGAAATAAGCCCATATTGAGCTAATACCCGTTATTCCATTGAATAGCGCTGACCGATGTGAAATACATTACAAAGAGCGTTCATCTGGTAAGTCGTGTTTTATGAAAAAGGGTGAAGTCGTGCCGATGATAAAGGGAGATTAAACAAGGCCAATACAGCCAATATGGGATTATTTCGTACTGTTTTAAAAACCGCATTTTAGGTCCATATAGAGCGTATAATGAGGTTAAATAGTGCCAATATGAGCTTATTTCGCTCAATAAAATAACCCCGTGCATATTGTCACGAGAACAGTCTGACCAAGCATGGATGTTTTGAACTTTTGATTGGCCAAAAAGCGACCCAGCGATCTTTGATGAAGTACTTACACGTCGTTCCTATTGTATTGACAAATTAATCAGATCTTACACTGATAGTATATTATGTATTTGGTGAATGCGTGTAAGACATAGATTGCGGACAGAAACATGAGCGATATGTGTACGGGTAATAGATTATCTTGTCGTTTCTCGAACAGAAATAGATGAACTTAGACAACATTATCTCAGTTGGTTGTAAAGTCATACTATTGCCAAGCGTTTGTATGTACATATTGTTTGGTTGTGATACACGATTCTTCAAAGGCTCCGACGGAAACAGTTAGATATAGCTGCTGTATGATGCAAGCTATGCCCAGACCAAATAAGAGACGCAAGCAAGTTGGGTAACTACACGGAAAGCATGTTATACTACGTCAGGTCATTCTTGTCATTCTATCAAGCGACAAGGGCACTTTAAAGATGTCTGTTCCGATTTGACATCAAACAAGTCAGAGTTTCATATATTAATTTTCAACTTACTATAGGTATACGAATATAGAGGATCTCCAACGAGTTATTCTGTGATATAAGATTTTATGAAACGAGTTTGATAAATTTGAGTCGAAGACGAGTTGTCAATCAAATTTGTCAAACGAGTTTCATAAAAGCTTATATCCCAACATATAACGAGTTGAAGATCTTGTATATCACATGAACACAAACTTGATCTGTATGCCTTTTGAACAAATCAAAATCTATAAAAGAAGCTGAAAATGCATGTAACATGCATACACGCAAGGCGTTGGCGGAGACGCTTCACAACCGTATACGACAGTATTGCGCGTCTGCCTTGCGACGAAACATATAGTCCCACAATTTACCTCTTTGTTTTTGTGCCATTTTCGTTAGTGCAACCAAGTTGGGCAATAATTGAACGTTAATGAACAAAGCAACCATTTTGCAATGTCTTGTATTGGTGCCAAGCGCAGCTTTTCTAAATAGTATTATCCGCGCGGTAATTTACTTGGCGCGATGCCAAGTATCCCGGGAAGCACGCAGCGATTACACACTAGTGAGAGATAAGAAAATATATAATGGATTTTTCAATGATATTATAGGGGTTTCATGCGATACATGTAAATATTTGCGATCACCACCATCCGTATCACACAGGCATCGCGAAAATCCACAAAAAACTTCCTATTTTGAAAGTCGATATCTGGCTATAAAAATCTCTTGCTGATGGGTGCATGTATCAGATTTAATTATTTTCTTGTATAACAAACGTACATATGCATGGTGGGTATGGTGTCGATTCGGACATGACATCCTTAAACTATTACGATATGGGGTTCGTTTGTTGCACACAATGCAAGAATGTGTAATTGGTATTGATGCTGACCTGGCACACACAACAGCGTATGTAATATCACACTTCTGTCATGAACACTTAGTTCCGGAATGCATATTGAGTCGCTCTAATACTGGCCAAAAATGGAGGAATGGCCAAAAACTGCACTAAAAACTAAATCGGGTCAATATGGCTAACTTAGGGTTAGTCACAAGCATTTGGAGTCACTTTGACTAACCCACACCTTTCATCGAGTCATTTTGACTAACACTTCCTTAGTCGTTATGACTAACATTACCCTAGTCATTGTGACTAATTTTATGCCTTAGTCATATTGACTAAAGCTAAATTAGTCATCCCGTGGACAAACAGTTGACAAACCTAAGTTGGTCATATTGACTAACTATTTTCCTCAGTGTAAGGAACCTTCTTTTTGAATACCATTCACGTGGTGATGAAACAATCAATGTTATCTTCTGTGCTGTGCACCTATATTTCGATCTTCGAAATGACTTAGACGTTTCATCAAAAATACTTATATAGTATGGTTGAAAGAAGTATGTTTCGATACTCAATTCCTGTACATGTAACAGCTTTTGTGTCTGCCCAAATACATCTGTATACCAGTTTTACTCATTATATATACTGCCAGGCCCTGGCCCAATCAGAAGCCGCCCTCATATTTGGTGAGTAACTTTTTGTTTTTCTTTCATTGTTGCACCATATGTATCAGACTCAGTGTATTTAAATTTTGACCATTACTTTTTGGCTCGGTGGAGCACAGGCTTTCATTCGTGCCGTTGTTGGAAAGTTTTTACCAGCACCAAGTGTTTCGTTGTTTTACAGCATCTCACCGGCTGCCGAAAACAATCATGCGGGGAAAAACGGAACATTAAGTGTCATATATGTATTAGCAGCGACGATAAAGGCAACTGGCAACATCTCTGTTTCCGAATACACAATACTTTATTTGTTATTCAAACATTCGGCTGAAATATTCGGAGACAACGTGTCAGAAACTCAAGCAATGATTGTGCTAATCTTCGCGATAAGACAGATAGCCTGTCATTAATTTAACTATCTCTCCCCTTTAGACAGCTAACATGACACCTCGGACACAGCGCGCCAGCTTTGACATCCTGATCAATTTTACCTGTCCAAAAATTCCAGGTAACGTCACCCGCCTAGGCGGCCCTCCGCGGCGAAAATATCACGTTGAATTGATAGCGGGCGGCGATTCATTAAACAGTTACGTGGTCATTGTTGTCACCTGTTGTGCATGGTCATCGACAATAGGCGACGTGTCGCGCGCGCTAAATGACCGGTAATAGATTTGTAATGACCGCGTAAACTCAAACTTCGAATCGATTGCATGTACATGCAGGTGAAATTGTCCAAATGTAATCAGAAGTCGTTAGCGTAAATTTCCTTTGATAATCATGAATTTGTTACATTTGTACATTTAGTATATTTTTGTTTTCCCTGTTTTGTTTGTTTGTGTTTTTTTTTGTATTTGTTGTTGTTATTCCTGTTTTGTGTTTATGTTGCTTGTGTATCTCCCATCCGATTTAGCCATCCGATCTAACACTGGTCAAGAATTTCTAAGTCCATTTTCCACATAAGTAGCGAATAAAACACGAACACTACTTGTATTCGACCTCATTGGGGTTTAGACGCCACGAATACCCACACGAGCAAAAACGCTCTTTAATATTCACAAAACGCTCTTTATCATAGACGTTCTTTTGGATGTTTGGGCGCTCGATTAACAGTTAATTATAATGAAAGTGCCTCATTTAAAGATGAAAGTCACTGCAATAACACCGTACCTGTCCATCAAAGCTGTATATCAACATGAGTGATTTCCAGATCATTTTGAAAACACTTAAAGATACGGGTGGCTTTGGTGGTGGGTATGCTTTAAAATATTCACCTCCGTCAAAAACCGCCATAAACAGAAAGAATAGTAAAATATAGACAGACTTTGTTCTTATACCAACCAGAAATATGGCATAAACAGTATGTTATTGTCAAATGTTTTTCCTTTGTTATATAAACAAAAGCAAAAAACGTTACAGAACCTGGCTTTTGTTTAGATCCGGATATGGTGCAACACAAAGAGCGTTATTTGTTACTGTTTTCCTGATATGGAAATAATTAAGAGCGTTTATATCATTTGTGTGTGATTAACCAATAGAATTGAGCTGTGTTATGTAAAGAGAAGCAACACTTCTGTAACAAGAGCAGGCTCTTGTTTACGTACACCATCGTACGCCTTGACTACAATATACTATTTACGCGCTGATTATGACTATCTATATTTTAATATTCCTTCTGTTGATGGCGATTTGAACAAATATGAATATTTCTGCAACGAACGCCACCCGTGCCTTTAAGGAATATGGAACCTAAATTTTCGAGAGAGAAAAAAAAAAATATATATATATATATAAGTAATAAACAACTTTAAGCTGTATCCAAGGGTTCCTGTCTGCTAAACAAGCTAGTAAAAATAAAAACTCATAATTGATACCTTTGACACCGAAACTACCAACGTATTCACATTTTAAGACTTTCAAATTTCATGTTTCCTCAGATTAAATGTAAACATGTGTCACAAATTGGCCCAAATAAAACATCTCATGAATATCTTACAACCAGACCAGGTGGCAGAAAGATTACAACACAGTGATTATCTTAATTAGATTAATATGTCTGACACAGACAACCAACCACCCCTCCGATCGGATTAGGTGACTAAGAAAGCATGCATGTCCACTAGAAGTGATCTCTTTACAACAATATGATATATACACACTTGTGACCACGACCCTCTGACTGAGCTGACTCTTTTCAATCATTGTTGACAGATATGAAAATCGAGATCCCATATCCTTAAATCCAGATTCACACAAAGATGAAGACACTGGGAGCTGTTGAGGTATATGTTGCTTTCACAAGTTCTCAAGGTGGCCAATTTTTCCACGCTAACATAAATCACAGTTCCGAAATGTAAAAGACTTGATGCAACTGAACTGTATTCATTGTAAACTAGTTATGTTTTAGTCACTATATATGTACTGATGAGATTCAGAGGGGGGGGGGGGGTTCATACCTCAGAATTAGGCGACATGTTTTTGAATAGAAACTAAAATAATATACTAAATTTAATCAAACTGTATAGTCGAATCCTTATGACAATCATAAAAAAGAAAGCTAATATTGTGATCAAGTACGCTCACTGGCTTATTTTCGAACATATTCACTTTGGTAAAGAACGTGATTTTTCTTTTGAAAACAAGAAGTGTTGTTTCAAAGGACGTGTCCAAAATTACATTAATACTACAGTTTCCTGCAAAATAAACCAACACTTGCACTGCATAAGTGCTATCATGACCATAACATTTGATATTAGCCACCTCTGTTCTACCTTAAATTTGTTTATATATTATCGAACAAATCGGTGATACAATATAATACAATATTGACAACACAGCTATAGTCAATGTGTGGCTGTATCATATGACACTATCACCTTTTAAACATTTGGTGTACGTCAGGGTAAATGGACGAGCTACTGGAATTCGTAAACATTTAGTTTCCGAGTGTCCAGTCGCGAGTCCATTAACGACTTAAAATACAGTTTTATAATATACAAGGAGAAATTACATTTATACAGATGAATCCGATAAATCTCGATTAATGAGACGTTTACAAACGTTTGTCTAGAAAAAATAGTCCTTGGCCACGACCCTTGATACGGCCCGTATGAGTGGAAATTACATATGGACTTTACCGTGAACACAATTGGCACAATATAAACCACGCGGTACAACTGTGTTCGATAATAAACGTCGATATACGCAAACATAATATATAGAGGATCTACAACGAGTTCCCAGTTTATAGCGGGATTTACAAAACGAGTCCAGTAAATTAGGTCTAGACCGAGCCCTTGGCGAGGTCCAGACCTAATTTACTGGACGAGTTTTGTAAATTCCGCGATAAACTGGGACGAGTTGTAGATTCTATTTATTACATGATCCAAAACGTCGACAAAACATACTTAAATAAATAAATGGGACGCGAAACTAACATCGGCTTCTATAAGGCCTGCGATGACGTTTCACGTAACTATGAGTTGTTTGCCGCGTAAAGAAATAGTCCGAGACAAATAAAGACTCTTTGGCGTATTTAATGTCGTATATTTAATGACTTAACTTTTCAAACTCTTCATTCATTATAGTTTATTGGAAAAATATTGTTTTGAGACGTAGCGAACAAAATGTAAACAGACGACAAACAAGAAGTCAAAGGTCAGCTGGTACTATTTCATGCTATTAAACGAACGTTTAATATTACAATTTATCACATAATTTGGTCTTAAAAGCAGTTTCATAATTATCGGTAATAGACACGTTTAATATCATCGCGTGCGATGACGTCACGGCGTTCTTCAAATAACTTGCGATCGCTGTAGTTTATGATTGTTGTTTTCGATGAAAATTGCGCCTTGCTTCGGGTTTATTTGATCATGTGATACAAGGTATCTCACACTCGTCCTATTTTATACGTAATTTATCAACCTCGTCCTCTAAATTCTATTTGAGCCTCGGTAAACCTCGGCTCAAATCGAATTTAGTGAACTCGGTTGATAAATTCCGTATAAAATAGAAACTCATGTGAGATCCTCTATTTATAGAATGGGTTTATTGGATGGACAAAGGGTAGGATCATGTAATAAATATATATATATTTATCACATAATTTGGCCATAAAAGCAGTTTCATAATTATCGGTAATAGACACGTTTAATATCAGCGCGTGCGATGACGTCACGGCGTTCTTCAAATAACTTGCGATCGCTGTAGTTTATGATTGTTGTTTTCGATGAATATTGCGCGTTGCTTCGGGTTTATTTGATCATGTGATAAAAGGTATCTCAAACTCGTTCTATTTTATACGTAATTTATCAACCTCGTCCACTAAATTCTATTTGAGCCTCGGTAAACCTCGGCTCAAATCGAATTTAGTGAACTCGGTTGATAAATTCCGTATAAAATAGAAACTCATGTGAGATCCTCTATATACTGTCGACGCAATTAATTGAGTCTGTATTTTGGTCACGTATGCATATAAAATATATATGTTTGACTCGAAGAATGTATTTTTATATTGTCACGATATTGTTGTGTCCAGAAGAAGAACATTAACTCCATTTCTGCTGACGTTAGGTTCCAATGTGACACTATATGCAAATTAGTAGCACGCCTCTCGACACAAGTATTTGAATTACGTTGGGGTTATGTGCATATGTTTAGTCTGTGCACGGATGGATGTCGAAGAGAACTATTTCTCGATTAGAGGCATCCGTGGGTATATATAGCTCATTGTGCATATATACACATGGACGTTCTAGTTTACGAATGTCGACTTGTGGTATAAAGCATGAAAGTTCTAGATAGATTGATTACGAATGTCGACTTGTGGTATAAAGCATGAACGTTCTAGATAGATTGATTACGAATGTCGACTTGTGGTATAAATCATGAACGTTCTAAATAGATTGATTACGAATGTCGACTTGTGGTATAAATCATGAACGTTCTAGATAGATTGATTACGAATGTTTAATTGTGGTATAAAGCATGAACGTTCTAGATAGATTGATTACGAATGTCGACTTGTGGTATAAATCATGAACGTTCTAGATATATTGATTACGAATGTCGACTTGTGGTATAAAGCATGGTATAAAGTGTCCATTCGGAGAAATAGAAGGTCGATGTAGCACAAATGAGTTGAGTTTTAATCTTTGAGAAATCGCCGGTTGCACACTCTTCCTGAAAAGCGATTTGTCATTTTGTTTACGTTCCAATCAAATGAGTGCGAAACATGATTACGTTCGGTACGAAACTGCTGCCCGTCTTCGTCAATTTTAGGGTGGTCACTTGTTGGTCATTGCACATCACTCTTTTCCAGTTAGTATATGGTGTGGTTAATCAAATCGGATGGGGCGAATAGCAAGCTTTCATTTGATACCGAAACGATTCTTTACGTGAGAAATTCTCGAGAAATGGCCAGTTCCACGCTATTCCAAATCATGTTATTTGTCACTTAGTTTCACCCCATTCGTGATCAAGTTACGATATACGGCACGAAATTAATATATGACATGCCGCGAAAAATACAATACCCGCTATATTCTTGTTATAAAAACTTATACTTGTGTTTAAGAAATAAAACGTTGGAATGTTCTGAAAGGGTTTACACCAAAACTCGATAGTGCCTATTCATTGTCGTAGCAATAGTCTGGGGCGTATAACCCCACATATTGGTCAAAATGATCATCCAATATTAATTTCATGCCCGAAACAACAGCACACTGATACAGAAGAGTCAACTTATATATAGGGTGAGAATACTCTGAAATTATAAATTTCCAACCATAGTTAGTGTATGTTGCATCTTAAATTTTCTTTTGTATATTTGTTATCGTGCTAGGGGCAGCAGGAAGACGACCAACCTTATATATATATGGCCATGTTTCTCCAGTACAATACATATTATTAAATGCAACTGTAATATTCATTTCATTATTGTGCAAATAAATTATAATCAAACCATTAGCTTTCTTACTTTCATTTATTTTTAGACAGAACTCGCACACAAATGGAACATATCGAACCGTTGTATGTGTTGGGTGGCAAATTTTCATTTTTTTTGTTAAGTTTTAGGTATAAGTTCCAAAATTGTAACCAATAAAGGCAATAGGAATGCAAACCATTTCTTTTAATTGCATGGACACATACACACCAAGAAGCTCTATATCCGGACCATGTCCTAGTTAATTCCCTCAATTTTTTTTCAGAAAGGGGCGAAACAATAAAATGTTTATGTCTGATTTTGTCTTTAATTGCTTCTTTTTTAGAAACTAAAGGCACCGGAGCCAAGATAAATAGCGGAATATCCACATTGTCAGCGCTGTCCCGTTATTGCGATATTATGTTCATACACGTGTGCATTTACTGCCCTCTAATTGTAATATTGTGTAATCTTGTGATTAATATGGCGGAACGGTCACGTGTCAGAATGGTTAACTTCTATTGGCCGTCAGTAATTGTCACATCACAATTGAATACCCTAATGGCTAATACTGAAAATTAATTCTTAAAGAGTTTCCAAAGTTAGGCTTTCAATTTGCTTTATTGTATAGTCCATTATCCATCAACAAAGCGGGGTTCCCTTTGGCCTTCTATACGAGAAGCAATAACTCTTTTGCCTACTTTACCACCGCCCGAGTCGCTTTGACTATACATCGATATGCAAATGAGCGAAACTTCCTGACTGGAACATGGATTGTCCATTAGTTGACGTTCCGATCGAAATCAAATTGAAATGTTGTGTTCTTGCTCCTATATCCAGGGTCCAATATTGCCCGAGAACATTGGAAGCAGCAATGTAAGCATTCCGCACGACATTGTTTTTCTTTGCCTGGGAATGTGTAAATTAGGAAACATTTTGTCTCACTTGGTGTTCGACAGTGGTAATGGTGTGTGAGATCTTGTAGAAGGAAAACTGTCGTGCCGATAAAGACAACTTACATCGATGTTACAAATTTCCAGCCGCGAGGCCAGGATATATGTGCGATGTTACCCGATGTGTACCACGTTGGCGTTACACGACTTTTTAACATAGCCTATCTGGTAGATGAGTTGAAGTTAACAAGGCGTTGACACTAATGTATACAAACGTTTGACCCAAGGGCAAGCAATAGAGCAACCGGTCAATTTCAAGCCTATAGCATTTTGTTTTCGATTTTGCTCCATTCCATGGGTCGAAATTGGCTAATATATATCTATATATTATACTGATACACTCAAAATAAATTTAGGCTCACAAAATCTGGGTTAATGATTGGGTCAAATTCCAGAACTTGGTTTTAATTGTTGGTTTATATTGTTGGGTTAGATTAGTTTAGTTAATAATCAGTGGTTTTCAGTTGCGCCCCTTGATAAATATTTTCTGGGTGTGAGCTCTCTTTGTCATATTTATTGGTACCAAATAAATATACAATAAAGGCATCTGTTATGTCGAAATTTTATAGTAGTTGTAGTATTTCTTGTGTCTTTGGTACGAGTATTCTATTGTATGTTGTTCATTTATTCTAGAAAAGAAAGTCATTATATGTCACACCTCGTTTCGGACTTTCATGTTACATATTATAATTGGAAGTCTGGTTTAATTGAATATCTCTCATTTATTCAGACTTTAAGGTCCGAAATATATCCATTCATTGGACTTATTTTTGGGAAACACTAAATAATGACCAGAATCTCAGAGTATATGGTCAAAACGCATTTATTTACATAACATAATATTATTTTGACATGGGTTTACTATAACCCATTTGACATGGGTTTACTATAACCCAATGCATTATCTTATATATGCGAGGCGACCAATGGTCGACTCGCATATATAAGAGAATGCATTGGCACAGGGTCTTTGATGTTGCGCCCGCGCAGCTCCCGTCATGAAATCCACCCTGTATATAACATCCATCCTTATTTGTGTCTGTATGGTTAATTATTTTTACTCACCGCCATAAATATGTACCATCAGAGCACCAAAGACACACAACTTCTTGACAAAAAAAATGCACAAATAATCTTTCTCTTGCTTATATAACAGGTTGACAATTACTGATTAGTATAATAATAATTAGCCCATCTGACCATCACTCTGGGGAAAGGTGTAAAACATCCACCCTGTATAATTATTTGGGTCCGTACTTTTATTCAATTTTGGGATATTTTTCCACACTGTAGTATTATTTGGATCCCGGGAGAACCCCTTTAATGGATGGCCCATCGAGTTTGGCGCAAACCGCATTAGTCATGTTTACAGAGACGGCGTTCGTTGCAGAAATATTCACATTTGTTCAAATAGCCATCAACAGAAGGACTATTAAAAAATATATAGTTTTGTTCGTATGCCAAACATAATCAGCGGGTAAATAGTATATTGTCGTCAAGACGTACGATGGTGTACGTAAACAAGAGCCTGCTCGTGTTACAGAAGTTTTGCGTCTGTTTACATAACACAACTCAATTATATTGGTTAATCACACACACACACACATGATATAAACGCTCTTTATTATTTCCATATCAGGAAAAGAGTAACAAATAACGCTCTTTATGTTTACCATATCCGGATCTAAACAAAAGCCAGGTTCTGTAACGTTTTTTGCTTTTGTTTACATAAGAAAGGAAAAAACATTTGACAATAACATACTGTTTATGCCATATTTCTGATTGGTATAAGAACAAAGTATGTCTATATTTTACTATTCTTTCTGTTTATGGCGGTTTTTGACGGAGGTGAATATTTTAAGAGCATACCCACCGCCATTGCCGCCCGTATCTTTAAAACCTATGGCTCACATATAATTGCCCCACATAATGAAGGTGGTACATAAATGTAAGGATGATAAAAGAAAGGGGAGGATATCTGCTAGGCATATTCAGAAGAGGCTAAATGTTATAATGGACCAAGGTACCAATTTTTCGCAGACAAATTGTTCATCGTTCTCATGACATGAATATTGAAATTGAAGTAGGATTGAGCAGTTTGAAAAGAGTTTTAGAACGTACCCCGAAACCCCAATTAACTGCCCCTTTAACCCTTTACCCAACATAACGGCCCTGTGCCAATGCATTCTCTTATATATGCGAGTCAACCATAGGTCGCCTCGCATATATAAGAGAATGCATTGGCTTAACACATATTAAAAAGGATAAAATTGTCAAAGAATGTAGAAAAATATTATAAAAAATGTTTTTTTAGGCCAATGCATTCTCTTATATATATGCGAGGCGACCTATGGTCGACTCGCATATATAAGAGAATGCATTGGCACAGGGCATAACTGTAACCATCACAATGTGGTCAATGAACCGGTTCCAATGATATCCATATTTGTATGGTGTTAGTGAGACAGACCGAAGATAGTTTAGGCTGTTGAAGATTTATTTGGGCGTTTTTGGCCGTTTTGTTGGGTAAAGGGTTAACGTGTGGCCCGTCGAGTTTAGTGCCAACTGCATTAGACGAGTTTACGGAGACAGAATAATCTTGAATGAAGACCCTTGTAATTCAGAGGCCACTGTTTGGTTTTATTGGAACATATGTTTCCAGAGTTTAAAAACATTGTGGCATTTTATTGGCGTATTATTTTCTTCGTGTTTGATAAAAGCTTATCTGATACGTGATTTACAGGCCCATAAACCGTCAAAGGCTACTTACCAGATTCCGAAATCTTACATTCGCGCATATATGTGTACTATACAGACAGGAGCAAAAACACACATCCGTCTGTGAACTCTATATTTACAGGGACGCGGATGAGATGTACGTTTGGATGTTAACCATTTCTATACTAAATACTCATTGACGAGTAGTTCCCTTAGAAAGGTTGAGATAATAAGTTCAACAAACAACCTATTGGTTTAGTTTGTTGAACTTATTATCTGATCATTTACCACAAATAAATATGATTAATTCTGCTCTTGCTTTAATTGAATTTCTGTCTGTCGTCTGCTTTTATTACATGAACACCCCTCCAAATGAATAATAGACCATTCAAATGTATACATTTATAACTGGATCGGGGAATCCGTAGAGTATAGAAAGGATTAAAGTTGGAAATTCCAACTGCATGAATCCCAGTATAGAAGCAGACATTTCCAAGTCCGGCATATTTTATTTGCATATACCCCACCCTCTGCATGCGTTGGACATTTCCAAGGAGATATTTACTATATATGTCGGCATTTGAGAGTGAAGATATACACCGGCAAGTCGCGAAAGTGGCGTTGTGTTTTCGGGAGTGTTTCAGTCTCGACTTTGGTTAAAATGTTTAACAGTTGAAAATGTCAGGCCTGAAACAACAACTATTGGATATAAGTTCATTATGTGTTGTTTCCAAGAGTTAGAAAAGTTGAAATACCACAGGGGGGGGGGGTGTCGGTCAAAAGTAAAAACATATCACGCTGAAAATGGCCTTAGTTACCCTTGGACTACACACAAAAAAAATTAAAAAAAATTGTGCAATTTTTTTCCATTTTTAGGTGCCACGCCCATTAAATGAAAACATAAATAATGAGTTTCAAAGCAAATAAAACCAATATCTTATACCTATTATGTTCTTAAGTGGCCACTGAAGACATAGCAAAACTCAAATTTCTTGTATCGGTGAACAAAATGACAAAATGTGGATTTTTATAAAATGGTCCGGCCGCGGGGGACCCACCCCCCTAGGCCCTATATGTTGCAAATTTTTTCCGACCCCCCCCCCTGAATACCATGGAATTTTTAATCCAAGGGGTGTAGTGGGAAATTCGAAGTCTCTAGCGACGTCCATTTGTGCAAGTCGATATTGTCAACCTCGAACATGCTATACCTTACTCGTATATAAATTCGCGTATTGTACTATTCTTTGCTCACCCGTCTGTGCGCGAATTTAAACCAGCGAGTAGTATGAACTGATTGGAGTGAAATTTTGTATGTCGGTTTACTAGCAGAAAATGCAGGTCAAGTTCGAATCCTGGTTCCGCCCGCCAATTTTAACCAGAGTTACGGCCCTTTTTGTTGGAATTTGTCATAAATTTTCGTTTCCGGATAACTTTAGTAAGTTTGAACTGAATGGAATTAAATTTGGTATGTGGGTTTATTATAGTCCAAAATACAGGTCAATTTCGAATTTGGGTTCCGCCCGCCAATTTTTGTCTGAGTTATGGTCCTTGTCAAATTTTTGCATGTAGATTAGCCACATGAAAATACAGGTCAAGTTCCAATTTGGATTTGGTCCACCCATTTTTGCGGGAGTTATGGTCCTTGTCGACTTAGAATTTGTCGATTATTTTGGTTTCCGGGTGACAACTTTAGTTTTAGTTATCTGATTGTTTTCAAATTTGGTATATGGATTACTCATATATATGAAAATACAGGTCATGTTCGAATTTGGGTTTTCCGTCCGCCTATTTTAACCGGAGTTATGGTCCTTGTTGACTTATAATTTGACGATTATTTCGGTATCCGGGTGACAGCTTTAGTTATAGTTTTCTGTTTGTTTTCAAATTTGCCATATGGATTACCCGGTGTGGCTCTTTGTTGAAATTACCACGAACGTATTTTGCCACGTCGTAGCGATGCTCTTGTTTTCTAAAGTGAGTAGCTTAGGGGGTTGTGGGTTACTTCTTTCGAATTCAATTCGTGGTGTCCATAACTATATATATATCTAAATGTCAGAAATCAGAATTCTTATTTGGATCATATAAGTACCCGTCTTCACACAACAAATTACGATGCAGTTTTGTTTTAATCGATTTTCATGTACGTCGTTATGGTCTCCTTAAGTATACACATGTATCGTCATTGACGATTGAGAACTGAAATTGTATTCAGATACAAGACTTTGATGAACATATTTTGTCGGCTTTGAATTCGCGCAGCAAGTACGGTGCGGGAATTCAAATTCGCGAACTCAAAACTGAGCGAAAAATAGCACTGCACGAATTTAAATACGAGTAAGGTATAGCTGTGTCCAGAGAAAATGAAAGCTTAAAAATAATTCAGCTAAACTTAGATAACAACACTGAGTCGAACACACAGTTCCCGTTAAACCCTCGCGTACATGTTTTTTAAAAAGAACAATATTAAGAAAAGAGAAAATACCCTTCACTTGCATTCGTCATTGGATACTTCAACTATCCATGTTTAAAATGCGCTGGAATTTACTACTTTTAACTATTTCATTGCGGGAGATGCGCTGGTGCAGCACTAAAGATCCCTGTGCCAATGCATTCTCTTATATATGCGAGTCTGCCATATATATAGGGAGCCTCGCATACATAAGAGAATGAGCCTCGAATATATAAGAGTTTACACTGGTTATTGCTTACAAGGTCAATACAAATATTGTTAGGTCAACCATGTATTCTCTTGTATATCCGAGGATCCCTACCTATGGGAGAATCGTATATATATAAGAGAATGTATTGGCACATCGTTTTCGCAAAATTTCAGGAAGCTCCAGTCATGGAAGCGTTAAAGATGTACTCGGGTTGCAGACCTCCATTTTACAATAAAATAAATAAATAGAATATTCAATATCAAACAAGATATATAGTGCCTATCAGGTGTCATAAAATTTCATAATTTAGACTCTTAATAAGGAAAATGGGTTTTAGAAAAAGGCTGAAAACCTGAGTACAGAAAGGTGTTGGTTGTTACTGCTTTTATGTGTGCATACGATAGCGTAATTCACTTTGAAAACCGCTGATTCCCCAACATACGTCTCGTACCAAACGTATCACTTTAAAATCTTAAAAAGAAGAAAACGGGTTTAAACAAATTGCCTGGAAACCTAAGTGGATCTTTAAATACAGTATGATGCGCCTGGATGCCAGGAGACGCGTGAATTTATACGCGAAACGGGTGTTTTCGTGATTGCTTTTGCGTGCACACACTATAGCGAAAATCTCTACGAAAACGCAAAAGACACATCATACCCTGCAGGGGCGTTAATCCATAATTTCCTAATTTTGCCGAATGTTCGTAGCAATGATCAAACCCGTTGCGACAAGGCTCGCCAGCTACTCAAATCGTGCAGATCAGCATGCTGGTTCACACCGTTCCAGAACGATGTTTTAACCTGAGAACACGATGCAATTCATATTGCAACCGCCCATCACTTGTCATAGCGTATTTACGTATCTTATTTATGTGGTGAAAGTATCTGGTATTAACAAGTTATTGCAGGCGGTCCAAGTTAATTAACACATGTCAGCTAATTGACAATAATTAACCAGTTAACCATTCCGAGTTATCGAGAGCAACATAAATCAAAAGTGAATCTTGCTGAGATGTCTTTAGTTCGCTGTCATTATCGTGCGATGCGTGACATGGCCTCGTACCCGCGGCAAAAATGGACAATTATGAAAATATGGCTCCGGACATTTGCAGAATGCAGTGGACTAGTGTCACCAAATTCATCCTCCAGGGACCTCAATCTGCTTAGGCCTCATCTGTTATGGGAGACATAGAATTAGATTTAAGTTTCCAGATGGTGATGTGCACCCATTGGTCACCTCGATTGTGCATTGTGTCGTCTGCCAATTTGGGGATAAAGAACAAGAAAAAGAAACTTTATAATTTTAGAAGTTTCTATTGAAACTAAAAACGTGTTAATTTTATTATAAAGATACACTCAAGAGAAGATGAGGCCTAAGTAGAATAGAGGTCCCCAGAGGGTTAACTCGGTGTTGCTAGCCCACTATGCGGGGTAGCGTCACTAATGGACGGGCCTGTTGAATGTGGCGATGTCGCATGATGGTCCTGTTGATTCAGATGTTGTCACGCCTTTTATTGTACTCTGAAAAGAAACGTCTAAGTGGTAAAGATTTATACAGACGAGAGCTTTCCGATGAATGGCAACAAGCCATATTTCCGACTAAATCCTGAAAAATTACCCATAATACTGCTGTGGTTAAGTGGTCAATTACTTTGGGCATTAATGTATATGTGTATCAAACATTCAATAATCTATATTGCGAAATACTGGTTGTATTACTTGAAAATTGACTATAATCAAGATGGCTATTCAAGTCGTTTTGAAAACAACAGCGCAGCCGTTATTAACGTTTTCAAATATATATATATATATATATATATATATATATATTGTTTTTCCTTGAATATTTCATACAGACACTGGTTATTTCTGAATTTCGGTCGGATTAGCCAAACACCGCGAAACATTACCTATCACCACCAAAGCATTTCAGCAGGACCCATCAGCATCATATCACATTAGCAGAACCACTTGACCAGGGGTGATATCGTATTGATTAATCAATCATGTTGCCACAGGCCGCTGTCCAGCTGATGGTCTGCAATTGAAGCCGAAAGTGTGCTATAGTTATGGTATATCAGTGGCCACTGGCTGCAACCCCCACAATGCTCAACACGACCCAGTTTTGAACATGAACTGAGTCAACAGTTTTCGTTTGCTTACATCGTGTCCGTACCACCTTCTTCGTGGTACGCCTGGAGACTTATAGACCTCCCGTCTCGAGTTTAAACTAAGGTTGTAGCTGTCGCATTGTTGGTTTCCGTTTAAACACGACGGTTTAAACAGACATGCAGGTTTCATTAAACTGGTTTTTAAATGATATGACGAATCTGACCCATGGGGAAATTTAACCAGCTATGTATTCACATGATCTTATTTTGTACAATGTCAAACCAGGACATTCTTGTTGTTCGTGTGACAAATTCTGGAATTTCAGAATCACTCTTATCAGCATTACATCATCTCCAGAAAGGAATAGATATGCCCATGAAACAACTGCACCCTCTTCCAATTTATCAAGGATCACTTAGAATTTGTTGTTTTCGGACATGAATTGGACTGGGGTAGAGTGCGGTATTAAATGTTTGTAACAATGACAAATGACTATGCATGGGCTACCAATCTGTATTCGGAACGATATACATTGCTAATATACGTGTGGCAAGCTGCTGCCTCCAGTTATATAGCGACCATTTCGGTCAGGCCAACGTGAGTCTTCGTTTATTCCGTATACATCGAATGAGACAACCTTACACAAGAGACAATATACATATACACTGTGCGTGCCTTTCTCCTCAATATAACCATGCATTGACTCACTTGTTGTTAGATCCATGTCATCCTTATATATCCTTATATGTCATCGAGTCAGAATTGTAATCCTTCCATGACTGCAGTTTCCTGGAATTTTGGGAAAACCCTGTTCCAATACATTCTCTTATATAATATCATGCGAGTCTCTCATAGGGAGTATGGAATGTATATATATATCCTTTCCCCCGAGCTGTGCTATTAACATATATACCAAAGCACAATCTGAATCAGAAGATCCTTCCCTACATTTAGTCACAAGCTGAAATGTTTTTTCGGACACCAAATTCAATAATTTCCAAGTCAAACAAGGGCCGTAACTCTGGTACAAATTAATGGACGAAACCCTTAATCATTCCCCCAACATGTGCTATCACCATGCCAAAGGACAACGAAATCCAATAATAAAGAAATCCACAGCATGTTTGTTATGGACGCGTTGACGCGTTTTACACTGTCCAGCAAAGGCCTATACTCTGAAAAAAATTGCGGACACAACCTGCTCTATGTGGAGATCCTTTACACAATACTGTCCTACCGGCATACCAAAGGACATCCAAATTTGACTATCGATACTCGAGAGCTGTGTTGTGAAATGTTTGTTACGGACGGACGGGGGGACTATATACACTATATACCCCTAATCCTACCTCGGATGCATAATCAAATATAAACCATATTAAAGTTACACGTCAGCAGACTCTCGGCGGGTAGATTCGAGTCAATTATGGTACGACATGAAACATATACTGTTATTATGTTTCTTGTTAATTGTTTAGTTCACAATAACTATTTACAATGAAAAAAAATTGCGACCGCCCAGTCGGTAGATTGTTGGGTGACACCATAACACCACGAGCCAGATGCCGTTGCCCCAGGTTCTCATCCGGCTCGGGTTATTTTTGTCTCGAGTTCGGCATGTAAACTTCAGTTTGATCGCATGGTTTATAAAGTGTAGTGGCTCGTTTCACTATATGGGCGCACAAATTCACATTTAGTGTAGCTATTTAATATATACTTTCCCCACGTTGGACAAATGGACAAAATGGTATGATCTAAAATTGTATCATTGCGGGCAGTGTCTGTCCTATATACAAATTCCCTTGGAGAATTATTTTTGACTCAATGACTTGGATATGCCAAATAATTCACCAATTTCAACCTGAGTGGAGTTTTGATAATTTGGCCTCCCATATTTCACAATTGAATACTCTACATGTAGTATATCAAATAATACTACTAATTTTACATTCATTTATATAAAATATCACATGAAATCTATATGACCCTTAGCAAAATGTGAATTATATGTTTTGCACAGTAACGCGGGTGGCGGGAATGATGCATTCGGAACTGGTTGCAGGGCTGCAGACACTAACCATATGTTAGCTAACGCATGACCCCGCCAACGAGACCAATTTGTTAGAGAACCCACCCCATGCAAAACTTCCCACCGACTACCATTAGTTATCTCCTCTCGACAGCCGAGAGTTTAGTGTCGATGCGAGACGCAACTCGATTTAGACCCTTATCGGCCAATTTAAGCGGTAACAAAATGCAATCTTAATAATTTCTGACATTTTTGCGATATTTTATATGTTATTTTACAAATATCCTGATAATTACACTATAGAGGCCGACATTCGATCCTGTTCTTTGATATGTCAGAGCGCCCCCTACTGAGCAGTAGATAGCAACTTTACGGTGGCACAAGAAGCTGTCAGAAAACAGAATCTCGTGAGAGATTTCTTGCGAGAAATCGCGCGATATTTCTTCGTCTCACAGTAGCCAATCCGACCGCACTCTGACACTTGGATTAAACATTTAGATAAAACATACTTCTGTGTTATGAAAATAAATAGCAGATGCGAAGTGTGAAACCGCCCTTTCAACACCAGCTCGTCAAATATTAATAGAACTCAAGTTTCAGATAGCATTGGCGACTCACCTATAAGTATAGTATATATTCAGGCCCGCAAATTCTCCAAGATATTAAGGGTGTAATGTATCCTTGCCAATGATCCGACGTTTTCGTCAAATTGCCCGACGTTATAGGACATACTGGAAACAAATACCGAAGACCGGATATGATGCTTCAGGACCGGAGTGTATACTCACAATAGAGAATAATAATCAAAGGGCACTTTGGTATTTACACCGAAATCTAAAGTCTCTGATCATTTGTACAGTTGTGTAGGGCAGTAAGGAGTGTTCTCATTAAACAATTTGACAAACCAGCAAACAAAATTAGAACCGGAGAACACAGATATATAGAGCCAATTTACTGCATGCATCCCAACTGGGCTGCTGTAATTTTATATATAGTGTTTATGTCTTTGTTTTGGGGCATTTTGGTTTACAATTAAAATTTTACAATTATGTCGGCAATATTCATTGGCAATAATTTCAACAATTTGAACAAAATCTTCAAAGGACCACAATTACAATGTATTTGTCCGACAACAGTCCGACGGATCACTACCTGGAGTTTTGGGGGGGGGTGGGTGGTGTCACACCCCCTTACACCACCCATAATTTACGGCTCAGAGTATATATAATATATATGTAGTTTGTAGTGGCCGCAGCAGTCATGCTAGTAGCAACGGTAGTATTCATGAAGTGACTATTTGACCACAGTTACACGTGCACTGTAACTGCTATAGAGTGGACATTCAAGATGGTGGCTGGATCCACGACAATTCGTATAGTTTTTGTTGTCTAATTGGTAGATGTTGGTTAAAAGTTTTATTTCTTCAAGAAATGAAATTAACATTTAGAAAGACTATATGCTTCTGTATATGCACTTGCTCCGCTAGCTAGCTGTGCACGGAAAAACTGCAGTGCCAGAGTGGACATTCAAGATGGTGGCTGGCCGCATGACTATTGTTATATTTTTGGTGTAATGTTGTCTAATTTGTAGATGTTGGTTAAAAGTGTTGTTTTTTTCACCCAATAAAATCAACATTTAGAAAACAACATGCTTCTGTGTGATATACACTTGCTCCGCTGGCAAGTAGCCATGTTTAATTCATACATAATCATATCATATTGGTATTATAATCATAGTATTCGTTTTATATCTACCTGTATCCCTTCTTGATGTACTGTGCCCATTGTGGGCCTGATCGGTTGAATAACATATGTTCTATTCCACTACTAGTAGTAGAATTAGTAGTACATGCAGTAAATATATATAGTGTATCTCATCCATGAACTTGAATGTATTGGTTCAAATGTATGCACATTTTAAAGATACGGGCGGCGTTGGCGGTGGGTATGGTGTTAAAATATTCATCTCCGTCAAAAACCGCCATAAACAGAAAGTATAGTAACATATAGACAGACTGTGTTCTTATACCAATCAGAAATATGGCATAAACAGTATGTTATTGTCAATTTGTTTTCCTTTGTTATGTAAACAAAAGCAAAAAACTTTACGTTACCTGCCTTTTGTTTAGATCCGGATATGGTAAACATAAACAGCGTTATTTGTTACTGTTTTCCTGATATGGAAATAATAAAGAACGTTTATATCATTTGTGTGTGATTAACCAATAGAATTGCGCTGTGTTATGTAAACACGAGCAGTCTCTTGTTTACGTACACCACTGTACGTCTTGACGACAATATACTATTTAAGCGCTGATTATGTTTGGCATATGAACAAAACTATATGTTTTTTAATATTCCTTCTGTTGATGGCGATTTAAACAAATATGAATATTTCTGCAACGAACGCCGCTCGTGCCTTTAATGTTAGTCAGAGTAACCAGTTATCAGGAGTTTTGTCTCGAAACAACTGATAAAATCTACATCCTCAGAAGAAACAATGATCCTTTTTTTATTGGCGTGGATCATTAACCCTTTCTATACTGAATGGATTCTCCCACCAGTTATAAAAGTAAAGTTGGAACGGTCTATTATTCATTTAGAGGGGTGTTCGTGTAACAAAAGCAGACGAGAGCCATACGAGAGACAGAAAAAAACCCCAGATATAAAGAGCATTCCTTGTAGTTCTTTCCCAATGGTATATACATAAAGAGGGTGTCTATAAAAATGTTTGAGACACATGTACGCGTGGGTGGGTGCTTTGAGGTCGGAAAAAAAAACCTGTCATGCATTTTTTTCTTCCCAATTGACGTATTTATCAGATATTAGTTAGGAAACATCAATGTATTTGAATGATATCACTTAGTTGTGTACTATAGTTACTGTTGCATCATTTCTTTGTATGATTATGTCTCGATTAGTGACTGAAGAACACTGTATGCATCCACATTTATATTTACTCAAGAATATAAATATTGTATCGTTTCATGGCAGATGCACCAGGAATTCTATCATTAAGCATTTATTCCACTTTTAAACACTATTACATGTACTTCGGGCATTGGCTAAATATGTCTCATCTTTTCTCAGTATTTTGCATGCAAATAAAAAATAAGATTGAACTAACATACCGACCAGCAGTCCCACAGTGCTATGCATGCATTACACGCATAGCCCATGTGAACGAGAAAATGAGACATCTGAATGTTTATTTGCAAATATCACATGTACTGCCCTCTGAGTCTTTTCAAGAAACCATTTAATTTAATTAGGATGGTCACCCATATCTGAGCAACAACCGAAGGACTGCCCAGAGTCCATCAAATGCCACCTGAATTTCATTGACCAGCAAACTTGAATAGGCAATATCATGGCTCCACATCAAATGGATTTTCTTAGGCCTTTTTATGAGAAACAATGACTAAGACCTAATAATCACTCAGTAGCATTTCACTGTTGGCAATACAACTGGAGGCAACTAGTCGGCTGCCAGTGTTAATTCATGGGTCGGGTTTGGTCATATGATCTTATTTGTGATCTGGTTACTACCATTCCACTGTTTTTTTATATATTGGAATATGCTGATAGACATATTCTCTGATTTTTTAGGGTGGGTCAGAACAAGTTGGCCTGGACAAAACAGACCCCGTGTATGGAAAAAATTTTCACCCCCCCTCCAAACCCCATGCAGCTGACCTGCATGGTTAGTGCAGCTATGGCACGGTGCCTCGATGCAAGTCTGTGTAACACGTGGTTGTTAATACGTTATTACGATTTTGTTCACTTGGATCTTGATTCTTGAAATTATTTGTTTCCGCGGCAAAACATTCTGGTGATTTTTGTTTATTTGGTACTATACTCCGAGGAAACCAGCGCTCGCTGAATCGCCGCAGATGTAACTGTCGCCTGTTGGTTTTACTGTGCCGGAACTGGCCGAAGAGCAATAACTCTATTCTACGAATATTTCAAATGTAGAGGTATCCACTTGTTTTACAGTATTGTAAGTTGTATTGAATTTATGTCCAGGAGGCAAATGTGAAAACGACGTCGTTGACATAAGCAACTTAACCGGACATGGCCCATTCAAACATCCAAATGGATGACGATGGATAACTCTAAGATCAAGCGCCTTTTTTGTTGAACAAAATATTGATAAATAACAGGTTTTGGGCAATTTTATACTACAGTTGACTGTGGTTAGAATTATTTTTGGACAATTAATCGATTCTGATAACCGGAGCGGCATTTAAAAAAAAACACGTTGTTGTTGTAATCTGATGATATGGGACCATCGAATCGGATTGAGTACCTTTAAGATAGTGTTAATTTTGCTCTGAGACCAAATATTCAAATTAGAGCGTTTGTTGTGCTTTTATTCATTAATTAGCGGTGATACTGAATTGAGAACAAGACTTGTGTTGCCTGTGTGGCGTATGACGTTGACTAAACGGTTCGATTTGAAAGCATTTTCGCTTGCGTTAAAAGTTCGATAAATACGCTAAATAGGCCTACTATCATATGGACTTGATAGTAGCGAGCAGAACAGAAAGCCCTTATTCAGCATGAAGCAATAAAGAGCGATAGTCGTGAGTCTATTCTGGGTATGGTAAAAATAAAGAGCGTTTGTCTAACTGTGTATATAAAGCAAACAGGACTCTCATCAGGGGTAGAGTTTCAGTTGCTATGCCAAACACGGGCTTGGGTTAAAATTGCATTAATTGTAACTGAATATAACCAAAACGCTGTTGAGGAAGTATATATGAAATACCAATCTCATATCTCAGTTATCGTGTTGTATTTTGTTGCAAATTTTGAAATCCAAGATGGCCGCTGGCAGCCATGTTTTTTTGGCCGAATGACCTCATTCCTATTTACATGTCCATGTTAACATCCATGATAAATAGTATGCACAGAAATTCATATACAGCTGTTTACAGTGAATTTCCCCCCGCAAATCTCTGTTTTAGTGTTAAAAGGGTGTCAAAAAATGGTCGGAAAAAACTGCCGAAAACGGAAAAAAATTTGGCGGTGGGGGTTGGTGGGTACAAAAAATGATCGAAAGGGAAAAAATGCCATACGTGCCTGAAATTTGTTTCCGCCCCCCCCCCCCTGTTAACGCTAGTATATTCACATATATTACAATTATTCATCCCATTCTAATTTACAAATTGTCATTATATCAGTTTATCGTTTATTATGGAAACAAATATTCCTCCACATTTTCAACTAATTTTGGCCTTAAAACAAAGAAGATGTAATTTTAACATCAAAACTGCCTTTAGACAGTCAGTATATATTGTTTGTAATGTAAAATTACTAAATACCCGGGTAACTGTCAGTCTTGGTCACTCCGGACATAAAAATGTGTGGACGCATAAGCCATGTCAAACTGAGCTAATCACGCATACAACCAACTGTATATAATCGTAGTTGATAGGGCAGGCAATAAATGGCGAACCTTCTAATATTAAACAAGAACCAATGTCTTTTCTCGGCCACAATTACAACAACATAATTCCCGTTGATACTGCTTTACGTTTGGCCATTTTTTTTGGGAGCCACCAACCCATTGGCATGGGGATTCAATCACCCATCAATCCAATTTTTTTCAGTTTTAGCAAGTTTTTTTCCTCGACAATTTTGTTTACACCCATCACACCCCTTAGACGCACACAATCAAAATGTTTCGAAACACCCGGCACTCCTGAATGGACTTGATGCTTCGGTTCATTCTAAGGCAAATGTATATGCATGTGTGGCAACATATACAGTTACTTACCTACTAAAGTGGTGTTAGTTAGACTGCGGAACAGAACAGATACAGTGTGTAATTAATTTAAAAAAGAAAACTCAAGAGTTAATTGAATACCACCTGAATTTCATTGACCAACAACTTGAATAATGTAGACAATCTAATATATATATTTTGGGACTTCTGTCTGTCTGTGTGTTAGCAATGGCTGGGAAAACGGCTGGACCGATTGAGCTCAAACTTCCAATCTAAGGTTAAAATGCCACGGGCAGTGTTTACCGCCGTTTTTGGAGAAGCTCCGAGCATCCCTTATCCACTCTCAGTCACCAAAATGACCGTCCATGGCACTGTGGACTTAATCGCGTTGATAGTTAAAGAGTGTTCGTATCCACAGTGTCGTTGATAAAGAGCGTATATGCGTGGCTTGTATACAGTGTGATTCTTATGTCTGGGGCCAGACGTGAGTGTGTCTGTATCCAGACATGAGCGTGTTGTGTGATTCTTATGTCTGTCTTCGTACTTAGGGGTTCCAAGGAACGGGGGAGATTTTCATCGGGTAAGTTTTTCCGCCCGAGGTGATTGATCTTCACCTTGAAACGGGTACCCACAGACGTACCTCTTTTAGGGACGGGTACCATCACGGGACGGGTACCATCATTTCTCTTGATTAAAAAGGCAGAATTAACTCAAATTAAATTAAAAAATTAACGGATTTCGACGAAATTTGATACCTAGGGTTACTTTTGTCGGGGGAGTGTTTTCGACGGGTCAAATCGTGACCCAGACCTGACCTTGACCTTCAAAATGGTCAATTCAAGGTCAAATCGGGTAAAATGGACGGATTTCGATGAAATTTTATACCTAGGGGTACTTTTGGACGGGTCAAATCGTTACCCCGACCTGACCTTGACCTTCAAAATGGTCAATTCAAGGTCAAAGCCCGGACGAAGTCGGGTCACCTGCTAGTATCATATATACCTCCACGTCAAATGAGATAATTATAATGACCGAGACATAATAATCACTCGGCATTTCAGTGTTAGCAATACAACTGGAGGCAGCTGGGATTATTCATGAGCACGGGTTTGGTCATTGATGATCTTATTTATAATCAGGTTACTACCATTCTACCGTTTTTATATATTGGAATATGCTAAAAAACAGTTGTTGGAAAGAACCGGACTGCTATGATTTGTGTTTAAAAATCTGATTGATTCTCTCATTTGTGGGGGTGGGTTCTGGAGAAAATAAAACATGCACAGATGGTGTGAGTGGGTGGTCAGGTAGCGGTAATTATTTTATTCGATCATATGTATGGTGTATGCATATTTTTTCAAGACCCCCCCCCCCCTCCCCAAGCTGACCTGGCCAATATAACAATGGCCCGGTGCCTCCAAGTCTGTGCAACACGTGATTGTTACATACGTTACTACAATATTGTTCACTTGGATCTCGATTCTTTAAATTATATTGTTTCCGCGGCACAACAATCTGGTGAATTTGGTACTACACTCCGACGTAACCAATGCTTATGGAATCCTATTACGGCCACTTGCTAATGGCGACAAAAAGTGCGCCATTAGTAACGCGCCGAAAGCGCCGAAAGCGCCGAAAGCGACAAAAGCGACAAAAAGTGCGCCGTAACGGCGCACTATTTGTCGCTTTCGGCGCTTTCGGCGCGGTGCGCCGAAAGCGACAAAATGTGCGCCATTAGCGTTATTTCGGCGCGCGCCGAAAGCGCCGAAAGCGACAAAATACGCGCCGTTACGGCGCACTTTTTGTCGCTTTCGGCGCTTTCGGCGCATCGCGCCGAAAGCGACAAAATATGCGCCGATACGGCGCACTTTTTGTCGCTTTCGGCGCGATGCGCCGAAAGCGACAAAAAGTGCGCCATTAGCGCATTCGGCGCGGTGCGCCATTAGCGCATTCGGCGCGGTGCGCCATTAGCGTGTTGCGCCGAAAGCGACAAAATATGCGCCATTAGCGCATGTACAATTAAGTATGTGATCACACCAGCAGGGGTGCCGGAAGAGGGGGCAGAGGGGGCAGCTGATCCCCTGCCCTTGACCAAGGGGGCAGGACTTGCCCTTTTTCTGGAGACAGAAAATGCTGTGTTTAATCTCGTGTTTTTATAGCAAAATGTGACTTTTTTGGTCCAAATACCACCAATTTCACAAGGAATATTAATTTTTCTGTCAGTGTCACGGCATTGGTCGTTACATGGATAACTTATAAATTGACTACTTTTAATTAGACTACCCCTGGTATGGAAAACTGTGACTGTTATAGCCCGATGTGTGATTTAGTTTACTGACACCCACATCTGGGATTTACTGCCCACAGGGAGATAAAAGAATGACTAGAGTGATTAACGGGCATGGTA
Source organism: Siphonodentalium dalli (assembly GCA_032622095.1). Taxonomy (NCBI): domain Eukaryota; kingdom Metazoa; phylum Mollusca; class Scaphopoda; order Gadilida; family Siphonodentaliidae; genus Siphonodentalium; species Siphonodentalium dalli. The sequence continues at coordinate 121,135,172 of CP136062.1, forward strand.
TGGGATTTGATACAATGTTTATGTTTTGAAGTGAGAAATAACTCGAAGATGCCCGTTATTTCGTTAAATATTACTTTTACGAAATAACCGGCATTTTAAGATTTACACCACAACTTCGCAAAACGTATAAGAAATGATAAACTGAGGGTGGGTGGGCTTGGGGAAGGAGGATGGCACTGTACAAAAGACAGCACACAAAAAAAACACTTGTCCTATTCAATCCCAGATATTGCCAATACCTGCATTAGTGAAATATCAACATGTACAAATATTGCAATTAATTTCAAACAAAATTTTAATAATAAAGGCACTTATATACAGATATATAGTTCCCAATCTTACGATGGTAACTCAGCAACGGTTCCTGTGTTGTTACTAATACAGTCAAGATGCTTGCTTGCTTGTTGTGGAATTCCCTCCTTTAGGTGAGGAGCACCCATTATTGGGTATATAAAATAATGGTAGTAAAAAGAAAGTCTAGTAAAATCAGGTAAATGCAGGCTGGATCTTTTTGGCGAAACAAGTGAGAACATCAATATCACACTCTCAAATATTAAAAGTACAATTTATCAGTCTCCCAATGAAATGGGGAGAACAATTTGATAAAAGTCCGGAACGGGATATGGATACCTTCTCTGTAAATTCGTCCTGCGCCAGGAGAACCATCGCCATGAAATCTCGTGAAACAGAGTCGGATACCACCTTGTCGGGCAGAATCGGAGACCACCTTGTCGGACAGAATCGGAGATCACCTTGGAATGTCCAAATGGACCCCAAAAATTCACGTAAAACCAATTGCCAAACTTTCTGCAGGTCGATATTTTCAGAACTGTCACCTCGGGATACAGCCCTAATAAAATGTTTGTCAATTTCACTCCAGGCAAATGCAGGCCTAGATTTAAAAATAAATGATCAGCTTTCAAATGTACTTAATCCGATCAGACGGTCCCCATGCATACCACCAAGATACAACAATATTTCTTCAAAATACACGTAAATTATCACAATCTATGCATTTCTACAAAATAACGATAACCACTACCAACTACATGTATGGTATCAATTTTCTCAAAACTTTTTATTTGTTCAACAAAATATGTCCGTATTAGATTTTAGAGTTATCCATCTTCATCCGCAAATTGTCCAGTAACTTAGGACCGTCTGATCGGATTGAGCACCTTTAACTGCCCACAAAGGAGGGACCAGGACCACGCGGCCACAATAATTTTAAATCTGAATAATGACAAATTATAGCATTTAGAGGTCTATCTACAGCAAAATTCAGCCCCTCCCTTTTAAAATTGATACATAGGCCTATACATTGTACATATGGCCATGTCCGATCTGCACTGAGGTGCAGGGGCGCCGGAAGCATCCAAGGGCGGGGGGGGCAGAGCCTACAAAAAGGGCACTTTTCTGCAAAAAAAAGGGGCATTTTCTCCGCAAACTCGGAAAAACAACCATAAATTCATTGTGGCAAAAATCCCTATTTTAAAGGTATTTGTCGGTTTTTATGGCCGTTTTTTGATAAAATTGACAAAAAATTAATATTCCTTGTGAAATTGGTGGTATTTGGACCAAAAAAGTCACATTTTGCTATAAAAATACGAGATTAAACACAGCATTTTCTGTCTCCAGAAAAAGGGCAAGTCCTGCCCCCTTGGTCAAGGGCAGGGGATCAGCTGCCCCTCTGCCCCCCTCTTCCGGCACCCCTGCTGGTGTGATCACATACTTAATTGTACATGCGCTAATGGCGCATATTTTGTCGCTTTCGGCGCACCACGCTAATGGCGCACCGCGCCGAATGCGGTAATGGCGCACCGCGCCGAATGCGCTAATGGCGCACCGTGCCGAATGCACTAATGGCGCACCGCGCCGAATGCGCTAATGGCGCACTTTTTGTCGCTTTCGGCGCATCGCGCCGAAAGCGACAAAAAGTGCGCCGTATCGGCGCATATTTTGTCGCTTTCGGCGCGGTGCGCCGAAAGCGCCGAAAGCAACAAAAAGTGCGCGTAACGGCGCACTTTTTGTCGCTTTCGGCGCGCGCCGAAACAACGCTAATGGCGCATATTTTGTCGCTTTCGGCGCGCGCGCCGAAAGCGCCGAAAGCGACAAAAAGTGCGCCGAAAGCGCCATTAGCAAGTGGCCGTAATAGGATTCCATAAATGCTCGCTGAATCGCCTCAGAAGTAACTGTCGCCTGTTGGTTTTACTGTGTCGGAACTGGCCGAAGAACAGTAACTCTATTCTGTGATTATTTCAAATTCAGCGGTATCGACTTGTGCAGCAATCACTGAATTGATGTCCAGGAGGCAGCTGTGTAAATGGCGTCGTTGATATAAGCAACTTAAACGGACATGGCCCATTTAAACCTCCAAATTAAGGCCACGTAACTCGGGGAGGGGGGATTGGGGTCCGAATAATTTCGCACACAAGGCAGGGGTGGTGGGTTGGTATACGTGTCTGTGATAAACCAATTTTCCCTGTGCTTGCAAATTTTTCTCGGAATTATTGATGAACACTGAGACTGTTCTATTGCAAAGCAGTTTAATTAACAGGGTGACTACAAATGTTGCGACAGGTACTTTAATTTTCCTCGATTAGGTTGAACTTGATGTCTCAAGTCTGTGCATGTGTGTTGGATACCATGAGCTATACTATCATTGACAATGGTATCAGTTTTGAGTGAACAATTTATACTTAGCTGGAGAAATATTATAGCTGGTGAAAATTCGATATTTCTTTCCAGACACTCGTGATATATTTCTGTATTCAAACACAAATTGTATAGGTGTTCTTTTTATTATATGCGCTTTATTAATGCCTAAAGTTGCTAAACTATGCAGTATTTTTATTTTTAATAGCACAACACATTAAACAATACACGGAAAGCAACACCTGGTTGACAAAAATTGCTGACACCGATCAGCTGATAGGTAGCAAACCCTTTTCAATTGATGACGTCATTCGACACAAGCTACAGTGAAATAACGCTGAAGGGGTCACTCTCACAAAAAAAAACAGATATGAAGGGTACACAGGGTTTGAAAATGTGCTGAAGGGTACACAGGTTTTGAAATCTCGTTCTAATGACTTTCAGTTTCCATGTCTGCCATGATTTCTGTTAGAGAATAATTGTATATGTTCCAAGGAGAATTAAAATGAACTGCAAACGATCTGCTGATAGACGCCAGACTTCCAGGAACACAGTTAAAGTAACTGCATTAGTGCCGATCACAAACCCTGTGTACCCTTCAGCAAATTTTCAAAACCAGTGTACCCTTCAGAACTTTTTGTTGTTGAGAGTGACCTTTTCAGCTTAAATAACAAATAGCTACAATGAAATAACAAAACGCGATTTCACATACTTTGTTCACGGTGGGGAATCATGTGGTTTCGAGGTTGGTGAGTATACCACGCATTCAAAATGTGCAAACGCATGCACAAAAACAAAATAGGCCTATATGAGGAACTGTCACAAAACATAGCATGTTGACCGTTACGAGCATATGCTAGTTTATTTTTAAAACAAGTTGATACCTTATCTGTTCGGAAATACTCGGTAGATTTCTATAACATTCTGACCAAATTTACTAGTCGGAGGTTCGTGAAATACACCAGTCCATACATCTAGAAGAATCCTTCGACTGACAACTTTGGTCAGAATGTTAGGGCAAACTGTGAGTTTGGATTGAAAATTTTTATAGAATATGATCGTAGCTGCCAAAATATTATGCAATATATCATTATCCTAGTTTATTACCCCTTTTCTCGTTTCTGGTCACGTTTGCGAATACCTCGCCATTTTGAATGTGTGGTACTCATCACATGGAAACCACGTGATTTTCCACCGTGTTGTTTCGTGCTAAAGAAAATAAAGGAAGTCCGTTTTCCTAGATCCTAGCTATGACTTATAAAAGTATATCTATATAATTCACGAATTTATCGATATATTTTGATCCCCGAAACCGTAATGGAGGCGAGTATTATAGTGTTTGAGAGCCTAATAATATATGGACTTAATATGATAGAGCAGAACTGAAAAATATGGCCCGATTCAGCATGAAACAATAAAGAGCGTTACCATTGATTACATTCTTTGTATGGTAAAAATAAAGAGCGTTTGTCCAACTTTGTGTATAAAACAAACAAGAATCAAATCAGGGGTAGAGTTTCAGTCGCTATGCCAAACACGGGCTTGGATTGAAATTGCATTAATTGTAACTGGCTCTCACCGAAAACACTGTTGATAAAGTATATATTACATACCAGTCTCATCAACCGAATATCAACACAATCCGTTAGCATTTGCTCCATGGAAATCGCGCGATCGCAAGCAAATTGACGAACGAAGGGTCGTAACTCCACCCAAAACAGGCGGACCTAGTCGGTTTTCAAACTCGATCAAGACATTGTTATGCAAGTCTGTAATACCGTACCTATTATACACAAAATCAGTGGTCAAAATTCACGAAAATGAACTAAGTAAGGACCATAACTCCGTAACTGTTTACGTAATTTGGAATGAGCTATAAGATATAGGTTGAACAATACACTAACTATATATTGATATACAGGCTTCAAATCCAGTCGCAAGTCGGGATTTTTTTACCCTGTGCCAATGCATTCTCTTATATATGCGAGTCGACCATATAGGTCGCCTCGCATATATAAGATAATGCATTGGCCTAACAATTTTAATATTTTGTTCTTGTATTCTTTAACAATTTTATAATTTCACCCATACAGAGCCCCAGACAAACATGAGCAGACGACACTCTTCTATATGCTTCTATATATGTGTGGGGCTCCCTGCAGGGTAATGGATGTTTTTTATTTTATGTCCTAAAAATTGTAAGAAACATTTATTTAAAAAAAAATGATAAAAAATTGTTAGGCAAATGCATTCTCTTATATATGCGGGCACAGGGTAAAAAAATCCCGACTTCCGACTGGATTTGATATGGCGGGTCACATATGCTCTGACAAATACTATCCATTGTCACAGTCATTTACCATCTCTTTATGTCTACTATATCAGGAACAGACTAAAACGGAACGCTCTTTTCTGTTTTATGCCGTGCACATGGCTATTGCTTGTTTATGACTTAAAAGTGCCTTTCCGGGACATGTAATGTCCGTATAAAGGCATTTATAAAGTATTTATCGACCAATCAGTCTAACGTACACTGCCATATAATTGCCTCAGATCTGTGGAGAAACACAGTGCAAGGCCATTAAAATTATTCCTTCCACAACACAGTTCCTGGGCATATACGCTATACTGCAATATCGATACCGGGAAAAATTCAAAAGCGAATATTATTAGGTGTATTTTGGAGATCAAACCGCCATGTGGCTTTAAATAATTTTATGTTTCATTCGTGTGGTATGCGGAAATGTTGACTGACTGTGTGTAAATTCACATGGGACATCTTTAAATGCCAAATTATTTCCACTTTAATCGTCGAACACCCGAAGATGTTGTTTTTCTAGTGGGCTGTCGCTGGGGTGGGTCATCCAGTTTCCATTTCATCAACGTTCTATATTGTGTCATTCAAAAGCATAGAGTTGTCTATCTTAGAATGTTTTTGAGGGACTGGTCGAAACTCATGAAAATAAATGGCTGAGACTGATATGCTACGTTTGATCTTCATACTGAACGTTAGTTTGTTTATAAATTGCCATTTTAACGGTGTGTGTCTAATCAGAGCAATGTGAGAAAAAGCCAGTGTCTGTATATGATATAATCATGAACATGTATAATTTCAAATATTTTTAATCAGGGCTGATCAAGTGTTTGCAAAACGACTGGAATAGCCATCATGATTATGGTCGGTTTTCAACAAACAAAAATGCCATTATGAAAATATTTTATTATATATACGTTTTCGAAGGTTTTATACAATTAATGTGTATTCCTACATTCGTTAAAGATATGTAAACAAAAGCAAAAAACGTTACGTTTCCTGACTTTTGTTTAGATCCGGATATGGTAAACATAAAGAACGTTATTTGTTACTGTTTTCCTGATATGGAAATAATAAAGAGCGTTTATATCATTTGTGTGTGATTAACCAATAGAATTGAGCTGTGTTATGTAAACAGAAGCACAACTGCTGTAACACGAGCAAGCTCTTGTTTACGTACACCATCGTACGTCTTGACGACAATATACTATTTACGCGCTTATTATGTTTGGCATATGAACAAAACTATATATATTTTAATATTCCTTCTGTTGATGGCGATTTGAACAAATATGAATATTTCTGCAACGAACGCCGCCCGTGCCTTTAAAGAGGTGCTGTACACTAATTCCGACCATTTGTGGGACCATCTCATTTTATACTCAACAGAATATATATGTAACAATTGAATGAATTTGATCCAAAGATAAGTGCAAAATACACTCGTGCGCTCTATGAACAATGCAAACAACTTGGTAAATATAAAACAAAATGAATTTATGACTCCAGTCATAAATTCATTTTCATTATAATTTCTATGTGTTTTTTTTGCATCGTTCATATGATCTCGTAGAACACACGAGTGTATTTTGCACTAATCCTTGGCTCAAATTAATTCATTTGTTGCAAAAAGGAGATGGTCCCATAAATGATTTAGTGTATAGCACACCTTTAAGATGGACCAAAGGCCGCGAAAATTACAAGTTTAGAAGAAATAACGGTCCATTCTTTGAACAGCATCATTTTGCCCCACCAGCATGCATGTCATAGTAATTTAGCAGGACCCATGTGCACCAGAATCATAGCAAATCAGCAGGACACTTACCAGGTCAATAAGGGATGATACCATTATTCAGAAAATGTATGCTATACTTATACTATTACTATTCAGTTCTTATAATTCCTCTTTTCTGTCACGAATTTTCAGCCTCAAAGTATAGCTGCTATAATGCTCGTTTTTGTGACTTTCGAACTTCGGTGCCGGCGATCAGAATAGGCGCTAAAACGTGAAATGCTTTCGAACAACTTTAAAATGTGACAGAATTGTTTTTTCAAGTCACACACTCGATCACAACAAGAGCAGCAGTTGAATAATAGGTCCGTTGGCTTGTTTCAAAAATTTCAGAAAGATTCCATAACTTGGGAGTTATTATACCCCCCGCAACGACGTTGTAGGGGGGTATACTGGAATCAGCTTGTCCGTCAGTCCGTGGACACAAATTTGTCCGGAGTTTTTCTCAGTCGTTTTTTTTTTTATCATTTTCCGTGAAACTTGACACAGACATCAACCACCATGGAAAACTGTGCCCCTGCTATTATGACGACTGCCGAACTTTTTTTTGGTGGTGTTATCCCTCTTTTTCGACTTTGAAAATGTTCGCAACATGTATTATATTGTCCGAGCTTTTATTCCTACATGTTTAGGTCCATTGTTTTTAAACTTGGCACATATATTTAGTACAATGGGAACCTGTGCACCTGCGATTATGACGTCTGTCCGACTTCTTTTTGTGGAGTTATTCCCCCTGTTCGACTTAGAAATTTTTCGCAACATGAATAATTTTGTCTGATCTTTATTCCTACATTTTCGGTCAATAGCTTTAGGATTAGGGTTAGGGGTTAGGTTTGTGCACCTGCAATGGGAATCTGTTATTTTATTATTTTAACTAAATGTTTACCGACATGTGAAACATCTTTGTGTTTTAAAAACACGGGGGTATTCTTAGTCCCATTGGGAAAGTCACACCTCTAGTTATAGCTGAAAACCAATCAAATTAAAAACCTAAACCAAACAGGGGCGATAAATCTGGTGACAAGCATTGGACAAATCCCCAGCTTTTATATTGAGCCAATTCAGCCATATACCGTATACCAAGTTTGGTGGTGATCAACCGATCCTAACCACAGTTACATTTTGTGTCAACGAGCAGGAAACCACGAAAACCTGAATTTCTAAGTCTAAAATGTATGTACGTAACACTGGTAAAAACAAATGGACGAACGAAACCGAAGATTGACTTGTTAGTCTCGGCAAAGTGGGAATTCATGAGGCTTAATTACATTTTTGGTTATCATAAACACTAACCTTCGGAATCGGTATGTTGAATTTGTCAAATAGGCGGATTTTTTTTTACCTCGTTGTTTTCTTTCATGAAAATAATCGGTATTTTATTTTTAGCTAAACTCGACGAATTGACATGTGTTTGCGTCCGTCGTCTGTGCGTGTGTGCACCCGTCCGTAAACAGTTTCCTTTGGCTCATCCGGCAGTCCGCATCCTTAATCCGATCATCACCAAACTTCATATGGATCTTCGGGGTGACCTTTAGATGGGGGCTATGGATTATTCCCCCAAAATTCGTTAAACAACATGGCCACCGGCAGCCATTTTGGATTTCAAATTTGACTCCATCGGCTCACCCTGCAGCCCGCATTTATTGGAGGAATGTTTTTAAAATTTACAGGCATGTTTAGGATCCTTTCTAGATGGGAGCTATCGAATTTGAGCTATTTTCGATGAAAAACATGGCCATCTTGTATTTACTCCCTGCATGATGACTAAATCCTTCGGCACACCCTAGAGCCCACATCCCTTACATGATCGTTACGAAACTTCATATGGATATTGAGGGTGAGATGGGAGCCATCAATTATCTCCGAATTTCCTTGAAAAACATATGGCTGCCAGCGGTCACCTTTTTACAGTATTTTTACTCTTTGCATAACTAAATTGTTCGGCACACTCTACAGGCCACATCCCTCATCCAATTATCACAAAACTTCATATTTTTCAAATTTATTAATTAGAGCTCTTTCCATCAATTATTATAATCAATACATTTGAAAAATGATCAAGGAAATATGGGTTGATACAAAAATCGGACTTGGCACTGAAAGGGTTAAGAAAAAGTAGTTGGCGCCGACCAGACCCGGGATTATGTGTTCTCGTTTATCTATGCTGAACGTTATCCACTGGCGGGTGGTCAAACGGCGTCCCTTCGTCGTTTTCGAGTTTGCTCCCTCGACTCCAAACGCCATGCACAACTTATACAACAAAATCAACATCCATAATATTTATATTCACACTCAACTGACAAAAGAGCATTTTAGCATCCATTGCTATGGGAGGACAAATTCACATTTATTATTTATTTGATCTGAAGCGAAATCATTTGCATTGAAGTGCAAATAGAGGTTTTTGGACTGAAAACGAACCATTTGCACTGAAACGTAAATCATTTGGACTGAAGCACAACTAATTTGCACTGAAGCGCAATTACCAATATAACACGACACCCATATAACAGCAGAGTAGTAAAATACAAAATGAAGTGCATGGGTGTGCCATATTGACATTAATAATTTGCGCTTCAGTGCAAATAAAAATATTCGCGCTTCTGGCCAATTCATTTGCGCTTCTGTGCAAATCATTGCAAATCAGATAATTACCCATGTGATCCATGGACTTTGAAGCAGGCGGAGTTATATGAACTTGTGGAGGAGAATTATCGGATATATTATGGTGCACTATCTGCGAAAATTCCATTAATTGAAATGGGAGTATGTAAGGTGTTCAGTAATTGTTCTTCTGTTCAAATCATTTCATGAATTTTCATGATTTGCACTGAAGCGAAATTGATTTGCACTGAAGCACAATTCATTTGAAATTGCTCTTCAGTGAAACCCATTTGAGCTTCAGAGCAAATAATTGCGCTTCATTGTAAATAATTGCGCTTCAATGCAAATAATTGCGCTTCAGTGCAAATAATTATTAAATGTGAATTTGGCCTCCCATACATTCCCACCCATACTCAGGTAGAGCGTTGCAAGTTTCGTCCATACAATATATTGAGCACAAACGTCACGTGGCATAATTTTGACCGAGCAGAATTCTCTAAATGAGTATATGTGTGTAAATACGACCTCTTGTGAACAGTGAAGTTAATCGTATTGAAATGGTCCAATTTTGAGCTAAATCGGAGGTATGAGTAAACTGTTATATATAAGAAAAAGAAAAGCGTGACTGAGTTACAGACAGGCACACGGTGAGTTTCATATATATAGATTGCAATTTGTTATTATATTTCAATCTAACAAGTTATATATATATAGATGTTAAACGGTCATGGACAAGTTGGGGGAAATAGCGGTACTTGTTCAGAACTACTCATAAAGGCATCGGTTTCTCCATCAATATACAACATCGGAGTGTCCTCTACGGAATAGAAAATTGTTCGCTTCAGCCTTGAAGTTGAACATATACCATTTTAACATATTTTCCTTTGCGTTCCTTGTTGGTATATTCCTACGATAGTAACTATAAGTAACTATAAATACCATTTGTTTCACTTGTTCTGTTTATGTGGCATATGTTCATGGTGTATGAAGTCCGTGTATCAGCGTACGATTTTTTGAGTCAATTTCGACATACACGTATTTTAAATACCAGAAAGTGACAAAAGTAAGAAATGACTATGTCATATTCATGTCCTGAAGGCTACGACTCGGTTCTGTTATAAAAAGAGACGTGGCAAAAGGGGTGTATAAGGGGGGGGGGGTGGTGTCTCACCCAACTGTTGGTCAAAATGTCTAACAGTTGGAAATTTCATGCCTGACACACATAGTTTCACTCCAAAAATAAGTTGAAATTATTCTTATAATTTTATTTTCGAATCAGTAATTAATAGGGAATTTGTGAGTATGGTTCAGAAAGCGAAATTGAAAATTTCAAGGCCATGCAACACTCGGAGACCCTCTAGCCAGTCCCTATATATAACTACATTGGTTCTCCTGATTTAGCTACGATTTTTATGAAAATGAGAATTTGAGAAAAACAATGGACATTTTCACAAAAACAGCATCGTCTGGAGCTCGTGAGCATGGCATAAATAATTGTAGACAATACGATAAATTGGCGCGCTGTAGGTTCAGTACACGGGGGGAAAGTATCAGGGTGTCATAAAAGTCGGGCAGCATCAGGGCTACGTTGGGTGATATACTCGTTAGAAATTGATTTCATGTCTGTGTGCTAGTTGAACATACCAAGAAGCCGGCGAAATCCCTGTAGTAGCACGGATTTTATGGTCAAGATTACCCCGAAATGTTCTTTTATAGTTGTCTAATCTTTATTTATTCAATAAAGTGATAGTCAGCAGAGTCAGATGCAGATAGCAGTATATATTATACTGATGGGTATAATAAAAAGTTTAATTTGATGGAGTTCTCATACCCTCTTTGGGAAAATACCAATTGTATGGAACTGCATGCATGGTCACCGAAATTATATTATTTCTTATATATGAATTAGATTCGTGTATACCCGCATGTTCGAACTGTTCAATTATGTTTCAATTAAAATGGTCATAGATTCAGTCATTATATGAAGTAATCGGTTATTAGTATACACCATATAGTAACTGAACTGTTCAATTATAAAAAAAAACTGCTTATACTAAATACTCATTGACGAGTAGTTCGGGAAATGTTCAGATAATAAGTTTAATGAACGACCATATGTCGTTTTCTTAACTTGTTATCTGAACATTTCCCACCATGCAATGGATATGAATCCTTTATCACTTGGATTATCTTTTCGTATATGGCTATCTACTGCTAATTTATCATGAATACCTTCCAAATGAATAATATACCATTCCAGTGTATACTTTTATAACCGATGGCCAGTGATTTGAGAATCCAATCAGTATACACTGACAAACTAACATATTCTTATGGCACATTGTGCTATAATTTTTTTTTAAAGGATGCCACGTAATATATACATCAAATTGCAGTAATTTTACATCAGTGTGCGATGTAAACAAATCTTCTAGAGATCCCTCTTTGGGAAATGTTGATCAATAAAATCCAGCCATGCATGCAACGAGTGTTCCTGTGTGTATGATCACATAAGTGAAACAATGGATATAACTGATAAGAATATGTACTCGGATATTTACCTATTATATTACTTATGGCAAGTTATGCTTGTATCCATGCAGTGCAAAATGCATTCCGGTTGTGTTATTCAGCGTTCATCCGGTTATTAGCTGTTCTTCTTCCGTACGACTTTTATTACCTATCGATTGGGAAGTCTCACACATGTATTTTTAAAAAAAACAGTTTTGGGTAAAAGCTACTTCTACGGGGCTAGAATAATTATGTCGAGACTGTCCGCGTTCCGTTTCTATATATATGTGAACCGGACACTATACATTCATCGGCCGAGGGCTATGTATATTAGTATATAATCATCGTTATGTTCATCGAAACGTGGCTTTATGCGTGGGTGCATTCGCAGTCAGATGCAGTTTTATAAATCCCGATTTTAAGACTATAAATAGCTATTTTGTGAAATAAAATACTGAAAATGGTGTATATTATTATTTGTCTATAAAGGCATATACTAACGTGGTTTATTTAGATTGTAATTCGCAGTACACTTATATCTCCTATAGCTGCATGGTCTGAAATTTCCCGTGATTGAGGCTGTTAATAAGATAGAGTTCCCCTCTTGGTATGCGTTTCGAACGTTTTCGCGCTGATTTATGTTATAAAAATAGCCGATAAAACTGTCCCACGAATGTCATAAGAAATTATAAATAAAATGTATATTAATTGATAGAAGCGTTTCCGGAAAAGGTGTCCTCGATTCATATCTATTAATAGCTCACCTCACCCAGAAAAGGCGCTTTCTGATTGGTCGAGAGCTGTGTTCTATATTATGTAGTGTTTTGCTAAATTAGGTATACCTGTATAGTATTGTGCTAAATTTAACATACTGTACTATACCAAACTAGCATGCAAAAAAAAAAAAACATGAACAGAGGCAACAATCTCGAAAACAGATTTGAACATGTTTTTCACAGGAACGACGCCAACTTGCGAAGTGGCAACAGTCCGTTGAGTTCACCTTGCAATACAGTCTGCGCGTTTCGGTTTATTGAACTTGATTTCAACACATTCTTGCAACGATTATATGTTTCTCTTAAACTGTTTATCGTTAAGTTGATAAACATATGAACAGTCAAGCAGATGGTGCATGTTGGTATGATACGGGTATGTAGTATGCAGGCTACAAGTTTGAATTGTGCGTTGAAATATAATAAATATAGCATGTCTTGTCGTTGACTTCGTGGGTATATATATATAGTGCTCAGTGGGTGGGTATAGTTCACTCCGCTTCGCATCGTGAACTACACCCACCCACTTGGCACTATACCCGCGTAGTCAACTCCAAGCCATGCTATATTTATTAATTATACACCCTGAAATCTATATAAAACTTGCTGGGAAGAGAAAGACCACCTTGGACTCTATATTGGTGATTACACACAGTGCTGATACATTATGCAGCAATAAACTGTGTACGGGATCAGGAGCGCTGATACGTGAAATGAAGTGACTCAGCCCGTCAAACTGAGAAATACAAGTAATTTTACCAGATTTTCATCCAATACCAACACGATTCACTCTGTGCTCACAATGGTGGTATGACATTAGGTATGTTGCACCCAACGGTCTGTGAAAATTGGACCGTACCTAAAGTATACCATTCACAGACCTTACAACAGAAAGGTGGCACCTTTTTTGTTATTAAATAAAAAATTAGGAAGCTGTAGATGTCATTCCAACATACGATTTCACTAGTTCCAACAGAACTATTGGTGTATCTTACCAGATGGAACGATTGATCTTTATCTATTGCTCGTTTTATAAGGCGTTGCTCAAAGCCTGCCCCAGACCGTATAGCGATTGTAATACCAAGGTACAGTGATTCTCATATCAAGTTGTAATTTCTTCTTAGTGATATATAACAATATATATTATGATGAGCGGTGTGAATGCGCAAATTTTGTTCCATTAGACAAGGTTCATAAAGTCGCGATGGTAATCAGGGTGTATTGCAGTATGATGTATTCATTCGTAGGTAAAATGGTAGATCCTCAATAGCTTCATTTTCTCTATACATTCATGGCACAAGCCGAACTATATATTTCTTTGTTCACGGGCATCTCGATTAAATATGTATTCATGATTGAGTACTACTTTATGTACCTAAATTTGCTTTGAATTCAGATTTTTATACATAATATACAAGGGTGTGGTATAGCAAAACAATTGCAAGACGGTATATGCCGTTTTTTCACCAGGCGATTTTAGCTACCCACCACCCCAATTCTGCAAAGAAAAAAATAATATTTTTACATCAGATTTGTAGACACTATACCCTCCAAATTTGAATAACTTCCGCTTTAATCAGTATGCGATTACCAATCATGGAACTGATACCCTTGAACAATGACTTTCATTGGTATATACACATGGCTATGAGATGGGTTAAGCCCATTTGAACATCGCATGTAAATTTCCCCTTTGAACGTCATCCGATATGTACCATATATGGTGACAACAAACGCGCCCTTTTCGGTATTTTAAAAAAACCTAAAATCTTGCATATCCACTTACTGCACAAAAATCAGCAGCAAAAATACTCAGACCTCTTAAAAATACTCAGACCTCTTCCACAACTTCTGGACTCTAAACAAAAATGTTCGCCATATTTACGTATATATAGGCTATGATTATATGTTCCCGCTCATGTAATTTTCCCTCAAATATAATCAACGAATGAGCAGACATATTTTTTAAATGCGGAGTCTAGTTTCAAGAAGCATAACTTGTATATAACCTATGCTTATATGGCGTAGCTCTTAAGTTTATAGTCAGTTCAGTCCTGGTGCCATAAATTCCACCCGTCTCTTCAGGATGGAACAGACACATTTTATTTCTACATTCTTTGGTAGTTGGTCATTTGTTTTCGTTTCTGATAATATTTATGTTCATTTGTTGTTTATCCTTATCTGATTCATAAACCCCAATTTATTTTAGTTTTACACTATATTTCACAAATGTTAATGGCAACAGTTAGTTAACCCTTTCTGTAGCTTCCTGATTATTTTTGCAAAAACCCTGTGCCAATACATTCTCTTATATATGCGAGTCGACCATAGGTCTAACATATTTAATGTTATTTTTTATAATTGTTAAAGAATGTAAGAAAAAATGAAAAAAAAAATATGATAAAAAATTGTTAAAGAGTTTACGAAATAATGATATAAGATGATAAAAATTGTTAAAGAATGTAAGAAAAAATGATAAAAATTTAATAAAAAGTCAGATAAAATAATAAAAAAAATGATAAAATTGTTAAAGAATATAAGAAAAAAATTATTAAAAAAATTATAAATTTGTTAAAGAATATAAGAAAAAATTATAAAAAATGTTAAAGAAATTAAGAAAAAATAAGCAATTGTTAGGCCAATGCATTCTCTTATATATGCGAGGCGACCTATGGTCGACTCGCATATATAAGAGAATGCATTGGCACAGGGTCAGCTCTCTGTCAGCTCCCGTCATGAAAGGGTTAACTGATTAATTTGATTAATTATAATTTATCATCGTTCCAGTCACCTTATCCTCTCAGTTTTATGAAATCGGTGGAGGACAGATCGCACAGAGAGTTAATTTCACTGTGAAATAACAAAAAAAAACAAAAACATTTCATCGAAACACGCTTTAGTTATCAGAATCGATTAATTACCAAAAAATAATGCTAACCAATGTGAACTCTAGTACAATTTTTTTCCTAAACGTGTTATATATCAACATTTTTTTCAGCACAATTTGGTATCGAGAGTATGTCGGTCGGCTCGTCGAATATTTGCTTGGACGCCAACTATTCCAGGTGCATGGTGAAAAATAACAGATTTAAAGTGATGTGACAACACACACCGTCATTCTTATATATTAATTAAATACCATGATGACTCTCGATTGCGAAATCCTTTTCATTAGTTTATCGCAGATAGTTACGTCCCGAATCGAGTGGTATATATTTACAATTGAGCGTAGTTCAGACGATGTTTTCTATGGAGTGATACGGTCGATTTGTTAGTAGAATGCTACATTCCCCCAATTGGCATAGCGCCTGAATACTAACTTGTCAGTTTTACGCACCTAAACAAGTCCATAATATGTCTTTAAAAAATCGATATATAAAACTCCGAACTTTGATGGGTGGGTTTCTCGACTAGAATTTAGTAAACCGAAATTTTCCTATCGACTGAAGTTTCTGTTGACTGGTCTCTTTGACCAGTCAACTTATTGTTGTATACATCGGAATCAATACAAAAAATTCATGGAAGAGATTATAGATCATGTCACGAATCTCTACGTTATATAGCTACGCCCGTAGATACCACATGCTACCATGCTATCACATGTGTATAATATGCTTATATATGTACCATGATATATGTAAATAGTGTACAAATGTTATCTCGATACCTATGTATTATAGGTCATGAGAATAAAGAAAAAAGAAAACCAGTACAAAACTTGGAACTTGTTTATGTTATGACAGGGAAGTGTATAACATTGAAAAAACAATGTAGGTAATATATTTCTTAGTTATTACCTGTTATACTATATAATGTACTTCCATTGTAGTGAAGGTCCCAACTCGAAATTATACGATTTAAGTGATTTTGTGAGCAAATTTGCTTGGCGTGGCTTACAATTATGCGATATCGGCTCACAAAAGTCGCAAAAACATGCAGTCTCGAGCTGAGACCGCTGCCTAGTGTGAATTAGATTATTGAAGAACAAATATTAACAAAGAAATAAATTCCATGCTTTGCATTTTGTTCATAGTTATAAAGTTCCCTGTCAGAACGGGTCAGAACATCAAAAAGTTCCCAGGTTTTGTACTGGTGGAATATGATCTCTACGGGCGTAGCTAAAATAGAGATTCATGGCATGATCTATAGGAAGAGATAGGCCATCTTTCATTCGATGATTTGAGGGGAAAATTTGGGTTAGAAACATCGGTTTTCATCAATTCGCTGTCATATTCTCGGATTTCGCCGTACTTCTGTTTTCTTTTTCATTTTTTCATACTTTTTGATGAATGCGAGGGGCACGCGCGCTGTGCATCTGGCTTGGATATCTGCCGCGCGATTGTTGTTGATAGGTATCAAGCGATATTACCCGGAGATGGCAACATGATATATATCCCAATTAAATGGAAGCAGTTGTTTGCGAATACTGTTACTAAAGTGTATTACATTCAAACGAATAATGCGCCACATCGTAGATCGTTAATTAGCGGATGTATCCCACTCGTTCCCACATGTGCCAGGATGATATAAATATATCAGGTGTTTTAAAACATTCTATCGCGGAAAATTTGCAGAGTTTCAACGCTACATTGCCATTTCAAGCCAATCGTGTCCAATTTGGAACTGAGATATGCGAAAATATCGGCGCCGACATTAACCTCAGTCGGGATCAACGATTGAGATATATCACCGGAAATTGGCGGCGGGCGACGGGAATTAATTAGTATTATATATCTCGTGAAATCTCGCGTCAGACGATATGTAACATCGTTTACACCAAGGTTTTTCTCTGTTTACAATGTACTTGACTATACGAACGTCTGGTTGGCTTTGTGTTAAGCAGCTGTTTGATAGGTCGTGACGTCATTTCCTCCTTGTTAGTCCCGTCTGCGTTTTAGATTTTCGATATTGCTTTTCTTTAAAATGCCAAGAGTAGTTATTTTATTGCTCTCATGATCGTATGTGTCAACGCTCGTTACAGATCTGACGCCACAGCATAAGTTAGTGTTCTTTTTAATCCTCGGTAATTGATACCAGGTTAGCTGATTCAACAGTCGATGGCCGGTCCCTTGTCATTCAGTGACCTTCACAATAGGGGTTTGAACATTTTTTGGGGGCTTTTTCAAATGTTCTAATTTCCTGAAGTTTATAAAAATAACATTTCAAGGAATAATAACATCATGATTTTTGTTAAACAGACATGGTGCATTGGAACCTGGAAATTGTGTGTACATTATTGTTTTATCTTTTTTTCCAGACCTACATTTTGAGATCCACCCCTCCCAAAAGTTAATAAATCAGAATAATATGAAAAAAAATCACACCAGCCTGGTTCGTTCCAACTAGTTACTATTTAGCATATTCCAACTTATTAATACAACCAAAAACAGCGGATTGGTATTAGAATTATCGGAGCATGATTATAAAAAACAGTTCCTATAGGTATCTGCTTCTTTTTGCCAACATTGAAATACATATGAGTGAATATATAAAGATGTGAACTATGTATATGCATGGCTATAATTCCTATAGCTTAATGTTTCCTAATCAATCTTTCACAAATATGTTGATGGGAAAAAAGTTGCATCACATCTTTTTTTCGACCCCGACCCCCCCCCCCCCCCCATGTATCTGAATTTTTTGCAGACCCCCCCCCCCCCCCCGAATCTATCTGGAATAATTAACGTATGAATTTATTTTTGGTGAAACCTAAACAATATGAAGTTTTAGAGACTGAATACCATACACATTTTACCTACTGAAACGTACTTGAAGTGAAAATTTGAACCAAAACAAACATCTGTGGGCCATTGTTTTAGAGACAACCCACACTAAAATTAGAACGGCGAACTTTTTAATAAACGGGTGCGCAGCCGGTTGCATAGTCTGAAAGGACGTATATGATTAGTGCACTTTGGACGAGATTGCTCCCTGTCTCGATTTGCGTCTGTACAAATGAACAATTTCCATTGAGAGTACAATGGAAATATATGTATCTTTATTTCCTCCTCATGCATGGGGGATCATTGATACATAGACTTTACATTTAAATCACAAAGACAAAGAATTCAACGAACATATACACACATAAGAATACAACGAACATATACACACATAAGAATACAACGAACATATACACACATAAGAATACAACGAACATATACACACATAAGAATACAACGAACATATACACACATAAGACATAACGAACATATACACACATAAAACGTAACGAACTTATACACACATAAGACATAACGAACATATACACACATAAGACATAACGAACATATACACACATAAGACATAAAGCCATATATAAGTTAATTAGAATGGAATAATACAACATAGCAATACTGTCAACCGAAACATTCTTACTTCAAAATATATTACTTGACATATAGTCACATACACCCCCGTACACCCCCTTGTGTTGTGCTCCCTTTCCCTTCGGTGTGCCTGATTTCAGGATCCATGAATGTTGTCACGCCTTCTAACGCATCGACGTTTGTGTGATGAAGGATAGTTATCACCACACACGACAAACCTCGTGATTTCACGGCGTTATCATCACCACGATCGAATTCAATCAGTCATTCCAAATAACAGGTTACCTAACACGCGCACAACGTCCGCTCTTCCAAATGGCCCTGTTTTGTTACAAATTAAAACCGAATTTAGTTAATTTATTTAAAATTATATCTTGTCGGCTTTGTTTTCCGGAGCTCTAATGGAATTATCAGGAGCGAGAGCAAACATTTCACAACATATTTGCGCACGATTGCGGAGCTGCACGCGATTTTAATTGAGACCCGTTCTGCTCGCAACAAGATAAAATAAAATATGAGACAATTAAGAAAACAGCAGCGAAAATTATATTAATTATCATGATTGAACCGCTTCGAACAATGTGTTAGCCGGTTAATTTATGTGTGGCCCTATGCTTCCGATTTTCTAATTGAGCGTTTCGATTCCAACTCAACAATAGTTTCGAGTGTTTAATTTACTGAGCGCAGCTATGAGTTCTGCGAGGTCCGCGCGATCTCATAGGTCGTACGGAACTCAAGAGTTGTCTGTCGCTCATAACACTCACAAGGTGATAGGGGGCGATCATTTAACGATCTCATGGGAAATTACACTTGAAGCGCTGCCACGTCTTTGTGTATGATATTCATCGCGCCTGTTATATCGTTGATTTTTTAATCAATTTAAAAATAAAAACACATCAGTCTTTTGTTATAAGAAACTTGGGAATTGGTTGGTGCCTTAATTGGACAAATCAAGCAATTGAGCGTGGTGTTTATGTATGTCCGTTGTACGTTAGTCGACGATGATTTATTGCTGGCTATTTTGATGATCCACTCCAAAACGCCACCAGCCCGCGCATTTGAAACTGCAGTGGTCCGGGTTGAGAATATGTTCTTTTGAGCTTCCAGTGGAGCAGATGGCGAAGCCGTCCGAACGTCAACTATTAGTGAACTTCCGTGCATATAATTACTCTGAATCTGTCGGGCCTGTGGTGACTTGTCTTTATATATGTTTGTACACATATGATGGTCACATATACATTTTATATTTTCCCACATTCTTTTCAATAATTGCCATGTATACCTGTATACTGTTATAAAATCGGAAATTTCAGGCTTGATATCAGTTGAGGGATATACCATTCCAATCGTGAACATGACCATTTCGATAAGAAAGTATAACTTGTTCAAGCACATAAGGGACAATGAACATATCATATATTGAGCCCATATGCTTTCACCAAATAGTATATATACGCCAGTGCTGGTAATCGAATGGTTACAGTATTATATGCAATTGATTTTTAATGATGTCCCCGTAGCCGAGGTGGTCGCGGATACCATCATCGCAGTCTGGGCTAAACGAGGTTGGCACGGGGTCTAACCTTGACATGACTGAAAAATCAGCAACACTGATCTAAGTTGAGGGACATCTCAATTTGACATTTGGATAATACATTTTATTTTATGCTAAGCTATGAAATAGTAGTACGTTTGCATCATATAAAAACCGTTATCCGTCTATATATAGTGAGATATCGATATCTCACTCGCATCCATGCATCCGCGCTAAAATTAAAATTGATTCGGTTATTGGTGGAAGACTGTGCTAAAAGTCCCTGAGTGTTCAGGTTGAAATTTTTTTAAATGTGATTAATTAAATGTTTTTGTTAAATATACTAATATGATGTATAGCGACTTTACCCATCAACCATGCAATCAGTCTGACAAATGAAACTCTTGTTATCTGCACAAGTCCGTTGCCGCGGCTTTGCTTGGGCATACACATTTGCACTTTTTACTCTTCTATCGAGTTGAGCCATGGGCTAACTGACGGAGCATCTATATACTAAATAGAACATCTACATTTTTTGGTTGGATATGGTAATTATCCCATTCGTGATGACAAAAAAAAAATGAATTTCCACTCGTGACAGAGCCACTCGTGGATATTCATTTTTGTTTTGTCATCACTCATGAGATAATTCCCATATCCAACCAAAATTGTAGATATCCTCTATATAATTAATGCACTGAGAATAGCCATTTACCCTATTAATACACTCCGAATTATGTGGGTATACCGATGTAGAAAGTGGTTACAGTTCAGTGAGTATAAAATAGGACGAGTGTGAGATACTTTTTATCACATGATCAAATAAACGCGAAGCAATGCGAAATATCCATCGAAAACAACGATAAAAACCGCAGCGATCGCAAGTCATTTGAAGAACGATGTGACGTCATCGCACGCGCTGATATTAAACGTGTCTCTTATCGATAATTATGAAACTGCTTTTATGGGCAAATTATGTGATAAATATATATACGTGAAATATCCGAGATGAATTGTAATGGAGTGTGGGATATATATTGGCGAGAAGTGAGAGTTGTCTGTGGCACACATTTATGGCAAGCCGTTTTCACATTTTCGATTGATTTAGACTTAAGTCCAATTATTTGGACTTAAGTCCAAATAATTGGACTTAAGTCCAAATAGCGAATTGGACTTAAGTCCAAATACCACATAATTGTGAATTCGGCGAGGAATTGGACTTAAGTCCAATTGATTTGGACTTAAGTCCAAATACCGATATTTTCATCTATTTGGACTTAAGTCCAATTCCTCGCCGAATTCACAATTATGTGGTATTTGGACTTAAGTACAATTCATTTGGACTTAAGTCCAATTCATCTGTATAAGAAACACCCCCATCAGATATTAAGCAGGTCTGGTTTTGCTCATAGGGCGGAGTTGTGGGAAAATGGCCGTTTACATTTGGGTCTAATTCTTGTTGATCTTGTTAATTGTTACCTTTCTCAACATATATAATGAATCAGCTCGATGTGGACCAGATCCTATCAACAATAGCCCGTGTTGTAAGAAGTTCGGAATGATTTTTAACATATATATGATGATGGAAATGAGCAAATTATACAAATAAGACACTTAGTAAATGCAATAAACGAAACTGCGTGTAGCCTACACTACATGCTGTCAAATAACAATTGAATCAAGTCGTGAATTAATTTTACTTCATTCATGCATGCAGTTAGCATTTATTAAGATGCCAATTCGGATTCGAAACATTTTCAATCTCGGCATGCCGAAAACAAGCCACGTGGCAAAGGGGACGTACGGAGTTAGTCTTGGAGTCAGGAATGCCCTGGTTAGTACGGAGTTTGACTGTCAATCAAAACTTGCAGGAATATACCATTACAAAGAAGGGGACTATCGTTTCAAACCAGATGAATTTGACTTAAGTCCAAATGAATTGGACTTAAGTCCAAATCAATTCACTAATTGGACTTAAGTCCAAATAATTGGACTTAAGTCCAATTGAATTGGACTTAAGTCTTAAGTCCAATAATTTGGACTTAAGTCCAATTATTGGACTTAAGTCCAAATAATTGGACTTAAGTCCAATTGAATTGGACTTAAGTCCAATTCATTTGGACTTAAGTCCAATTCATTTGGACATAAGTCCAATTCATTTGGACTTAAGTCTAAATCAATCAAAAATGTGAAAACGGCTTGCCATACACATTCGTGTAGTTTATTATATTTTCATCAACGTTTTACGTCAAAATAGAAATCATATCCCCAGAAGGCCGAACGTGTTATCCTACTCTCAAGATGTTATCCTACTCTCAGCACTGCGCCATGACGTCATTCGGTATTTTAACAGGAATTGCTGGTGATATTGTAGCTTTATGAACACATTAGGTCTAACCATGTGTTTCATTGTGGTCTGGGTCGTAACCATGGGTCAACAGTCAACTGTACTGAGTAGCGTCTCGTAAAAATAATCCTCCGCATATCACTCGAGGAGAAAAACCATATACGCTATACACAGAACAGTTAACTATTGTTTATATATTTATGTCTTGGTCATTATAGGTCGCTTTAAGGAAGGAAAATTAACAACAAAGAGACAATTGGTGTTTCTCCGAAGAACAAATGACAGACAGTTGGATTATTACAGGATTTACAAAGAATCAGCTTGTGTTGGGCTAGGATATATTGGCGGCGGGAACGTAGCAAAACTTGTCATTCGATGATTGGAACAGTGTTTGCTTTGTCTCCCCGGAAATCCGCACCGGAATTTTACATAATTCTGCAGAGATATAGGCCCGAAGTGACTCGATCCTGTGCCAAAATCCCACAAAATCCCAGCATAGAAATCAATTTGCGCTAGCTGGTTGCTTTATCCGCGTATCCCTTGTCTTCCTAGTTAATTCAGTGGTGTCGCCTTGTTTTACCGCCGTGATAATCACGGTAACAAATGTTTAATCAAAAATATCTCAACGGGGGAAAGTAGTCATTTAGTTCTCGAAGATAAATGATCTCGCCTTTACCATAGATTAGACCGAAGAGAAACTAAATTAACACTTTATTTAAATTGTCGAAATACGTTATCGAAACGATGTGATCAATAACATTGTGATCGGGGGGTTCTCACGCAATCCGTTACCTCCCGGGGATTCATGGCGACAGAATTAATACGGCTATCCTGCTTTATGCAACCATGCGGGATCTCTTTTCCAAACTAACTAAATATACATAGTCGAATTGTTACAACAATGTTCAATACAATCATTGAACCAAATATACATAGACCCGTATTGTATTTATTTTTCGGTGATAATTAAATATTTACATGCTTACATGTATAATGTATATAAAATTTAAAATTATCCTATACATGCATTTCTTTCGCTTTCTATGTATACACAGAGTTGCCACCAGCACTCCGCTGATTCGGTGAGTTCATATAAAATATATAACCACATACATTGGTCCATCAAATATCACTGTTATAGTATAAACCGACAAATGTCCCTGAAATCATCGCACACCGAAGACGCTAGAATAATTAATCACTCTTGGCAAATGCCATATATATATAGGCTCTGTCATTTTAGGTAACTTATACTGATACAAGGACGTAGATTTCGTAATATATTCAATAACGCATATGTAGCTATATAGAATACATTTTAATGGCCGTTTCAATGCGGTGATGGGTTTTGATCGCGATAAGGATTAAAGATGTACACCATCAGAAGATGACCATTTCTTATAATTATGTGGCATGCCAGTTATTATATCTCGGCATCGTCAACAAAAATGAAACATATAGTTGTTGTATTAATGAATTTATGAAACGTTGTGGATACGTCATATCAGCTGATAGCCTATGATGATAAATAATATTGCAGCTTTGTGCTTATTGTGCTTAGCTATTCAATAAATTGATCTCGAAACAGATGTCTACTTTTAATCTACACTACAGACGAGCAATTAATTTCAGTCGTAGAAACATGTGCACAACAATCATAGAGAAAGAAGCTGATGAAAAATTCATTCAATTTGTCACCATGTGAAATTCAGGCGAGATGTAATCGGATGAGCAACAGAGTGTGACCTTGGCGCACGCCACCATTTTGTGTGTCGTATCCTAACACCATGCAGAAGAAATGCAATGTACCATGGCCTAGGTTGTGGATTTAGTATGGCAATATATTCATTACCCTTAATAAGGGCCCTATAACTATCACCAAGGAATGAATTTTGGCGAGGTGTATATATAAATTGCATGGTTCCGTCCGCCGATCCGTCCGTGGGTCCGGCCGTATACGAAATTTGAAGCTCTATATATCTCAGTTGTCGGATTTGAATGATCTTTGTTATGCCGATGAACCACCATGGATGGATGGAGGGGGTGATATTTACGTACAATGGGTTTCGTCCATTCATTTTGGTTGAGTTATGATGGGAATTATGCATTATGCATTTGAAAGGTCCGCCCTCGTCCGTCCGAACTATGCATGTAGTTCTATATCTCAGTCATCGATCGTTGATATAGAGTTTGAATGTTGGTTGGTATGGCGATAAACCACCATGGGGGTGTATTTATATATGACGTGTTTCATCCATTCATTTTTTTTTTCAGTTATGCGACTTATTGTGATAAGTGAAAATTCATCTCTGAAAACATTGGATCTCTGTTAAGCATGCAGTCATTGTATGTCATATTTGAATGATATTTCCAAAGTTATGGCTCTTTGAATGTAAAACACAACCCATCCCTGTGTTTCCGCAATCCTATATATATATACGTAGGATGTGAATGATCTTCTGTTTATTAACAATATATGAAGTCTATCTATATATATACATGCGATACATATGTTGTTCGGTCATGAAGCCATATAAGACATCTTTCGAATTAAGCGACACCAGAAAATTAATAAACATCGGCGGAAAACAATCTTTGTGCGGGATATGCTGTGAAATTTGTTGAAATATTTGTCTCTAATTGAAGGCGAGATACCCATAATCACCACTTAATGATAATGTATTTACATAACCGTAAAACCACATACCACATGTGTGCTCTAAAACAGTTTGGAAAAATAATGTTGGTAAAACATATGCGATAAAATATGTACATACCAGATGTTGAAAATAAATACATACAAGTGTACTAAGACGAATGCGAGTGTAAACAGTTTAAAACAAATATGGCAACAAGAAAGAGTTTGACTAGGTGGGGTTGAGAACAAGATAGAAATCAGTGAACAATTTGGGAAGTTGTGTTCGGTTTGAAAATTCGAACATTCGAATACTCGCTCGAATGATGTTGGCTTCCGAATAATCGATATTCATCAGAACATTCGAATATTCGGCATAGAACTACAGTGAAACCTCTCCAAACCGGACCCTCTACAATCCGAACCCCTCTCCATTCCGAACGAATTGTTCCGTCCCGAATTTACCCAAGTGCATTGTCACTAATGATTACCTCTGTAATCCGAAACCTCTGTACTCCGAATACCGGACAGCTTTATGAGTCCATAAGTGAACAAATACACCAATGTTTACCTCCAAAATCCGAACGCTCAAAGCGATGGAAGAGACTGAACGCAATCAGTTAAAATCGGTGAACGTTTCCGTTTTTGAGTTGACCTGTATATTACTTTGGCTTTCGGTCGTATTTGTACACCGGGTTCTGTCTAATTCACGACACTGGCGTGTATACGACCACGCATATATTTATTTTCGTCGCTTGGGCCATGTCTGATGTTGAAATTTTGTCTAAAATACAACAAATGTCCAACCAAATACAGGTTGGAAAATCTAATTATCAGAACAATTTCAAACTATTTTCGACATGAAATGTCCAACTGATGTTCCGTTCCGTCAAGCATGAATTGTGTGAGTGAGACACTTCCCCAACAACCCTATCGCCATAGCCGTATGGGCGCCCGAATTTTTAAGGGGAGGGGTGAGACATTTGCCCGAATTGATATATTCATGGTTGTAATAATTTGTTATTGAATATACCTTGTTTATAGATAGAAATATAACAAAATAGATTCAAATTAACCTTAAATATGTAAAATTCTGGCAGAAATATGAAAAAATAATTTAATTTACCACAATTTCCCCTGAAATACAATTAAATTTGCCCCAAAATTGCCCGAATTTGACCGAAAATATCTCCAATTTGCCCGAATTTTGAGTTTTCAAAACGTTTGGGAGGGTGCAGCAGCCCTCACAGCCCCTGGCCTCTACGGCTATGCATATCACCACGTCCCCGCTTGCAATGCATTGGGTTATCGTGCCAGTGACTCTCATTATACGGCTTGCAGCTTGGAAGAATGCCAGAAATAATGGTCAGATTATTTATGCCGATCCTTAATATGTCATTAGGGACACCGGGTCTAATTCTTACGTCTATTGGAACAATTGTCGCAACAACATCATTTCTCTTGAACAATTACATTCGCTATCAAATCACCAGAGTACAATAGAAGGCTCGATAGTACGTATCCCAGAAGATTTTCAAATGCTATTAGCACGCCCATAGTTCCCGGCCAACATGCTATTTTCGCATTTCCCCAACACGGGGTGAGAAGCCATCAATCAGAATTAACTACAGTGTTCAGCGCTCCTCTTACTGGGGTGCCAAAACTCAATACGCTCCTTAACATAATAACGCGTGATGAATCGGCAAGTTCCTCTCACCCGGGGCGAACTATACGATCTACGCACGACATCTATACATTTTATAACGGGCACAACCAATAAATCGCTCGTCAGAAGATCAAATAAACATACCAACCAAGAATTGTTGGGATGACTTTCGGTCCTCGCTGGGGAGGTCCGAGATTGCAGCGAGATAGTTTGTCCTGAAAGTAAATTGGTCTAACATTTATGTTGAAACTTGAGAAATTATAGGTTGTGGCAATCATCTCTTGGCGTCTTTGTCTTATTTTTTGCGAACTGTACACGTCACGTGTGACACGATGTTTTTGGATAGCGAACGTCGATTGAAAAACTGTACAAAAATCTTTGCAGATAATATACCGATTGCTACATTTGCATGACAGCGATAATTATGGCTCTTATGTGTAAGCTATTTATGTGATGTAGGGTACTAGATTTGATCACCCTTTCTGTGTATATGTAAATAATTGGGAGACTTTGAACTTGATTTACACACCCAATTGTGCATCCTATGTGAGATCCAATGTTGGAAGGAACACAATTGAAGCAATTTAGACATTTGTTTCTCAGAACCTGTTCCTCGGTCGTTACGGTTAAAAGGAATTGTCAATCCTCAGTCAATATAGTTTTTCTGAATCTTCTAACTCTAACTCACGATTAAATCGCCACGAAATACGGACACAGTTCAGCAACAGCGTGCATGCAGCGGATGGCACAGTACTCAAAACATCAGATAAATCTTTCAATTAAAGGCCAATTAATTTTAGAATTCCCAGATCACATTATAAATAACATATTCCATATTATATGGAAGAGGAACAAATATATATATTCCATCAGCATACGGAACAGCTATGAGTGTCCACAAGTGATAGAGATTCTCCAATTCACCCAAGACGTCCCCCGTTATTTGCACCAGAATGCATCATAATTCACAACTAAGAGATAGAGCTATTCCCCTTCCATTGATAATAATAAACTGACAGTACAGACAGCTGAGATCGAAATTAAGCACATAACACATGTCGGTATCTTGACAAAAACAACAATTCACAGTTTATTCGACCGAATAAGTTGATAATAGAATGTTTTGGAGCTTCCCCATATGGAATATATTGTATATAATGTGATCTGATGAATCGAAAATAAAGTGGGCCTTTAATAGAGTTCGTTCTGTAAGAGGACATAGCTGTCTTGGAATTTAACATGTAAGTGTACTACATGTGGCGTGGCTTACACACCGACTATCATTTGATAATGGAACATTTCATGAAATGTAAAGGAGTTATATATCTGTACGTCTTCCATTTTCGTAATATAATTTTGTTCATTTCGAAATGGGTCAAAAGCGAAACTGAATCGAGATGGGGAACTCTTCTGTTATTATGCCCTTGAATGATTGCAGTCTCTTTTTCACATAAACGTGAAAATGTGTAGTAGAATGTTTGAAATGTATACCAACATTTAAAGACATATTATGGACGTGTTTGGGTGCGTGAAACTTATAAATTAGTACTCAGGCGCTATATGCCAATTGGGAGAATGTAGCATTCTACTAACATCGCCCAAAAGCTCAAGGAAATCGACAATATAACTCCATATAAAACACAGTCTGAACTACGCTCAATTGTAAATATTTACATCTCGATTCGGGACGCAACAATAGCCGATAAACCAGCGCAAATGATTTCCCCATCGATACTCATTGCATTTAATAATAAATATATCAGACTGACGGTGTGTGTTGTAAATTTGAATTAATATTCATAAAAATAACTACTTTGAGCAAGATTATTCTCAATTTTCTATTTGATCACCCAACCGGAGTGTTTCACATCACTTTGAATACCCTTCATACTGAGTCGCGTGTGGGGTGAATGGGGTGAAGGAGAAGATCACTCGATCTTTTCGACCACCCTGGGCGCTTCGCGCCCATCTACTCTCTTGTGCGTGTGTCGCTTATTCCATCAGCTACAGGGAAGATTTCTACATAACATAATCACACCCGCATCATGGTTTAATTTTTGTTGTTCCATATATCCGGTAATACCTAAACATTGGACACATATGCCATGATATGGCCTGATGAATAGCTCAAAATAGAAATAATAATAATATTCCGTTTGCCATTCAAAATGTGTGAAAACAGTATCATCAGAAAATGTTTAATTAAGACTTAAAAAGCATCACAGTCGCACTATATAAGATTTTACGGGCGATTTGTAATGCTTCTATAACTTTATCGAAATGGTCAGGTTAACCCTTTACCCAACAGAACGGCCCTGTGCCAATGCATTCTCTTATATATGCGAGTCGACCATAGGTCGCCTCGCATATATAAGAGCATGCATTGGCTTAACAGATATATATATAAATGATAAAATTGTCAAGAATGTAGAAAAATATTATAAATATTTTTTTAGGCCAATGCATTCTCTTATATATGCGAGGCGACCTATGGTCGACTCGCATATATAAGAGAATGCATTGGCACAAGGCATAGCTGTAACCATCACAATGTGGTCAATGGACCGGTTCCAATGATATCCATATTTGTATGGTGTTGTTGAGACAGACCGAAGATATTTTAGGCTGTTGAAGCTTTATTTGGCCGTTTTTGGCCGTTTTGTTGGGTAAAGGGTTAAGGGTCCGACGCACGTTTTGCCAACATTTTCTGGTATTTAAAAACAGATTTTTTCAAAATATGTCAGAAATTATTTTGTGAAATATGATACAAGCGATTATTGTGAAATAATATTTAAGAACCATCGAACCAATTGATATTATAACCTCATTTACTTTACTTTTATGGCATGCAAAATATTAAAAATTTCACTGTTTTCAGGTAGCAAGAACTTCTGTAAAATATATTTTTTTCAAAAGTGCAGTTCATGTGTACATATCATATCTGAAGATAAAAAAAAAGACTTTATTTTTTCTTGATTCGTGACATTTAATGATTATTTTCATTTAGAAAGGCAACTACCCATAAAATAATTATATATATTTGACAATTTCCCATTGTCATGCCTGTAAATCAATGGAAAATTGGGCTGAGATGAGTTCTGGGTTATGGGTTCAAAACCAAGTTAAAGCTGACCACAATTTCTTTTAAAACTGTGGCCTAATTCCAGTTGATTGCTCCCAGCTTGAGTGAACCACACTGCATATCAATATTTGTGACTGATTTATTCTCCATTATAATATATGGGTGTATGATACTATATTATGTAATTAAAAATCTAACTTAACATTATGATACAAATGATACTCATAGAGCAAAGACAATAAGCTATTTGTTGATTTGAGTGTTGTGTGAAATTATTAATTATTCTAGCAGTTCTCTGTGCCGAAAGGGATAAATAAGAAAAGAGTTTTTTCAACCCCCTCAAATGTATTAAAAGCCATTGTTCTTGTCGTCTCTTACTCATTGCTCGGGGTCTACACACAATGAAGATGATGATATGCGGAATTCAATAATATACATTTGTGAGTAAATGGGGGATGCCCAATTCTTTGTTGAAAATCTCTTGCCATCATGGCTGGATTTATGAAAAACGTTCGATTTCCCCTTAACCATTTACCCAACAGAACGGCCCTGTGCCAATACATTCTCTTATATATGCGAGTCGACCATAGGTCGCCTTGCATATATAAGAGAATGCATTTTTTTTAGGCCAATGCATTCTCTTATATATGCGAGGCGACCTATGGTCGACTCGCATATATAAGAGAATGCATTGGCACAGGGCATAACTGTAACCATCACAATGTGGTCAATGAACCGGTTCCAATGATATCCATATTTGTATGGTGTTATTGAGACAGACCGAAGATATTTTAGGCTGTTGAAGCTTTATTTGGGCGTTTTTGGCCGTTTTGTTGGGTAAAGGGTTAACGACAAAAGTATTACAATAGGAAGTTGGTTGGTCTTTTACTCACTAATTATCTCCCCGGAAAATGGTTCCTCAATAAATACATTCAGTGAATACCTTGTTCTCGTGATGACAGAATGTGTGACATATATATATAGTCCAACAAAAAGTCCCCCAACACTAAAACTCTCGCGTGAGTATGCAGCAGAATTAAGTCACACAAACTTCGACTTCATCGATAACTATACAGAAGAGCTGGTACATATATAATGTAATTAAGTAGCCATACGTGTTACCACAGGGTGTGTCTTTTTACCGGATTCCGGATTCCGGATCCCGGATTTCGACCCGGATTTAGGTGTCTTTTTACCGGATTTCGACCCGGATTCGGGTATGAATTTCATGCTTGTTTTATCACACATTTAACCCATTAAAAGCCGTTTCTGACACGCGGAAACTGGTTAGGAGGTGAGATTAAACCAATATAGGGCTGTCGTGCTCATTCAACCAGATTAATCGTATTTAAAGGTACATATCGTGCCCGGATCAGCATACTTCTTATTTTTTCATATAGACACGGCGGTTGGATTGATTTTACGTGATCATGATGGCATTTAAGGGAACACACCATGTCCGGCTCCGAATTAATTATCTCGTAATTATTGATCATATTTAAAGGTAGATATCATGTCCGGATCCGGTTTTTTTCTCTCTCTTTTTGATATATTAAATGTCACGTGGAACAAAGTTATAAGTTGATTTTGAGACGTTATACTAGGCTGTTGGATTGATTTCACGGAATGATTATCGCATTTAATGGTACACACCATGTGCGGAACCGAATTAATTTCCACGTATTTACTGATAATATTTAAAGGTACAGATTATGCCCGGATCCGGATTTTTCTTCTTATAAAGTAATGCTTATTCAATACAATAAATGTAAACTGAGTCGCGTGGAACTAGGTTATATATGTTGATGTTTAGATCAGATCATTCCCGGATTCGGATAAATAAATGTAAACTGAGTCGCGTGGAACTAGGTTATAGATGTTGATGTTTAGATCAGATCATTCCCGGATTCGGATATTTCTTTTCTATTTCATATAAATAGTCAAGTATTTAATACATTAAATGGCAGCTGAGCCACGCGGAACTCAGTTTATTTGGAAACGGTGAACATGGCGCTTGGATTGATTTCACGCGAGAATGAGTCCATTTACAGACAAACTTTATGCCCGGATCTGGATCCGGATTTTATGTGTCTTTTTCTAATTTCGACCCGAACCCTGATCTCAATTTTATGTTTATTATAACCCATGTTTAACACATTAAAAGACATTTCAGACCCGCGAAACATGGTCTAACTTAGAAAAAGACACATAAAATCCGGATACAGATCCGGGCATAAAGTTTGTCTGTAAATGGGCTCATTCTCGCGTGAAATCAATCCAAGCGCCATGTTCACCGTTTCCAAATAAACTGAGTTCCGCGTGGCTCAGCTGCCATTTAATGTATTAAATACTTGACTATTTATATGAAATAGAAAAGAAATATTCGTATCCGAATCCGGGAAAGATCTGATCTAAACATCAACATCTATAACCTAGTTCCACGCGACTCAGTTTACTTTTATTGTATTAAATAAGCATTACTTTATAAGAAGAAAAATCCGGATCCGGGCATATTCTGTACCTTTAAATATTATCAGTAAATACGTGGAAATTAATTCGGTTCCGCACATGCATGGTGTGTACCTTTAAATGCAATAATCATTCCGTGAAATCAATCCAACAGCCTAGTATAACGTCATAACGACATTTAATATATCAAAAAGACGATAATTTATATGGAAAAAAAAGAGAGAGAAAAAAACCGGATCCGGACATGATATCTACCTTTAAATATGATCAATAATTACGAGATAATTAATTCGGATCCGGACATGGTGTGTTCCCTTAAATGCCATCATGATCACGTAAAATCAATCCAACCGCCGTGTCTACATGAAAAAAATAAGAAGTATGCTGATCCGGGCACGATATGTACTTTAAATACGATTAATCGGGTTGAATGAGCACGACAGCCCTATATTGGTTTAGTCTCACCTCCTAACCAGTTTCCGCGTGTCAGGAACGGCTTTTAATGGGTTAAATGTGTGATAAAACAAGCATGAAATTCATACCCGAATCCGGGTCGAAATCCGGTAAAAAGACACCTAAATCCGGGTCGAAATCCGGGATCCGGAATCCGGAATCCGGTAAAAAGACACACCCGTTACCACATTACTACACGAAAGTTGGATATATAAGTTGAATACCTTTATGTTTTCTGACCTATAACCTCTGATTGATATATGTATTGCTTTAATATCCACCAAATTTATATACCAAATGTATTGGGACCCTGGATGCATGTATATTTTAATTAGAAGGCCCGTTGGACAGAATGGCTATTGAGTTGTTCAGACAGTGACTTGATTGTAGAAACCGTTATTATTAGCCCCCCCCCCCCCTCCCTGGTGAGGGATATATATAAATAGGTTCAACCAACCGTCCCCGTCTATCCGCGACAGTTTTTGGATATCTCTATCTCTCCCCCCCCCCCTCTCTCTCTCTCTCTCTATCTCTATCTCTCTCTTTCTCTCTCTCTCCCCCCTCTCTCTCTCTTTCTCACGGTCATCACAGATTGGATGTGAATGTTTGGTATCGCCATGGACCAGACCAGCATGCGGAAAAGGATGTCCACATGGAACGAGTTTAGTCCATTCATGTTTCCAGTGCTATGACCTTAGAGTGAAATTTGCATTCATGTGTCAACTTTTGATCTCAGTTATAATAGTTATATATGTTTAAATTAGCTTTAGGTTACCGACAATGCAGCATGGTGGGAAACACCTCAAAGAAATTACGAACTCAGCGAAAATCCACCTTTGTGGGAGAAAACATTTTAAACATATTTTATTTCCACATAAGATATGGCAATATAGATTTGAGGAAAATTACTGGATACTTAGGCTTGTCCGAACCGACATAAATGGCGTTAGTACATAGTGTGTGCGGTGAACATGTTTGTTTCTACCATACGTTGCGCAAGATTCTAAACCCCTGATGATTGCCGATAAATTGCCTTTCTTGAGATAATATTAAGGATATCTTCAGAGTAACGGATCTTCTGAACAGTAGGTCCTATATATGTGAGCTATATACTATTTAGTCAACATAAAGATATATTTATATAACCCAAAAGAATTGTTCACTACCACCAGTAGTT
Organism: Siphonodentalium dalli; assembly: GCA_032622095.1. Classification (NCBI taxonomy): domain Eukaryota; kingdom Metazoa; phylum Mollusca; class Scaphopoda; order Gadilida; family Siphonodentaliidae; genus Siphonodentalium; species Siphonodentalium dalli. The sequence goes on from CP136062.1 coordinate 121,169,513, forward strand.
AACTTTCAGCATTTATACCCAACATATACCACTCGCATACCTGATCAGTTGATCACGCGTCTTCTGTTGGGCGCTCGATGCCACCAGTGTATCGGCAGCCGATATATTCACTAACCAGTCTGGTCCGCAGTGATCAAACCAGTGTTTATACTGTCTGCTATATTGCAGAATAGAGGGAAACAAATGTTTAATTAAGCTTATTTGGGTAAAATCTGACGGCCGCGCTTTGCCCAATCCCTCAAGATTGATGATTCTATCTCCGCAGTCGAGATCAGCTGAAAGAACTAATAGCACAACAGTTTTAGCAAATTACGGTGTGATTTCCCTCGGTAGAATTTGTCCGCGGTGGCTGTCCATCAAGACGCTGTTTGATTGATCTGGTTCGCGTGTGTTCCGAAATTGAAATCGAACCTGCGCGCCACGTGAGGCTGTTTACGAGCCTCGCAATTACATTGCGATATATGGTGATATCATTAATTCGCAAATGCACCATACGTATACCGAAATTAAAAGCAATGCTGAAACTACAAGTATATAATACTATAATGTAAATATACAGTTGTTCTTTGGTGGGCGTTTATGGCGTTGTCCTTAGTCACCGTAATCTCTGGAATACGAAAACGTTGGTAATTTATATTGTTTAAAAGATGTCCAACTCGATTCGACACCATTTACGAGCCAGTTAGTTAAAGGTACTCAATCCGATTCAATCAGATTCCAACAACAACAACAACAACAACATTTTTAGAAATGCCGCTTCAGTTATCAGAATCGATTGATTGCCCAATATCCATCTTCATCAGCAATTTGGTTCGAGACCGTCGGCTCGTCGACTTTTTGCTGGGCCACTAATAAGTCTCGATGGTGAACAATAATACATTTCAAAAAATCGATATCTAATAACTTTGAGCTTTGATAGTCGGGTTCCTCGACTCGAATCAAATATGTTTACCCCCCCCCCCCCCCCGGAAACCAAATAAATAGTAATTGAGGGGCGCGTAATCGGATTATGAATCTTTAAAGGCACGGGCGGCGTTCTTTGCAGAAATATTCATATTTGATCAAATCGCCATCAACAGAAGGAATATTAAAATATATATAGTTTTGTTCATATGCCAAACATAATCAGCGCGTAAGTAGTATATTGTCGTCTAGACGTACGATGGTGTACCTAAACAAGAGCCTGCTCGTGTTTACATAACACAGCGCAATTATATTGGTTAATGTTAACCATATCCGGATCTAAACAAAAGCCAGGAAACGTAACGTTTTTTCCTTTTGTTTACATAAAAAAGGACAAAAAATTGACAATAACATACTGTTTATGCCATCTATTATATATTTTTTGGAAGATCTGTGTGTGTGTGTCTGTGTGTCTGTCTGTAATCGATGGACTCAAAAACGGCCGAGCAGATTTCGATGAAACTTGGTATGTGTGGGTATTTTCGGCCGGGGAGTGACATGGGCCTACTAATTTGCCCGTGCGACGTGACCCTGACCTTGAAATCGGGTAATTTCAAGGTCAAACGCCCGAATATCACGGGATTTCGATGAAACTTGGTATGTGGGTGTATTTTCGGCCGGGGAGTGGCATAAACCTATTAATTTGCCCGTGCGACATGACCTTGACCTTGAAATCGGGTCATTTCAAGGTCAAACGCCCGAATATCACGGGATTTCGATGAAACTTGGTATGTGTGGGTACTTTCGTATGGGGAGTCTCATAAGCATATTCATTTGCCCGTGCGACGTGACCTTGACCTTGAAATCGAGTAAATTCAAGGTCAAATCGCCAATTTTGATGGTATTTCGACGAAATTTTATACATAGGGTTACTTTTGTCCACTGGGTGTTTTGGACGGGTCAAATCGTGACCCTGACCTGACCTTTACCCTCAACATGATCAATTCAAGGTCAAATCGGGTAAATCCGGATGGATTTCGACGGGTACTTTTGTCGGGTACTTTTGTTCGGGCAGTGTTTTGGACGGGTCAAATCGTGACCCCACCTGACCTTGGCCTTCAAAATGGACAATTCAAGGTCAAAGCCCGGACGAAGTCGGGTCACCTTCTAGTATTTATATATGATTGGAATAATAACAAAGTCTGTCTATATTTTACTATTCTTTCTGTTTATGGCGGTTTTTGACGGAGGTGAATATTTTAACAGCATACCCACCGCCAACACCGCCCGTATCTTTAAACATATATATATTGACAATATGGATTAGGGTACAAGTGCTGGCCACTAGCTTGCAGGCTTGCCCAGCTCCGACATGTTGTACAAATGCATTACGCGGCAATAAATGACAACGATTAAAGATACGGGCGGCGTTGGCGGTGGGTATGCTGTTAAAATATTCAGCTCCGTCAAAAACCGCCATAAACATAAAGAATAGTAAAATATAGACATACCTTGTTCTTATACCAATCAGAAGTATGGCATAAACAGTATGTTATTGTCAAATGTTTTCCTTTGTTATATATGTAAACAAAAGCAAAAAACGTTACAGAACCTGGCTTTTGTTTAGATCCGGATATGGTAAACATAAAGAGCGTTATTTGTTACCGTTTTCCTGATATGGAAATAATAAAGAGCGTTTATATAATTTGTGTGTGATTAACCCATAGAATTGCGCTGTCTTACGTAAACAGAAGCAAAACTTCTGTAACACGAGCAGGTTCTTGTCTACGTACACCATCGTACGTCTTGACGACAACATACTAGTTACACGCTGATTATGGTTGGCATATGAACAAAACTATATATATTTTAATATTCCTTCCGTTGATGGCGATTTGAACAAATATGAATATTTCTGCAACCAACGCCGCCCGTGCCGTTAACAATTGCATATGATGAAATAAAGAGGTTGCCATTGCAGACGCAAAAAGAATTAACAATATTGACCTTGACCTTGTAAGTCAGTGCATTCACACATATGTGCGAAGCTCCATATGAGAGACTCAAAACGTGTATATGAGATAATGCACTGGCACATGATCTTTAAAAATCGGCATATATTAAAGAGCGTTTAGGAAAATTTGCTTTTATGTGTGATGTGGTGTTTGGTATTTTGGATGTTCGTGTGGTCGGCTTTGCATGGTTACATTGTTGTTTGCGTTGATTGGAATTAATGTTATGTTTATTCTTCAATTAAACTTACTTGGGAAAAGTTTGGCTACTCTAGTGTGAAATTGGTCAGGTCATCATTATAATTTGAGACTTGAAACATGTGTACCGCTTTAAAGTTATTTGAACCTCCGAATTATGTCTACGTGAAGGCATAATAGGTCGATAAATACACAAAATGTCGTCGACCTGTGGATTCTTTATATACTTTGAACAAAAGCTTGACCAAATAATTACAATTTTCCAGCTGTTTCAGTGGCCGTTTTCAATTTCTCTTCCCTTCGACATGAGACAAACGCTCTTTATTTTGTTTACCATATCGGGACCAGTTCATCACAGAGCGGTCTATATTGTTTCGTTCTGAAGAAAAATCGGGCCTCATTTCTTTAGATTCTATAACTTGAATAAGACCCTCTGGAGCGTAAAATATGGGATAAGAATATTTAACGCAGTTATCGATATATTTCATATTGATCCCTCGGAACTGGACCGGGATATAAAATAACCAAGCTGGCTTCAAATCAAATTTTCCTATATAATATTATCATATTTGGGTGCCCGACTGTAGCTAACAACATTGCCTGAATATAACTGGACAAATGATTGGCCGCATGCAGTAACAAAGTAACATGCCCCCACCACTATCATCTGTTCAATAAGACAGCGATATAACGCGCGCGAGTTAATGACACCCTCACCATATATACCCCAATATAATAAAGATTGACTCTCAAGTTACATATGCACCACCCCACAGTACCTCGACCCATGTCACACCTCTATTTTTTACCAATTATATAGTTTATATCCACACACATATATAGAGTATGCCAATGATAACATGTGATATTGTTTTAACCGCATCCCTTTCCATGATTACACGTATATACCGTACCTATACACCCACCCGCGAACGTGTTCTATTCATATACATGATATACAGTTCAATTGATTTATGTACATGTATATATATATTCATTCAATTATACCAATTTATCAATTTATATGGTGATTTGAGAACAAATGAATCTGAGTGAAAGGAAGTGCCCTAGCTTCATGGTATTCATCCCCATCGCTGTTGTACTCGATTGGCATTTGTTGATCAATATGGCATGTAATATTTATGTCTATCGGTCCCCGGTGCTGTTTAATTTAACCACCATTTGTTTAACAACAGATATATTTGTTTTTAGCAAATTTTATTTGCATTTCTGTCTGCATTATTAATGTTGAGTCTGGGATTAAGCAAACCCAATCAGTTGAAAACACACCTGGATAAATAATTAATCTAGTTTTCCGCGATACGCAGATATGCAGATATGACACCTGTTTCTATTGTTTCTTCCAACTTGATCTCTGATCAATCCGATTCTGCATAGACACACGGATATACATGCAACCACGTGGCTGCTATATACACAATTACATACTAGAATTGGATTGTCGGACATAATTCAATTCTATATTCACTCAATCAAGATTTTGACATATTGAAAGGGTCAAGGCCGCGTATGTAATATAGCGTAACGCGTTAGACAGCCAGAATTCCCCAGAAACTTCCAGTGGTACAGATCATCCCACGAATCTCTACTCTGGCTAACGCCATTATAGATATAATACTCCACAATTTCTTAGATAAATATGTTCTTTAATAATGTACTTCACTGTATATATGTGAAGGTTCCAACTCTTTGCGTGTCTTACAATCATGGCATTTCTCCCGGGTAATTAAATGAATGTTTATTGTGTCACACACAAATGAAATCCTGAGATGTATACGTCTCTAGATTTCTCCATTATATTATATGTCTACAACGACGAGGCATTCCCAAACATGACGTAATGAACCGTTTCCAACTATGGAGTGTATTTCTGGCGTAGTAAATGTTTGTGAGAATAGTATAGTATTTAGCAAGATGCGAAAGTATGACCAGTCATGAATATCGTTGGCTGATAATAACTCGAAGGTGATGTCTCCTATATTACGATGAGTAAAATTAATTATAGATATATCGGCTTTATTCAGTTCTCCAACAATAGTTGAGTTTGACAATGCGTGTGAAAATTGTCAACACGTCATTTACCTCTGATCTATGAAGTGATCTGTTATTTCATAAACCAATGAAATCGCGCGTATGGTCTGCGCCACTCTGCAATGAAATGGAGGGAATCCCTTCAATACAGAAATTAATTTTATTAGCGAGATTTAGAGACGTACAACAGTTAGGAATTTCGTCGGGTTTTCAAAGAGACTGGGACCCTATATATACTGTGCAGTAGATTATTGAGGAACAAGTGTTAACAGGTAAATATATTCCCTGCCTTGTTTCTCCAATGTTATAAAGTTCCCTGTGCATAACTGATCAGAGTACGGAAAAGTTTCCAGGTTTTGTAACTCGTGGATGAGTGCATGTGATCTCTACGGACGTCGCTATATATATAGAGTATAGATATTCATAACATGATCTACTCCCAAGGGTTGATAAATCCTCATGTCAACATCCAAACAATGCAATAACTGTTTTATTGTGTGATGTCATCAAAGTTTCACATTAGGTTAGACACCCCATTATATAATGGCCAGCACATGCACAGAGTACATAAATGTTTTTTTTTTCAACAAGTAAATTGTTTTAATGGAGTTAACAATGAAATCTATTGATAGGAAATGACGTCACCCGAACTTATCCATTGACCCGTCTTTTCTATTTATAGGAAATCCGGGTAGACATCGTGATTAACCCTTTACCCAAAACGGCCAAATAAAGCTTCAACAGCCTAAAATATCTTCTGTCTGTCTCAATAAAACCATACAAATATGGATATCATTGGAACCGGTTCATTGACCACATTGTGATGGTTACAGTTATGCCCTGTGCCAATGCATTCTCTTATATATGCGAGTCGACCATAGGTCGCCTCGCATATATAAGAGAATGCATTGGCCTAAAAAAAAAACTTTTTTTAACACTTTTAAACCATTTTTTCTTACATTCTTTAACAATTTTTATAATATTTTTCTACATTCTTTGACAATTTTATCATTTGTAATATGTTAAGCCAATGCATTCTCTTATATATGTGAGGCGACCTATGGTCGACTCGCATATATAAGAGAATGCATTGGCACAGGGCCGTTCTGTTGGTTAAAGGGTTAATTAACTCATCTTGTACATTCATGATTTACTATTAGAATTTCAAGAGAAAATAATGGCCATATGCTATATATGCGTATTTAACACATTTATAAACCTATTTTGATCACCGGAACTGATCGGGTTATAACACACGTGAGCATAACAGTTTATCTCCCCCTGGGTATCTTCCCCCGGGGGGGGGGGTGAGATACCCCGGGGTATCCCCCGCCCGCCCTGGGTATCCCCCCCCACTCATATATTTTTTTTCCTCACTTATTTTTTATTATTATGGTAAGAAATGCCGAGAAAACTATTAAAAAAAATAAAAAATTTTGAACTTAACCCCTCACACAACCCAATAGCATAAAAATGTCAAAATATTACCTTACGATTTTATCGTTTATTTTGCTTTATATTGTCATGAAATGGCGAGAAATTAACTTTATATGAGAACAATTTAATAGAGTAAGAATTTGGGGTGGGGGGGGGGGGGGGGGGGGATATCCAGGCCTGAGTATCTCCCCCCACCCACCCAGCGGCTACATATAACAAACAATAAACGTATGATTTTATTGCTTAATTTGCTTTATATAGTTATGAAATGGCGAGAAATTAACTTTATATGAGCAAAATTTGATAGAGTAAGAATTTGGGGTGAGGGGGGGATACACAGGCCTGAGTATCTCCCCCCCCCCCACCCAGCGCCTACATATGACAAAAAAAATTAAACGTATGATTTTATTGCTTAATTTGCTTTATATAGTCATGAAATGGCTATAAATTAACTTTATATGAGCAAAATTTGATTAGAGTAAGAATTTGGGGTGGGGGAGATACTCAGGCCTGGGTATCTCCCCCCCCCCCCCCACCCCAAATTCTTACTCTATCAAATTTTGCTCATATAAAGTTAATTTCTCGCCATTTCATGACTATATAAAGCAAATTAAACGATAGAATCATAAGGTAATATTTTGACATATTTATGCTATTATTGGGTTAAGTTAAACTTCAAAATAACCAAAAAAAAATAAAAAATTTAATAGTTTTCTCGGCATTTCTTTAAATACCATAATAATATAAAATAAGTGAGGGAAAAAAATGTACGAGTGGGGGGGGGGAAATATCCAGGGTGGGGGTGGGGGAGATATCGTGTTACACCGGCATGATTTTAGCTTAAAACCACCAAGTAGCGTTGGCGTTAGTTCACACGTGGGCTAATATGCCTGGCAATTTTACAGGCAACTCGTCGTATAGAGGGCGTCAGTTTGCTATGGTATGAGCGTTAAACTACTTGTAAAATGCATATGCTCAACAGTAAATTGTATTCATGCGTTGTGAAATAAATGTAATTCCTTATAATTCAATATGTTACTATACAATTGACATTTAACAGAAATTAGCATTAAAATATACACATATTCTGTATTTCTAAATTTAGTAATTTACCTTTCAAAAGTATGAAATAGATAGTCATGAACATGTGAAATTTTTTAGGAAAAATTGCCACGCCCTTTTTTTCCAGCTGTGTGAACGTAGGGACTAACTTTAAACCGGGATGCGGATCCAGATTGGGCCGAAAAGTTTTTTTTTTCGGATTCGGATCCGACCAACTTTTTCAAAATTGTTTTAAATCACTATTATAATATGTGGTATTTTCACATTATATCACGGCTATATGTGTGACCACACATTGCTATTGAAAATGTTGCAGACACATACAGCTGGCGACTGTTGCCACAGTTGAGGTCGAATTCCGTCTGAAGAAAACACGGGTTATGCAATCATACTATATATGATACTAGCCGATGAGCCCGACGTTGTCCGGGCTATTCAAAAATCAAATTTCAAGTCGATAGCTCCACCCGTTTCCGAGATCTGGTCTGCGCATGCGCGAAGCTGGCATCGCACGGGCTCGGCGACCCGATAAAATTCGTATCCGGGGCAAGATACATTCACATACCAAATTTCAAGTCGATAGCTCCACCCGTTTCCGAGATCTCGTCTGCGCATGCGCGAAGCTGGCGTCGCACGGGCTCGGCGACCCGATCAAATTCGTATCCGGGGCAAGATACATTCACATACCAAATTTCAAGTCGATAGCTCCACCGTTTCCGAGATCTCGTCTGCGCATACGCGAAGCTGGCGTCGCACGGGCTCGGCGACCCGATCAAATTCGTATCCGGGGCAAGATACATTCACATACCAAATTTCAAGTCGATAGCTCCACCCGTTTCCGAGATCTAGTCTGCGCATGCGCGAAGCTGGCGTCGCGCGGGCTCGGCGACCCGATAAAATTTGTATCCGGGGCAAGATACATTCACATAGCAAATTTCAAGTCGATAGCTCCATCCGTTTCCGATATCTCGTCTGCGCATGCGCGAAGCGGGCGCCGCACGGACTCGCCAATACAACAACGTCCACCGCCTGGTCAAACTACACACACGTACCAAGTTTCGTCCCGATCGGTCAAGAATCCTAGATTTGTAACAATGACATACATACATACAGACATACATACATACAGACAGAGGTCTTCAAAATATATATGAGACTAGCCGATGAGCCCGACGTTGTCCGGGCTATTCAAAAATCAAATTTCAAGTCGATAGCTCCACCCGTTTCCGAGATCTGGTCTGCGCATGCGCGAAGCTGGCGTCGCACGGGTTCGGCGACCCGATAAAATTCGTATCCGGGGCAAGATACATTCACATACCAAATTTCAAGTCGATAGCTCCACCCGTTTCCGAGATCTCGTCTGCGCATGCGCGAAGCTGGCATCGCACGGGCTCGGCGACCCGATCAAATTCGTATCCGGGGCAAGATACATTCACATACCAAATTTCAAGTCGATAGCTCCACCCGTTTCCGAGATCTCGTCTGCGCATGCGCGAAGCTGGCGTCGCACGGGCTCGGCGACCCGATAAAATTCGTATCCGGGGCAAGATACATTCACATAGCAAATTTCAAGTCGATAGCTCCATCCGTTTCCGATATCTCGTCTGCGCATGCGCGAAGCGGGCGCCGCACGGACTCGCCAATACAACAACGTCCACCGCCTGGTCAAACTACACACACGTACCAAGTTTCGTCCCGATCGGTCGAGTATCGTAGATTTGTATCAATGACATACATACATACAGACATACATACATACAGATAGAGGTCTTCAAAATATATATGAGATAGATAGTGCACATGTTCCTACCAAGATGAATGTGGAACGTCTGTACAAAACCTCTATAGTTTGAGGATTTCAGTTTCAGGATTATCGCACAAGTATAGGGTACCCCACTCCAATCCGTTGTCGAGGCGGGACTTCTGCATAATTTCCTCATTCCCAGTATGCTATTAATTTGGCAGCCTGCATCAACAAGACGTATATCGTGTATTACCAATCATTACAACAGTGGAAGATATTACGTATGACTAAAGCGGATCATAATTCTTAAGAATAAGTGTGATGAATCTATTTATGTTAAGATGTTATCTCCAATGGTTGTTTGGAGAGAAAATACAAACGCTTCACATGTGTTGGAACCATCAAGTTCTGTGTAAAATGGTATTCCTACTCAAACAGTCGACATTTAACATTATAATTTCCGGCCACTAATTAAACCTTTTATTGATATAGATCGAGAAAATAATTAAACTTTCTCTCATGACTAGCGATAATGGAGGCAGATTTCGTTATCAATTTGCGTGCACTGGATGCCAGCATGCCACTATGGAGGCAAACCGACGTCACGAATCTAGTAGCCAACGTGAGTATAGGAATCAGGGAGCTAAATGTGTTCCAGAGTTGGGGACCGAGTGCACCGTGGGATTGCTAGAGGTGAAGGTAACCGAAGAATGGCTTTCACCTGATACATCTGACACGTTATTAAAGGATGAAATCTTGTTTATTTGATTTGTACATCATATCTAAATAATTTAAACTGTTGAATTAATGGGGGAATGGATTTTTGTGAGTGGGAAATTTATTTAACTAGCTGCTGTAGTTTTGTGTTTTTCCAGGTAAAATTTGGCTTCGGAATAGCCCTATCGTACACTTGTCCGAATTATTTGAAAAAGTAAACACATGATTTTTCTTGCATTTTCGTGATCAGCTGGTGTCAATCTAGCTGGGTAAACATCACTGGAGTGGCCTGCAGGCTTTAATTCAGTGAATATATATGCATGGCTAAAACGTTAATACTGTCGTCTATGGGAAACCATTTATTTCAGTGATTCCTATATAGGTACTCTTCCCACATACATCGAAAGTCACGTGATGGGTTGGAGCTTGAAAGTATGGTCGTTTTCGTACATCCCGGTCCGGCTCCGGGATGAAAATTGGTACAATATATATGTATATCAACACACAAAACTCACACAGAAAATCAAGGTAAGTCTTCTCCGCCGGTTCTGGTTCGGAATGGGGGTGGGGCTTTGCTTCTTGCTTAGGTGGCACCCACCTCATGCACAGTAGGCAAACACCTACTGTACATGAGCATATATCAATCTCACAAACTCTACAAACGCTCTTCAGCGGAATCATGGCATTCAAAAGTGGGTTGTAGGAGAGGGCCGACGGCCCTGTCAAATCTTCCCGGGTATCATCCCAAACTCCAAACTTGTTGATGAAAATTGGTTGATAAAAAAAAACGATAAATGGAGCCTATATTATTATACGGACTTTATATGTCACATAACTGTTAACAGAATGGCTTATACCTAAGCGCAAACTGCAAGCAGCGCCCTCGCCGTAAGTACTCCATATAGAACACTACCAGAGAGCGGGTATAGGTCTACTATTCAACGAAGGTATAATAAAATCTTATTTTGCTAGTAATAATGAATATGGAAATACTCTTAATCCGCGCCCTGTCATGAATTTATTTTTCAAATTCTCAGCACCGACTGGGTTTTTTGTTGTCATCTCTGCGCGTTTTATAACTTCTGTCAGATCTGAATCGGTCAGGGGTAAGAAGACTATAAGTATTAGTAATTAAAAATGTCCAACATGTGAACGAAATCGACATATATGGAAATGGTCTGTCCAGCGTAACGAGGGGACACAATTCTGCTCTGTATAGTTTGACCTACAACATAAAGAGATAATCGGATCTTCGACATGGAACTATAACGAACGTTATTTATTAATCTATTTCGAATATTGAAACATTAAAGAGCGGATGTCTTATAATTCTTTGGGAAAATTTGAAAACAGCCGAAACATTTATTTGACTTTGGCATCTTTTCAGAGTATTTGAAGTATGTATATCGATATTCCGTGTATTTATCAACCTCCTTTATCCCTTCTATACAAATTACTTGAATTAGTGTTGAAGATCAATTGAGCCATGCCCTTTAAAGCGGCTTTAAAGTTGTTTCTCTGCCCTCCCCGGACCTCCATCCCTGACTCTGACGGCGTCACTATGTGATAATTAGCTGCGGAAACGTTACGTCCGGGCGTTACCATGAGCCATGTAAAAGACTGTTATACGTGAGTTACATGCACGTATAGCTATATCATCGTATGCACGCGCCAGCCACCTTATATATACAATGTGACACACATATACCTGTATACGCCCCCATGGTTTGTACCTCTGGCATGAGAACAATCTATAAAGTCAGTGTCGGTCGACTCATTCTACGAAGGTTGGCTTGGGTTGCGTTTTTATTGAAAATAAAACCTTGCAATCAAGACAAATTGGCACGCCGATTGCACCTTGCTGCAAAACGCAACACGCTGCCTTTTTAAATATTCAACGGCAATCGCAGCAATACCAAATTAATAGAAACAAACGCTGACATTTCTACCTTGAGGTCACGGAGATATATAGTGCACACGATTGAGTAATAGGAAAAGTAATTAAATAGGTGATCTGTGTCGTGGACTAACATGGTAGTGAATGGTTTCGTTTCCGTTCCTTTTGCAGAGTAATCTATCTAGGAAACATTAACCTATATATGAGATAGAGAGTGTCTCTAATGAGTCGCAATTCTATACGAAATTTATTAATCGAGTGCACTAAATACCATTCGAGCCGAGCTTTAGCGAGACTCGAATCGAATTTATTGGACGAGGTTAATACATTTCATATAGAATTGCGACGAATTTGATATATTCTTTACCACATAATCACATTGTAGCAAGGAAAAACTATCTCGAAACGGCTGGGGTTAAGCAAAATTTCCATATCACAAACAGAGAGGAAGTAACGACACCGTCAAGAAAAAAATATAGTTCTATTTTAAATGTGTTCTTTCATGCTGACAAAATTGTTCAACCACCCTTATCACCCATGTTTATCTCAAAGTCAACACTAAATAACCAAACTCAAATTGAATATATCATTATTTTATTCTAATTAACATAATAATAATAACATTGATCTATATCATAACGCTAAGCTCTTACGTCACTGCGCGTGACGATAATACACGTGTATCTAACTAAAATATATGAGGTCGTTTTTACGGGTCAATTGTGTGATAAAACGGTATGCGCCTATATATCCGCTCGCACTATTTGTATATATTCAAATGATTTGTTTCAGTTAATATGTCCAAAGAAATGATCACGAGTAATTTCAGTTATTGTCTATAGTAACTAAAAAGTTCAGGTATTATATTTAATAACTGACGGGATCATTTATTATACATATTAGCTTAAATAATTTCAGTTATTATACGTAATAACTAATTATGTACAAATGGTCATATGGATTATATATATGATACATGGAGCTAACTATGAATTTATTCCTCAAATATGTTCTATATGCTGTTTGGTGGGCTAAACTGTTGCATTTAAGTATAGCTCTACGCGATTTCGATGGTTGTGCATTATAGTATAGGGATGAAAATAAGTACCTGGTGGGGGAGTAAGTACCTGGTGGGGGGGGGGGCACGGGGGCTGTGTGTACCCTTTGTTCAATGTGCCATTACTGGTTTAATTATTTTACAAAGTTGTGAAGTTCACGAAATGAATGCGTATCATGATTGCTGTGATCAGTGCAGGCCAACTCTGTGTTTTTCTATATGAAAATAACCCGATGTCTCTCCCCTGAATTTTGTTATCCGCGCTTGCAAGACAATATTATAAAAAAAAATTACGATATATTTTTATTAAATATCTCTCAGGTCGATTATAGCTTTCTCAGCTATATATAGAAGAGGCTTACTTTTGAAACTCTCTATGTCGTGGTATGCTTTTGGATTGAAAATGGTAAATTTTAGTAAAACTAAGATCAAACAAAGGGTCATAACTTAGTGACTATATGGTATACGAACAAACTAAAGTATACAGCTATTTGTGTACACCGGACAGTTCTGCTAAATTAAAAATAATTATTCCTGGGGCCTATATATGCCAATGATAATGGCCCAGTAGAGATTTGAAATACCCATCCCATGCAGATAGGCCAACATTTCTGGAAATTGTGCATTGCTACCTTATGTTTTAAGTTTGACTATAAAATCGTAACCTTTATAATTCTCAATATCTGATTAAAGGTACACAATCCAATTTGATAGTCCCCATATCATCATTCCAACAACAAAAGCAAGAACATTTCTTGAAATGTCGCTTCAGTTATTAGAATCAATTAATTGCTAAAACGGCTGTCAACTACATGTGTATATAGAATAAAATTGACAAAAAGGGTCATATATCAATAACGCAATTGTGTAAGGAATGTATGGCGGTCGGCATTCGTCTAATATTTGCCAGACCGCCAATTATTCCATGGGGCGAACAATAACACATTTCAAAAATAGATATCTGATAATTCTGAGCTTTGATGGGTGAGTTCCTCGACTCGAATCAAATATTTTTTACCAAAAGATTGTAATATAGGAGCGTTAATTCGGATTATGTATAGACAGTTAGCTGCCAATTCGTTTTACATGTTATGCCACAGACATTCTTCTATTATATTACTTTTCATTATAGAACCTTCATGCATGGTGATGGACCCTTGTACTGTAAGCTCATTCAGACATGTGACACTGCATATGAGAGCGAGAAGTGACGACTGGCGGGCGGACGATGTTTTTCTGTTCCTTGTCGGATGGTTCTACACGCATATATATTCCAGATCCTCCTTTGGACACCACAAGTTGGAGTTCCGTAAAGGGTCTTTCAAATTGTGTTGGCAGCTCCAAAATCCCACCAGATGCATTGGAACTGAAAACAATTCATGGACACATAGATATGGCAATTGTGCTGCCAGTGAAGGCACAAGGATCTCACGTTCAAAGGTGGCAGAGCGATCGCTTGTTTCAGCACTATAATAACCACGGCAAGTCCCCCCCCCAAACCATACCTTCCATAAACGGAGACGCATCTTCGAAATAGTGTGTTCATTGCATATGCAGTTAGAACACTTATCTTGTGCAAGCATTGTTTTTTTTTGCCCGACAATGATAGTATACTGTTCGTGCATGTTGGCATGCATACTTCTTCCAAAGGGACACTTCTTGGGTTTGAAGACAAGAAAAAATTTCAAAAACTAAGACTTCTACCTTCATATGATTCATAGGAGAGTTAGAGCACTTAAAGATGCACAATCCGAATTAACGCTCGCAAATTACTATTTCCTTGGCTTCGGGGGATTAAATATTTTATTCGAGTTTCAAGAAACCCAAACATCAAAGCTCAGAGTGATCAGATATCGATGTTTGAAATAAATTATTTTTCACCACCGATAATTTTATGTGGCCCAGTAAACAGTCGACGAGAGGACTTTCTCTGAACAAATTGCGGATGAAGATGGGCAACTCTAAAATTAAGTGGCTTGTTGTGTCAGATATTTGACAAGCCGTTGAAAAAATGTTGATAAATAACAGTTTTAGGGCAATTTTATACTATATTTGACTGTCGTTAGTATTATTTTTAGGCAATTACTCGATTCTGATAACTGAAGGGGCATATAAAAACATGTTGTTGTTGTTGTTGTTGGTGGAATCTGATGATATGGGGACTAACGAATCGGATTGAGTATCTTTAAAGACCCACTTAATTTTCGAATGCTCAGATCATGATATATCACATTATATATACAACATATATGCATTTACTTGAACTAATAACAATGCCGGTTTTCTTTTTTTCTTTCAATTTCATAAATATTAAAAACAAATTCAATTAGTTTAGTTTTAGAAATATTTTTCTGCTCAAAACATGTCACCAATTTCTGACTCTGAGTTATCTCCCTTTGAATTGCAACAGTGCCTTTGATTCAAAAGGAATGTCAAGTTAGCAATATATGAATGCTCTTGCGAATTTCCATCTGAGAGTCTGAGATGAACTGAGATTCTGTGCATGAGTTTGGAAAAATTGGTCACTCAACTGGGATTCACAACAGCGTGAACGATAAATAAAAAAACCCAACTCGGTGGAAAATTTAATGGAATGTCAAGTTTGAATTTCAACAGTGCCTTTGATTCAAAAGGAATGTCAAGTTAACTATATATGAAGGCTCTTGCGAATTTCGATCTGAGACCCTGAGATGAACTGAGATTCTGTACTTGAGTTGGTCACCTCGTTGGTCGCCATCTCAACCGGGATTCATCACAACGTAAACGATAAATAAAAAACCCCAACTCGGTGGCAAATTTAGCCAATTATACTTTCTTCACTAACGAAGCAGCCAACGACTTAATCAAGCCGCGAACTAATAGATGTTTATTTCTGGACTCTTCCTTCTTATGAAAAGCACATCGTTTAAAAGTAATTATATATAGTTAGAGATATATATTAAAACTGATTGGTTACTCATTAAACAGATCACTAACGCTGGTAATACAATTGTTATTATTGTTAGCGGAAATAATTAAATATTCTAATAAAGCTGGCAGCCGTGGCTAACTCAACCGGAACTTTTCTTTGAAATCACCGACAATCGTTCTGATTTATTGCAATAACACCAGCCAATGCTATCAAAAATACACAAAAAATTTCCGAAATCTTTGATAAAAACAAACGCAAACCGAGGAACGTACATCCCTTCACCTGTTCGAAAACGTCAGCAAAAATAAAGACAGCTAGATGGTGTTTACGCCCGATTTACAACACTAATTGGGTGTTTCCATTTGGGAAGAATGGTGAAACATTTGTCGAATGCAAATATTATTCTACTTAGCTGTCTATACCCAGCAGAGTTATTGCCCTTTATACTGACAGCGCCACTTGTTTGTGTTTAATAGTTTAGCGCGGGATTCACGTGGGTTCCGATCAGTAATTGGGGGCTGACAAAGTGGAATCTTTTTTATAAGGTTTTTACTTGTGTTTGTTCCGATATCAAGTCCGAAAATGTTCGATTGCATGCTGATAGATTTATCCGTTATTTCGATACTGAAACCAATCTGGTGTGTGTTTTGGGACGAATAACAGACGCCTGATCACGGGGAATGCGAATCAGAAGAACACACAAGTCGTGGGAAATTCCATTGCCGTGATGCATCATTTAAAGCAACACATGCACTTGAAGAATCAATGCATATAATCATAACAATTTAAGGGCCGTCGTTGGGTCAGTCGGTAAGGTGTAAAGTGCATTATATATCACCATAAGCCACCCATTCGTCATTTACTCCCCTCCCCCCCACAAAAAGCGTCAGAAAATGTCGAATAACACCCTTCCTTCAGCAATGCACCATGTATGGAAGAAATAAAGAGTTTACTGCTTATTGTTCCTGATTGCGAAATTGAGTTATTCGCGTTTACTGTTTTAGAGTTATTCCCCTTTATTTGAAAATGTAGATTTTTATCAATTCTCGCAGATATCTCAGCTATGCGATCATAGAGTGCAATACAACTTAATATATACGTTCAAACGATGTGATATTACAGTTGGAAATTTGCGGGTCGTTTACAGGTAACTTACAGCTGTTCTATTCTATTCCCAATCATGATCGCACGTGAAGGACAAGCACGAAAAGCGCAGATTAAAACCCTTTCATGACGGGAGCTGCGCTGGTGCAGCATTAAATATCATGTGTCAGTGCATTATCTTATATATGCTGGTTTATCATATATAGTAAAAATAATGTGGTGCGACCGCCGTACTCCGCATTAATTTTTTACATGACCGAGTTACTTGTGCACCCAGTCCAGTTTTTCGTGAGCGCCATGCACCGCGTTAACTATACACAAAACAATATTTCAACTAATATTTTTTGTACGGTTTATTCAACATTTGAATTGGTCACTGACCGATATTTTCAATTGCATCTAGTTTGGTACAGCCATGCATAGTGATTCAATTGTTCTATGCAACAATTTTCAGTGTCGCACGATGCCAGAAATATTCACTATATATATCTGTGGTGGTTATAATGCTGACTTTAAAAACAACACAACATTCATATAAAATTGTATAAAAATGCGGTCTAACAGCGAACGCAAGGTGGTACCGAGGTCGGCCACGGTAGGACTGATCACGGTTAATCGCACCAACGCGGTCGAGTGACGCAGTAATATAGGTGGTAAACATCGTTAACCATTTCAGTGCCAAGTCCGATTTTTGTATCAAGTTATCAATCCATATTTCCTTGATCATTTTTCAAATTTATTGATTATAATAAGGTGATACATTGATGGAAAGAGCTCTAAGAGCTCTTTCCATCAATGTATCACATTATTATAATCAATAAATTAGAAAAATGATCAAGGAAATATGGGTTGATACAAAAATCGGACTTGGCACTGAAAGGGTTAAGGAGGGTCGATTAATTGGAGCATAGCTGTATATATGGACCAATGCAATCGATGCATCATGTTCTTATCGAAACATGTGTGACTATCATTCTCAACGATTCGGCCATTTCCGCTTCTCTAGGAAATAACCTCTTCCATAAATCAGAAACCATATTCGTGCAATGATACAATACATGGCTCTGGTGATCAGGCAACGTCATTGACTCGTTGACGCATAGATGCGATATGGGGAATAATTTATTCGCTATGCATCGGTGTACCAAACTAGATCATACATTAAATACATTAAACTCTCGTTTTGTGAGCTCAGCGCGTTTACTTGTATACAGCACGTAGAGAGTGTACGATAAGCAAAACATTCAACACCATGGCGATTTTTATCATAGAGATGTTTGAGATTTATCGGAAAGGTTTGCGAGTTATCGCAAAGATGTTTGTGATTTATCGCAAAGTTGTTTTACTATTTATATTTGCGCCCCTTATCCCATATACACATGCTGTCTGTGAAAGACCGATCGGTCTATTTTAGTCTGATTTATAATGTTTAGTTTAATTATGCACAAACTAAGAAATTTGGCTGATTATTTCAGACATTTGGACAAATTTTATTCCACGTGCAGGGAAAGGGTTAGGGAAATCATGATCCTGACCTGTGTAAGGTGTCTGATTTATAATGTTTACACGGAAGCCCATTAGTGCCAACGCATAACAATATATATGCGATAAATCACAAACCTTTGCGATAAATCTAAAACATCTTTGCGATAAATCGCAAATTAGAATCACCAAGTAGTTTGAGAGTTATCGTATTAATGGTTGAGATTTAACGCAAAGGTTTACGAGTTATCGTAAAGATGTTTTTGATTTATCGCAAAGTTGTTTGCGATTTATCGCAAAGGTTCTCACCCCTTATCCCTCATGCATGCTGACTGTGAAAGGCCGATTTTTTCGGACATTCAGACAAATTTTACTTCATGTGCAGGAAACATGTCAGGGAAATACTGAAATCGAGGTATTAAACCTCGAATTAAGTAAAAAACAAAAACACGATCGAGGTTCTATACTAATAAAAGAAATTTAATGCGGATTATTTAATTTTGCACTGTGCGACGGAGTCCATGTAACTGATATAATAACATGATCTCGAAGAACCTCGATCGGGGTTTTGTACTTAAGTTGATGTCTAAACGCCGTGGCATCATTTGGAATCTAACATGCCACATCGTTAATTTCGTTTAATTTCGTTAATTATGCGGTTCCTGGACAGGTAATCCAGAGTAAGTGGACATGTACTCTGATATAGTACCTGGATATTTGGTATACTCCAGAGTACCCGGACAGGTTCTCCAGAGTACATAGACAGGTACTCCAGAGTACTTAGACAGGCACGACATAGTATATGGATAAGTACTCCAGAGTACCTAAACCGGATTACGTAGAGTACCGGATAGGTACTCCAGATAACCTAAACCGGAGTACCTAAAGTTTAGGTACTCCAGAGTACCTATATTTTAGGTACTCCAGAGTACCAATGGTTTGGTACTCCCCACGGGACAAATATAGGACCCACGTAGGTACTCCAGAGTACCTATTGTTTTAACAGAGTACTTACATGGACATATTACCACTATAGGTATGAAGCTTCATCATGCACGTACAATTTGAAAATTATCTGCTCATAAATGCGGGCTATATCGTTTTCCGATATATTCAAATGATGACATCCAAGATGCCATCGATCGGAGAAAAAATTGTGGATTGATTGCTCTCTACATAAAACACATTTGTCTAATGTTCGTTCGCATGACATATTGTGGACTTACATGACGTAAAATTCATCTCAGTCCAGTTGTTCATTGATAAATAGGCAAGACAAGAAAATTTTCATTTTAATAATATTATTTATCAGTAGTTATCTTTCTAAATGAAAATAATATTAAATTTCTTGAATCGAGAAAATTAAAGTTCCCTCTCATAATATTCAGATGCTATAGCATGGATACATACACTGTATTCATGAAAAAGTTCTATTTTCAGAACTGCTGGTACCTGAAATCTGAAAATGTTAATGTTATAAAAATATAGAAAGGGGGCTGACATATATAATTTCCCCTTTATTATGTCAGCTCTAGCGATTAGCCAATCAGCGTCGATAAATAGTGACGTTATATGAACCCATATTAGGTCAGTGACCCCATATGAAATCAATATTAGTTGCTTATCCACCATCTTGTTTTTCAGAAAACTCTGTCGCCTCGGGAATATTTTTGGTGTATTTTGGGGCCAAGATAGGTGTCAGAAATCATTTTCTGTGAATTTAAAGACATAGTACCATGTACCAAACATGCATGCGATATATTTGAGGAATTCTAAAGACTCATAAATTAACTATCAAACTCAACAAATTGTCCCACTTCTGGCCATCGGCCATTGACTCAATGCGTTGACGTTCAACGCCCATGGCGCGTTACTGTGACGTTACATAAGTTATTGGCCATAGCCGACACATTTAACATACCAAATTAAAATAAATTACAGCGACGATTAATTAAAGGGATATGCTGGATTTTGTCCACTGACATAATAAATACGTTACGGGATGATTAGTGTTCTGATATGGTGTCATGTGCATGAGGCTCAGCGAGATCAATGTCCACGGCCTCGCCTAATATTGATCTCACTTCGCCTCACATGACACCATATCCGACCACTAAGCGTCCCGTGACTTATAATATGTGGCACTCTGTTTGCCGTGGGGTGCACCCGTCAGGTGGAGGTACTAGGGCGGTCGTATCACGTGAGTCATCGACCTGCGGATATGGATTAGCTCATGGTCCTCTTTGGTCGTACATCACTTCAAGACGGGTGGTTGAGTTGACCCGGCTCAACAAATCGGCTAGTCACGCCTCTCCACAGTGTTTCAGATTCTAGTTCTGTTATATGTTGTATTTCTCGTCTGGTGTTTGAAGTATTGTTTCTGTTTTTCAAGTATTATGTTTCTGTTCTCTCCTGTCTCTGTTGTGTTCGTCTTGATGATTGTTGAGTGTTGAATCCTGTATTGTTCACGCCTGTCTCACTGGCTAAACGGGTCACCGCTTCAGCTATATGTACTAGTCTTTGGCCCGACCAGAATTCAAAGTGTAGTCCACGGCGGCTGCTGCAGCAGCTAGTTGTCGATTTTTTGTCTTTTTGTATGGCAACTCAAAACAAAAAACAACGTATTGCTCGTAAAAATGATGACTTATACCACGGTTCAATGATGCTGTGGTATTCCCTCAGTACTTGCATGGTTCTTGGCTTTGACCCAAATGTGAAAAGACCTTGTATCGTTGTCATTGATAAAACACTAAAAAGCATTGCTGAACAATTGAAATCTGTTAAACCAATCAGGACTGGACCAATAAGTGGCTCTCTCTTGATTTAATGTTCAAATAAAGTTCAATCTGATTCTCTTCTGCAGTTAAAAACTATTGCACAAACACTAGTGTTGGTTACTCCTCATAAGACATTGAATAACTGTGTTGGGAACCCGCGATATAGCTGATTCTTCGGAATCAGAAATATTGGCGGAGTTGGCGCCACAAGGAGTTACAGGAGTCCGTAGATTTACACAAACTGTTGATGGACTATACGAGTTCCTCTGATTAGTTGTCTTCTGACCTTCAATCGGTGCGAACATCTACCGACATTGCAGGTTGGGTACATGAAGGTAGATATAAGTACTTTTATGTTCCAAATAATCAGATCAATCAATGCGAACAGCTACCGACATTGAAGGTTGCATGGGTACATGAAGGTAGATATAAGTACCCATATGTTCCAAATCAGTTACGATGTTTTAAAATGCCAGGGCTCTAGCCATGGCCAGGAACATTGTAAAAGTAAAGAAACCATTTGTGCACGCTTTTCTGTTTCCGGTCATGATCATAAGGAACGTACAAGATTTTTTTTTAAATGTTCGTATTGCCAAGGTTCACATGCTGCAATGGATCGTTCATGTCCAATATGAGACTATGAATTCAAGATACACAAATGTAAGGCTGAGAAACATTTATCGTATAAAGATGCTAAGAATAAGAATATAGTTGGTGCCAGACCATCAATTTCTCAAGTCACATACACAGCTGCTGTTTCTAGGAAAAAGTAAGTCAACCAAAATTTGTCTGTATATCACTATAGCAACACAAGTTCAAGAGAATGATATCACTCCTGTTCCAGAACCTGTCTCACAGACAGTGGATACAACTACTGCAGTTTTAACGTTTGCTCCGAAACCTCCTAAGGAAGTTGATGCCATTGTTCCAAAAACAGAAATCTCCAAAATCTGTCCAAAAGTTTCGACTCTCAGAAAAACAGGTTGATCTTTGAGTTTCCGATACGATGTTCGATACGATGCTTCGAGAGAAAGAGTCAATTTTGAGTGAAATTGAAGAAGAAGGAGACGTCCATGCAATTTTTTGGAGGGTTGCTGGCTTTTGGATGAGGAGTACAACCTACTGAGTCAACCACCCGATTGTCAACTTGGTGAATTGATTAAGACCCACGCCAGATTCATCAGATATTATAAATATCTTATCACTCAGCCAGGAGGCGAGATTGTCGGATACTTCCTATATGTTGATAAGCGAAAGCCTTAATAAATGATTTATATTTGATGAAAACATTTCATGTTTGCTGTTTTCAAAGCATTATTGCTATCTGTTTTGATATTCTGTTTTATATGTGTTTGCACAATAGTCAGTTTCTTAATGATTCTGGCCCCAATGGAGCACTCACGCTCTGATTTGGGTGTTTTTATTTATTTTGTTTCATTTTAGTCTAATTCAATGTCTAATCACAGTTGCTTCATTCGACGTTGATAATCTGTTTCTTCTCATCGTGATATGGCTTTGTTTCTAAAACGACGCTAAACCCTAATCAATCAACCAACTGACGGACGGTTATTTTGGGACACATCAACCAAATATTAAAAAGAAAATATATACAGCTTTTGAGAAAATTTGTATTGAAATATCAGGATTTGTTGGGGCAAATTGTACGTCAATGCCTAAAATTCGAACGCAAAGAAATCCACAGACCGGATTCTTCATCTCCTGTTAAAACCTCCGAGTTTAAACCTACATTGATGGTCCAGCCAAACCGGGTCTAAGTGGGCGTTTGTAGTCGTTCGGTTGCTGACTGAATCGGTGAAATTAGCATGCAATCAAACTACACAGTTACCAGGACCACAATCAGGCCGATAGAATGAGTATTGTCCAACCATCAACTAACGCGAACAAGCTAATAACAACCCTCGTGGGATAATGTATCAATTGTGACATGATATACCAAGTCGCCACTCTCAACTTATATAGACAAGTCGTCAATCGGTAATATGTGCAGCTCCACCCATGCAAACTGCGGTCATTCGTACATGTCGTAGTGCTTCTCACTTATTAATTTCCAATACATATACTAGTTGTCACACTACGATTTTCACTGTCGATAGAACGCGGCGGTTCGCATTAGGCAAGTACGATTGTTTAGCGTGGCGATATAGAAACATTACTGCTTAAACATGTTCTGGTGGGCCCAGGATTAATCCACAGATTAAAAATGCGGCACTTAGACCTGTGGTCATAAGCTTAAACCACATATTTAGCTACCAAACGGCAGTTTAAACCTAGATGTTTACGTAAACCAGGCGTAACCTGAAGAATCCGGCCAATACGTCGGACTGACATGCTATAGGCCGCTGGAAATATTATTTGCACTTCAACTGAACGATAACATATCCCAGTGTATATGGTAGAGAGACTTGTCGAATTAGTAGATTTGGCCATGTCGTTATCAGTAATGTTCTGTTGGTACATGTATGTATGCTAATATTAAACGCCAGTCATGCTGTAGTCGTTTTTGGTGCAGCAAGTGATGTTGACATAAGATCTCCATTTTGGTAGGCGTGTCTTTTAAATTCAGAATTTCTCCTAATCTTTGAATCTAGGTCATTATGCAATGTTGGTACTGTGAAATTTCATTAGCGCATCCCGATTATGACTATATAATATAGCTTAATGCACCTGATATCTTATCAACTGTGTCACCAGGGCTTCATTTTAAGGGTGTCCCGTCGCCGAGGTGGTTAGGTCGTGCATAAGATCATCACAGTCTGGGCTAGACGAGGTTGGTGCGGTTTCGAACACCGACATGGGCAAAAATAATCGTCAATATTTGAACTCATATACAGACTGTTATATATATATATACGCTTCCTAATTTTGGTTGAAACGGTTTCCTTTTATGTATGTACCCATATTCGAAGCGGTTATGTCGTGGATAAGTTCATCACATTCTGGGCTAGAAGACTCTTCAAGCTTGATCTGAGTTGAGGGACATCTCAATGTGCCATCCTGATCGACACATGGCCATTTCGATAATAAATGATAATCTGTTCACGCTCACTGAAGCAAGTACATATTAAGCAATGAACACACATACTGAATCCGTTCCTCCATAATTTCAAATATATCTATTTATTATGTCAGCTCTTGCAATTAGCCAATCAGCGTCGATATATAGTGACGGTATATGAACCCATATTAGGTCGGTGACCTAATATGAAATCAATATTAGGTGATTATCCGCCATCTTGTTTTTTCACTTACTCAGTCGCCTCGGGAATACTTTTGGTGTATTTTGGCGCCAAGAAAGGGGATATCTGTCGGAAATCATTTTCTGTAAATTTAAAGACATAGTACCATGTACTAAAACCTGCATGCGATATATTTGAGGAATTCTAAAGACTCATAAATTAACTTTCAAACTCAACAAGTTGTCCTACTTCTGGTAATTAGCCATTGACTCAATGCGTTGACGTTCAACGCCCATGACGCGTCACTGTGACGTTACATAAGACGACAAATTTATCTTACCAAATTACAATAAATTACAGCGACGATTAATTAAAGGGATATGCTGGATTTTGTCTTCTGACATAATAAATACGTTATGGGACGCTTAGTGGTCGGATATGGTATCATGTGAGGCTCAGCGAGATCAATATTAGGCTCGGCCTACGGCCGAGCCTAATATTGATCTCACATGACACCATATCCGACCACTAAGCGTCCAGTAACTTATAATATATGTATGTTATTCTGGATAATTATCCAAAAATGAAGCCTTTATCCGCTTCTGTCAAGACATGATTGTGGTTGGCCTAAAGATTGTCTCCTTTCAGACAGTTTGACAATCGTTTATAGCTGCTCACTGCTGTCGGCTCTTGAAGATTAAAGATACTGGCGGTGTTGGCGGTGGGTATGCTGTTAAAATAGTCACCTGCGTCAAAAACCGCCATAAACAGAAAGAATAGTAAAATATAGACAGACTTGTTCTTACATCAATCAGAAATATGGCATAAACAGTATGTTATTGTCAATTTTTTTTCCTTTGTTATGTAAACAAAAGCAAAAAACGTTACGTTTCCTGGCTTTTGTTTAGATCCGGATATGGCACACATAAAGAGCGTTATTTGTTTCTGTTTTCCTGATATTGAAATAATAAAGAGCGTTTATATCATTTGTGTGTGATTAACCAATATAATTGAGCTGTGTTATGTAAACAGAGCAAAACTTCCGTGACACGAGCAGGCTCTTGTTTACGTATACACCATCGTACGTCTTGACGACAATATAATATTTACGCGCTGATTATGTTTGGCATATGAACAAAACTATATATATATTTTAATATTCTTTCTGTTGATGGTGATTTGAACAAATATTAATATTTCTGCAACAAACGCCGCCCGTGCCTTTAACCTCGTTGTGTGGATGTAACGCTTATCGTCGACACGCTGTTTTACATAAGATTACATAGCGTTAACGTACGTAAAGTTACGTAAACACGTGCCGCTGATAATCCCCTCTCTAGCAGACTCCAACAGAAATGAGCTTGCATCATAAACAGGCATCCAGATTATTGCGACTGTGAAAGTGTATATAATTCTTTAGCTATTCTACAAGAGTTGTTGTAAATTTATTTTTAGAAGGAACTCTCGAGATATTTCACAGTGGTTGTTTAGAATTGAGTTCAAGACAAATCCGATTGCAACAAGTAAATAACTGTTTTCTATTAAAAAACTGCAGATGCGAATTTTTCTATCCCACCTAGTCGGGATCAGAGAAACAAGAAAGTGTTTGAAACCAGCATGACAGTATTTTGATACTCGAAATCTCAGGCGTGGTCTGCGAACCTAATCCACTTTATTACATGCCAAATCGATATAAAAACATGTCAAATATAAGGTGTCGCTGGTTATGGCTCGTGGAATTTTAATAACCCCTCTCTCGGTTTGATAAAGCTGTTTGAAATTGAACCGCAAAGAACGACCACATGTATGCTACAATCACATGTTGGAATTGTTTTCTTTAGCTGTCTACCAAAGAAATCAAACTCGACATTACGGAGTGTAAGCCCCATGGCAAGCTTCTGAATCAATCCCAAGTTACAGCCAATCAGGACCCCAACACTATTTTAATTGGCCATACTGGCGAAATAAAACAGTTGGATTACAGAATTTCAGGAGTAATTTCACTAATACCCGACACGTGTGAATAATCCAACGTTTGAAGGTTCCCGGTTGCGTTTCAGACAAAACGAAACGAAACGACACTTGTTAAAACAGGGAACGAAGTACAACAGCTGGAAAAAGAATCAAATCATTGAAAGTTGGCTCCGTAAAACATTGCCGGCTTTGATTTTACAATCGCCTGACAGCTGAAGAATATTTTCGCGCTAACATGACATTCGTTTATTTTAGATAAATATTTGAATTTTTATAAGGCCTTAGCATCTCTTGTAGATACACAATAATAATGGATCTACATCGCGGGGTGCACAAATCACACGTGGGATATAATTGTGTTTATCTTGAGCAAAAAAGTTCCACGAGTTTACATGTAAACAAAAAAGATAAATGTTATCTCTACGTGAAGTTTCAATGTATTAATGTTAGGGCACTCTAGTAACAGTTTGGTTGCCACAATTTGACTGTGTGTTCCAATGGTATATATATATATATATATACAGCCATCCTCAGCTTTTGGCGTATAAAGGAAGCTCGTATCATCAAACACTCAAGCCAACAGATTAAAAATAAAACAAGTTCACAGAATGGCGTATACTCCACATGGGTGGCTTTACACTGAGGTTTAATAATTTGCAAAAGACCATGCATTACTAAACAAATGAATGGGCAAAACCGGTTGAATGTGCATAAGATCACTCCATTGTGCAGCATGAATATTTTAAGGATAACTCAAACATGGGTTATGATAACAGAGATCAAAAGTGGCACAGATGCAGGGCCATTACTCTGCACAACATTAATGGACGAAGGTTGTTCAATATTAATACCCCTTCCCCTCGCTGGTTCATTAGATGATGAGCACACCAAAGATCAATGAAATTCATCATAATTATGATGACTGTAGAGGTAGAATGCTCCAAGGTTGTTACGGACAAAAGGACGCAACCCACTTCTATATATGCATGCATGTATACTCGCCGTATACTCGCCAAACTGTGTTGGCTATAGCACCACTCACCAATATAATATGCGAGTCTACGTTAGGTCCCAGTATACTATTCATTCCTGTGTGCTAGTCCTATCGAAACGTGGAAATTTCGGTTAGAAACAAGAGTTTGTTAACGAACATTACTCGCGTGAAACATGAGCACCACATACTGAGCCAATGTCGTATTCATATCACGTTGAAATATGCTTGTACGCTTAAATCAACAATTGAATGATTACATTATACCGTTTCAGATGTGTCGATGGGATGAAGACATACATCGAGTCCACATTCACAGCCCAACTCTTTGCGAAAGGGTGTCACGCGCTGAAGCTGACATGCAATGGTTGAGACGTTGAAACACCATCAGAGTCTGGAACAAGAAAACCATAGTCAGAAATGGTAACGCCCTCAAGATCATATTATTAGGCATATATAGAAATTATAATATAAACTATATTGGTTTCATGAATGCACCACCTCATAATTCCGTTAAAACAACTAATTCTTCAAATTATTACAAAAACTACGGCTTATTAAAATGCAGGTTTCTCATCACCACACCAGAAAGCATCTAATTGCAGAACATAAATATACTAATCGGATTATATATACACGCCCGATACTTCGCAATACGACCATAATTCTGCATTCCAAACATACTTTATCAGAAAAGTTAGCTGTTATATTATGCATTGTGTTCCCGGAATAAAATCTTCAAGAGTGGCCCATTATAGCCATTGTTCATACCTAAACATCGAAAGTAATTAACGCAGTTATAAAAGTTACATACTGCAACAATGAGACATCCGCGAAGATAGATCCGCGAAAACCCGAAACGTGTTGTCCTGCGAGATATCCCCATCGCCCCATTTGGCATGGCCAGGTTATCGTAGCAGTATAAACACCCATAGTATATATAGGGCGTAATATACGAGGTGGTCGCGATGATTCCAACCGAGGTATGAACAACAACCATAATTTGAGGTTTGGTCATTTGGTGGTCATCTGAATGTTGTATCGAACCATGACCAATTCGCTAAGGATTGAAATGTTTTGTACACAATATTTACGATGCAAGGAATACCTCTCACAGTGGGCCAATCAGTATGGTATTACAATTGTAATCAGAGCCTTACACCTTCAAAAATATATCTCAAAATCTGAAAGATGATATGCCAACCCTCAATGAATGTGACATTATATATATCTAAATGGGTGCATGGAGACACACGCCCAGTATGTGACCGGATCTTCGTATAAGTGAGTGAACAAATGATCATTTCTTATTGAAGTGGACACGGTTCAAGTAAATGAGTATCTGATGATCTTGTCAAAGTAGGTATTCATTCGGTTATCCTTTCTCTCCAACATGCAACTGCATGTGTTCTCCACATTATGGTGTCCAACGTGTTGCATGCGCTGACTTAGAACCAAAGTTAAAATGTCATGACCAAACGCTACAGATCCGAACACCTACATGTATGAACGAAAAGTTGACTGATATTTAAACTTATAATTTGAATCGATAGACATCCCAATGACACAATATATACGATCGCAATATATCCATTTATATGAATAAGAACTGAGAATGTGTTTATGCGCATGAAACAATAGAACCCCATGCATACTTTAACTTACGCACATTATACTATATATACGTCATGCAGACATGACATGATGCTCCTATATGAGAACGATGCATTGTCTCAGGGTTTATGTTTGTCTCGGTTTAGTTGCTTCTATGTAGCATCATTTGCGACCATTTGTATAATAAATACATACGAAAACATTCTAATTTATGTACTTCGGTGTTCGCAGACGGCGGCTTACATGAAATCACATCTTAAATCAGTGGCGATACCGAAAACAGGTCCAAAAAAAACAATGACTTCAGCCATTTGTGCTTGTTGTTTAATCCCCTTTCAGTACAATCAACCCATCTATTTGTAAGACCTGTTCTCCTGAAAATAAACTCTATTAAACTCATTCAAAACACAAATAAGCCCATATCAGCACTTTTTAAAATCTGAATAACGTTCTATATGAACCTAAATCGACTTACCAGATGTACGCCCTTTATAAGTGATTTAATTTCACTGTGGCAGCGCGCTATAAAACTGAATAACGAGTATACGTCCGCTGTTGGCTTATTTCAGAACCAAATAAGTTCAATATGACACGCAGATATGTTGATAACTGTTGTTAAAGGTACACAACAATCCGATTCGATGGTCCCCGTATAATCAGATTCCAAAAACAACAACAACAACAACAAAAATTTCAAAAGACGCTTTAATTATCAGAAGCGATTAATTACCAAAATTAATGCCAACCACTGTCAACAATATTATATATCAACATTTTGTTAAACATTTTGTTAAACGCAATTTGGTATCGAGAACATGTCGTCGGCTCGTCGAATATTTGCTAGGCCGCCATTTATTCCAGGTGGTGAAAAATAACAGATTTCAATCAATCAAGTTTATTGTCTATGTAAATCAATTAATGACATTTAGACAACATCAATTAACATATATACATATAATTTACAGGTTACACGCGTGCGTTGTAATATGTTTCCCCGCAGCAACAGGCAGCCTTGAGCATATTAAAGCCGCACACATTTCTTGGAAGTCCAAAAAATGCATGCAGCTCCAATCTACCCACGACTACCAACCACTGTGGTAACAGCCTCATTCCCACCACCCTGCCATACCACTTCACCGGGTGCCATGGTGGAGCACACCCCGCTTCACACGAGATAAATGCACCGTGTGGAGCGGGGCCCGACCGGCCCAGGCATCCCTCCGCGGCACCGCGGAGCTGATGCACTTTTACTGACCATCTCTTATTTTCCATATATCTGGCGAAATATTCTGATTTTAATTAAAATAAACTTTAGATGAGCCTAAATAGTTCATTGATAATATAAAACATGATTTCATTATTCAATATCTGATACATGTAACTCTGAGTTTTGATTGGCGGGTTCCCAGACTCGAATCGAATACCGTTTACCCCCGAAGCCAAAGCAATCGTAATTTAGGAGCGTTAATTCAGATTATAAATCTTTATTTGTTTATATATGTTATTAGGATTGGAATAAACTAGAGATGGGCCTGTCCCAGATGGCACTGAGGTATACCCCCCGTATTCAACATGTTATTTGAATGTAGTATATATAGCCATTACTGTATGTTGGGCACTGAAATTATGTGAACATGTAACCCTAAATCCCCTACGCCTTAACACTAATCTTGAACATCTTAACCCTTAATCCTAATCCTAAAACCTATTGACTGAAAACTGTTGGAATAAAAGCTCGGACAAAATTATGCATTTTGAGAAGATTTTCTAAGTTGAAAAATGGGGCTAACTCCACAAACAAAATTCGGACAGACCTCATAGTCGCAGGTGCACAGGTTCACATGGTACTAATTTTATGTGCCAAGTTTCAAAACAATTGACCAGAAAATGTAGGAATAATATTTGCAGCAAGTTTCTTAAAAAATCTACCGAAAAATATAGGAATAAAAGCTCGGACAAAATTATGCATATTGAGAAGATTTTCTAAGTTGAAAAATGGGGCTAACTCCACCAAAAAAAAATCGGACAGACCTCATAATCGCAGGTGCACAGGTTTCCAAGGTACTAAATATCTGTGCCAAGTTTCATAAATATTGACCAGAAAATGTAGGAATAAAAGCTCGGACAAAATTGTATCCAAGGACGGACGGAAAGACGGACGGACGGACGGATAGACGGACGGACAAGCTGATTCCAGTATACCCCCCCCCCCCCACACACAACTCGTTGCGGGGGTATAATTATGTTTTCACGATTGACTTCATGTTCGCTGGTTGAAATTCTTATTATTCACTGAAACACGGTGAATGGGTGTCACGGTGTTGCTCAAGTCAATTCTCAACCGGCTCACGGTGCATGTACGAATCGCCGTCTTGTCCACATTTCCAAACGAACCACGTCTCGGTCGTCTACCATTCCTATAACGCTCAACGCAGATTCGAATCCAATCTGTCGGTCTGCAAAGATTCAAATAGCTATATACAATGTCATGCCCCCCGCATGCAGAAGAGTTAGATGAGTGACATCCGCAAAGACAAAAACGAAATCCATGTTGTTTAAGTACATAATAAATTCAACGAATCTGCTTTTGAAAAAGCAGACATTGTCTTTTATTCAATTTTATGACGCGAAACGAGACACTTGTATCATGACCCGAATGACATCGAGTTGGGAAAACGAACACGACCTCATCGGAGGTCAATGATGTTTTCAGAAGCTTCCGCAACCTAAAACAACGCGGAAACATAAATGTTGGTATTTATCCCGATCGCCAACACTGCTAAGGTCTTTACATGGTGAGTGATGATTCAAGCACGTTTCCCTCTCCAGGGGTCGAACTATTAAATTGGCGGAGTAATTTTATAACAGGTCAAATGACCATCGAACGAGCAACTGGCAGAACAATTCGATCTGTGTGGTCGGCCTTGGTCTAAGTATATAATGGAAGTGCTTTTGTTTTCTTTTGAAACAGGCGTGCCACTGTTTGACGAGTTGACCACGCTTGCCGTCGGAGACTTGTATAATCACCCCCATGTACGTGGTATCGCCAAACCCGAGGGTATCACCATGCCAGACCATGCGGTTTTGATAAATGAACAAATCTTCTCTCAGATGAAGCTATATATATCCCAGTTAAAGGCATATTATGCACTTGTTCGGGTGCGTGAAACTGATCAGTTAGTATCCAGGCGCTATGCCAACTGGAGGAATGTAGCATTCTAGCTACTAACATCGCCGAAAATCTGAAGCAAATCGACCGTACCACTCCATAGGAAATATCGTCTGAACTATGATCAATTGTAAATATTTACTACTCGATTCGGGACGCATCTATCGGCGATAAACTGACGAAAACGATTTTGCCATCGAGAGTCACTGCGTTTAATTAATATATAAGAATGACGATGAGTGTTGTCAATTTGGATATAATATTTGTAAAAATTACTATTCTCCATTTATATTTGATCACCCTACCGGAGTGTTTCACATCACTTTAAATGGTGATATCCACTATTCGAAACATAATTTCGCAAAGCGGAATGTTCCCTCAACGGGATAGCGACCATAAAGTATGTTTATTTATCAAAACAGCATGGTCCGGTTTGGTGATACCCTCGGGTTTGGCGATACCACGTATATATACACGGGGTGATAATTCCTATGTAACTCTTTCTTTACTAAATGGATTCTCCCATGCATATAATATTAACGTATACACTGGAGTGGTTTATTATTCATCTGGTTGGGTATTCTGGCAATGAAAGCAGACGACAAACAGACGAAATGATAATACAAGTGAAGAAGGATTCGTATTTTTGTGCACGGGATATGTTCAGATAATAATTTCAACATTCGATGGTCGTTCGTTGAACATACTATTGAAACAGTTCGTAATGGACCTATCCTTGGCAATGAGTGTTTAGTATAGTAAGGGTTAAGGCAATTCAACTTGACCATTGCATATTTTTTACTAACGGAACATTTCTATAGAAAAAGAAAGGGTCATGTCTCACACAGACCACATGCTTCCTTCCGGGAAATATGCAACTTGGTATAGTTGAGAGTGAAATTTTTGGCTTTTAGTTTCAGTTTTCTTTAAAAAAAAAAAAGCTGCTGTATATTATGTTGCCAATTGTCACACGTCATTGATTGACATTTGTCCAGTATCGCAAATATTGAGTATCAGTAATGCTTAACAATGTTCATTTACATAGCGGGCAACTCAGTTTCACCACGTGTTACCTTCTTAAATATATCTTCGATATATGCCTATATCTCAAATTAGGACTTTTTGCTAACTGGATATTTCATCGTGTTACTAATGTAATTTTATTAATCCGTTTTCGACCAATAACAAGTAATAGATTGTGGTTCGAAAAGAAAATTGATTTGACTACGAACCGGTTCTACTACAATAACTCATCATCGATATGAAGCAAAACATACGTTTATAACATTAACGTTTTGAAGACATTCAAAGCAAAGAGTTCATTTTACCACACTTAGCTCCTAATAATTAAAGATACGCTGTCCGGATATAATGCCAAATCATTAAGAATTTCCTGAGACAATATTTTCTCGCGTACCGGGCAAAAGATATATGAAAAATACCTGCATTACCATTCGTATCACAGAGGTATACCAGAATCTTTGCCTGGCTGAGACAAATTCAAAACGTGTGGAAGTCTTTTGAAATTCAATATCCGGCATTCACAATTAACCTCCTACGTGTGGGTGCGATCTAATAATTTTCTGGTATAGAAAGCCTATATAATGTGGTTTTATGGTGTCCAAATGGCAGGGAATCTTTAAAAAATCATGCGGGGAAATATTGACAACAAACTGTTGAAGAAACATTTTTCAACGTTCAAAATTGTATCTTGAAAGCATGCATGTTTGCCTCAGATAGCAACATATTCTCGTACAAAGAGGCTCGTATTAAACCTAAATATTCACATACAGGTTCATATTGGACTTAATTGGTTCTAAAATAAGCACATGGTGAACTTATACGAGTTATTTCGTTGAATGGCGCTGGCCACATGCAGTGGAAATACATTACCACTGTAAATATGCTTGCATGTGGAACCTATTGTTCAAATAGTGCCATATTGAAATTATTTCGTTTCGACCTCCAAATAGGTTCACATTGAGCTTATGATCCAGGTGAACAGACGATATAGAGAAAGGCAAAGAGTTATTTGAGAATTATAATTTTTAATATAAAATAAAATGCGATAATATACTGTCAACAGGCACATCCCATTTATATTTATTTCAGTATATCCGTAAACATTGACGTTTTTCGGTATCGCCAAAAAGTTTCCATAATATACTAAACAATGTTCAGTTACATTCTTGGCAAAAAAGTTTCATCAACAGTGATATCGCTTTCCATATTCAACATATCTTCCTGCAAATATATACCCGATATTCCGTTGAATGACGCGGGCCGCAGTATAAACGGCCAATAACACCTGATAAAGGGCGGTTCGATGGCTTCCTGATTTGATTGCGAAATAGTTTATAATTATAATCCAAAGATATGAACATAGAAATAATCGCTGCACATTCAATCCATGAAGACTACAAAGGTAAAAGATGTGTAAAATTTTATCACACTTAACACACAGTAATTGAAAATTTGCTGGGAATAATACCAGTATATCCTTTATAAATCTTGTATCTGATCTCGGGGCAGCAATAATCTGCGACTTGCTTAATAGATACATGTATGAAAAGTGAAATTCAAGTACAAGTTTGGGCAGTGGGTTTCAGCTTTATCGACAGTGATGTCATTTTGTCAAAAGACATGCATTTCAGTGATAATTATTTAAGTTTCCCAGACATTGACCTTTGTCTGGCATAACTCAAAATTGAGCATCAATAGTCCTTAACAATGTTCATTTACACTGTTGCCAACTTGCCAAATGTAATCACGTGTCACATTCTTAACATTAGCAACATTTTCCCAGCTTAACTACGAACTTGTTGCTAACTAGATATTTCATCTTGTCACTAATGTATTTATATTCATTGATTCCAGGCCAATAACACCTAATAAATTGTGGTCCGGGACGAATACTGATTTGATTACGAACCGGTTCTATTATAGTCCACCGATATAAACCTAATCTCGCACTTCGGTCGACACATGTTCATTTGTTCGAGTTGTATGCAATGACACTTGTATTCATCCGCGTTTCGTGTAATACATCATCCAATACAAACAAGTGTCACCTGAATGGCGGTAGATACATTTTTTCTTGCCAATAATTACATATTAATACGGAAATAATCGCAGAAGCCGTCAAACAGTTGACAAATCTGGCGGGGCCATTCTGAATACAAACAATCGGCTCTACACAATAGCTCCCTCTAAGAGGATTATTTGAAGAGGGTTGGATCGCTGTCACTGATCCAAGCAGAGAGTGTAGAGCTTGATAGATCTTATTTTAATCGCAATCGAGAGTCTGGACTGCCTTAGTTCAAATTAGTTCGGCGCAATAATGTTACGGTTGTCGGGGGATTCAAGTGTGAACGTTTCAACAGTTGGAAACCTTACGCTATATCAGATCCATATATGAGCTCATTGTCCAAATAAAATAGTCGTGAATATAGTTTCATATGTGATAAATATAACTGTCATATATGTAATCTTCATTGAATGAAGCACAGCAGAAGGCCTATACATATATGGACCGACATCTCTGATTAAATGAACGTTGTTGTTACTTGGGATGCTATTTGAAAAAATCCAACATGAGCGGGTGAAAATGGAATTTCGTACTTGAGTTTGGTCTGGTTCAAGAGGTGGGAGCTGTTGCATATTCCAAGTTGGACACTTCAAATAGGGACTATATATAATAACGTGCTCGTCATACAGCAATTACAGTACAATAGCTATCATCTGATTAATTTTGTGACGAAACTGAAAGATGAAAACATTTTGTAAGTATAATTCTGAGGCATATATATAAAGTGTTATTTGAACAGCCGCAAATGCCGACCAAATTGCTGTCGGCCGAAATATTGTGACCTCGAAGTTTCAAAAAATATCCGAGTTCACACCCTTGACTATAATGATGTCGTCTAATAAACTACATTGTCTGGATAATGGCTGACAAAGCAAATTATTCATTCATATCATCTGATTATGCTTGAACATTAATGTTTACGCTGTCGTTCCCCATGTCCAGCATCAATCATAACGATTGTCATTCTGCCGTGTACGGCATCGCTGAACACGATGCCTGGGGCCAACCTTACGGTTAGTGAGGGGAACCTCCGGGCAAGAATACATAATGCATGGTTCATCATGTGGTGGTCGGGCAATATCCATGATTAAATTCGTTTGTTGCGATGCAAACTTGAGATATATCACACATTGCATTTCACGATGCATCTTTATTTGAAACCGCATCTGTTATAAATCATGCAGGAGCAAGTGCACGTCGTGTGCAACATACTTGTTAGGTTGAGCTGTATCATTTGAAGGCATGGACCGTTGGATGAACAAAAGTTTCAGACATAATCTGTGATAAATCACGCAGCAGGGCACTTAATGATTGCTGAGCACTATCCATATTACGTTGACCTGTATGTTTTGAAGGCATGGGCCGTTGTATGAACATGAGTTTCAGCCATAATATGTGATAAATCACGCAGCAGTGCACGTCATGCACACTATCCATATTACGTTGACCTGTATGTTTTGAAGGCATGGACCGCTGTATATGAACAGCAGTTTCAGTTATAAAAACTTATGCTTTATGTGAACTCTTGCGCTTATTTGTTTTAGCAACATTCGTTAAAACCTGATGCTGAAAACTTCATTGCATATATATGTAGAAGACATTGGGAAATTGTAGTTAGGTTTCGCAAAACTCACGATCATCATGCAGTCATCGGTCCATTTTGATATAACTGCGAAAGATATATAGCGAGGGCCATATTTAGTATAATCACACACCCTCTTCATTCAAACAATTAGCGTCATTAAGAATCAGTACAAATCGCGAAACTGTTACACGAATGCAATTGTTGCGGTACTTTTGAAAAGTTGTTCAAATTATTAATGTTCTATTAAAATGTACTGGTGTATGATTGATTGATTGATTTGGGTTTAATGTCGCTTTCAGCAACTAAGGTATATCACGACATTGCCATTTTTGGTGGTGGAGGAAATCCGCACACTTACGGCTAATCTAACAGTGATTTCAATGACTGATAAACTCGTCGACCATGTGCGGCAAATCACCGGCCATCGGCTAGTAACTGGCGACTCCACCAGATAACGATTTTGAGTTACAAAGTCCACGATGGAAACATGTGGATTTGAACACTTATCGCAGCGCTGGAGGGCGGAACGGCATGGAGTTATACTCCTAACCGATTAAGCCACCGAAGCCCTTACTGGAATATGATTATAAGAAATGACTTGCAGATCGACTGGGGTGATTGGTTTTTCGAGATTCACACGAACTTTGTTTAATTATTCCGCCGGTCAAAACCAATGAATTGAATTGAATTGTTTAATGCATAAAGCCACCATTTAAGGTGGAACATACACGAACATATATACACTATATACATAAGATATTTCAACAAGCATTTTGGCATCATACTACATATGGATTATATAAGTAATAAATTCATTTTTAAAATCACGAGTCTATCTGTCGATCGACTCACACCAATAGTGATATATATACATACATATACATACATATACATATATAGCTATATATACATATACACATATATATATATACATATACATATACATACATATATACATATATGAGTAATTACATATAGATGTAACTACATATATGACCCCAATCGATCTTCAAGTCATTTTTTTATATGAACAATGGAATAAAATAGCCATAATTTAGAAATTTTAATAGTTGGTTTATACTTTGGATTCTAACGTGTTTATCTGCTCATTTCATATGTGGTGAAAACAACAGAAAGTTTCAAACTCCATTTAGAGACATGCATGTCTGCGATAAATTAGTATTCATGAAAACAAAACCCCTTGGAACATCTGGACCCACTAATATTGGACTAATAGCGAACATAAGATCTCAATTGAAAAGCATGCACATATCAACAGCTATAATGATTGCATGCATAATGGTAGATATGAGGTATGGAAACAATTATTGCCCAACAGTTTTACTGTGTGGTTAAGACAATGGAATGATATCTATATGCTAGTAAAAGAAGCTCCTTGTCAGGAAACTTATTATCCCCAATAGTATTATTCCACACCATCTCTGGTATAAAGTTAAGTTAGAGAAACTAAACACATCTTAACATGCATGGATCTCGAAGATTTGACACAAGCTTAAAAACATTTAAAAGAACACGAATTGTATCATCGAACACACACATATTACATGGCCGCTATATTGAAATGTCTTAAATAAGCTTCAATATATATATATATATATATATATATATATATATATATATATATATATATAAGCCATATGAATTTCATTCATTTATAGCCGTATTTATTTCGAAACTTGGCATATGGGATACATGTATACTTAAGTTGGGGTGTAATGTACATGTATGTGCAATGATCTCCAGAAAAGCTTTTATCGGAAATTTTCTTCGAAAAAAGAAGCCAAAATACCGAGGCAAATTAAATATACTGCTTCTAATATACATTATATATACATGTATGTTTATGTTTTGGCGGGGAACGTTATAACATTGAATAAACAACGTTGAGAATATATTTCTTTTTTCCATAATAATATATTTCACAGTAGGGAGCGGTCAATAAATTCAATTCTTTATTCACTCTCTTCGGTAAAAAATTTAACAAGTCGAAGAGGTCACAAATAACATAACATAAACAATATATAACGATGACAGTCGTTAAATATATATAGAAACACTAGCTGATGTGCCCGACTTCGTCCGGGCTATTTGGGGATTTCTTTATGATCGCCTCCGTCCGGGCAGAATATACAGCGTCGGTCAAGGTCAATGTCAAGGACACGGGCGCACGTGAAATTAGACCCGCCCATAATGTTCACGGGATCAAAGTAGGCCTGCATACCAAAATTGATCCATATATAAAAGAAAACAATTCTACGTGCATACAAGTGGGGTATTGATCATCGATTCATTCATTCGATATTCATATTCATATTGGATTCAGATTAGCAGTCGGACCTCCAGAGAGCTTGGATCGCCACCTCTCAGGATGAACTCGCCACCGCTAATACCAACAAGAAAACTAAGATGCATGCATCAGATCGCCCGTGAACTATTTATTATAGAATTCTTGTAGCTATCGATTATACATTTTGGAATATTTGTCTGTATATATGTGTGTATGAATGCATGTATATGTATGTGTGTTATAGACTCGCACACTGCTCGACCGATCCGACTCGGATTTTGTATTTAACGTGTCAACCTGACCTCGCTCATAGGCATGTTTCTGGACCTTGACCGATCCGACTAAAATTTGTGTGTAGGACTACTTCGATCCCGGGAGCAATATGGACGGGTCAAATTTCACGTGCGACCATGTCATCGAACGTGCTGATATAGGTATGTTTCTGGACAAATTGAAAAATAGTATATACCGGGTACTGCCCAGATGAAGGCGATCACAAAGAAATCCCTAAATAGCCCGAACTCCGTATATATGTGTATGTGTGTGTGGGCGGGGTACTTCATAGAATTGAAAACGGCTGGTCGGATCGAGCTC
Organism: Siphonodentalium dalli; assembly: GCA_032622095.1. Lineage (NCBI taxonomy): Eukaryota > Metazoa > Mollusca > Scaphopoda > Gadilida > Siphonodentaliidae > Siphonodentalium > Siphonodentalium dalli. Next base: position 121,209,386 of record CP136062.1, read on the forward strand.
AAATTTCCTATCTAAGGGTAAAAACCCACGGGAATGGTCAACGTCGCGTTTTGGACAAGCTCTGAGCACTCATTCTCCACTCTCAATCATCAAAATCACCGCAAACGGCACATCGGGGGTTAAGGCAGGCACGATCTTTATATTGACCATGTTTGGAGTTGTTAACCGACTAACGCTCTTTATTGTCATCGGCGTTGCTAAACGCTCGCATGTGCCTACGAAACTACGGACGAAAACGCGAAATGCATTTATCTTGATTAAAAAGGCAGAATTAACTCATCGGAAAACAAAACTTGCGTGTTGTGTGATTTCAATCATACATCTTTTAGGAACGGGTACTGCGTGTTGTGTGAAAAAAAATGCGTGTTGTGTGATTCTTATGTCTGTCGTTCCTAAGAACGGGGTAAATTTTCATCGGGTCAGTTTTTCCGCCCGATGTACTTTAAATCATACCTCTTTTAGGGACGGGTACTGTGTGTTGTGTGATTCTTATGTCTTCTTCACCTTGAAACGGGTACCCACAAATTATATATATGTGTGTGTCCTTTATAGACTCGAACCGATTGAGCTCAAACTTGCTACCTACGGGAAGTGTCATGGGCGGGTTAAATTGTGACTCCGACCTGACCTTGACCTTGAAAATGATCAATTCAAGGTCAAAATCTGGAAGAATGCACAATTAACTCATGTTATAAACAAAAAAATAATATTAACTAATTGAAAAACAAAAAATTTAATTAAAAAATTAATTAAAAAAATTAACTAAAAAAAATAATTGAAAAATTAAAAAATTGTAATGTTTCTGACGAACGCCGCCAATGGCGGGCTAACCTGCTAGTATTATCTATTTCTAGATTTAGTTACTAACTTTATACCTGTATATTGTACAAAGAAATGTTTGACAAATGTATCTATATCAATATTACCATAAGGGTCATTAAAAATTAGATACGACGAAACAAAATTTTGAAGGGTGCATGTGATTGTGAGGAATAATAGGATCATAGGTAAATTTAATTCATGGACGCTTGTTAATTTTCATTCGACTACATGTATAAGGTAATTTTTTATATTTCAAATGATGACAGGAATGTGGAAAGTTGAACTACCCAAGTAATACTGGCTATCCGCACGAAGAGATATACATGTATATAAAACGCAAAATAGAAGATGGCTGCTGGCGACCATGTTTTCCAAAAAAATTCAAATCATTCGATAGCCCCCATCTAGTGGTCACCCCGAAGATCAATATGAAATGTGGTGACTGTCAGATGAGGGATGTGGTCTGTAGAGGTGCTAAAGAAAAGAATTCAGTCATACAAAGAGTAAGATACAAAATTGCTGTCTGTGGTCATGTTTTTAACGAAATTCGGAGAAAAAAAATAGATCACTCTCATCCTGTTATCCAGAAGATCATTGTGGAATCTGGTGGCGATCGGACAATGTATGTCGTATGTAGGATCACCAAATTATTCAGCCATAAAAATAGTAAAACTTAAGATCACCGCTGGCAGTGATGTTTTCACAGGGAAATTTTGAGAGAAAAAATATGGCTCCCATCTAGTGGTGACCCAAAATATCCACATGAGAAACAGTTCTCCAATAAATGCTGGCTGCAGGGTGTGCCAATTGATTCAAATTTGAAATTTGGCAGGGTGTACTGCTGGTGGCCATGTTTTCCCCGCAAATTTGATAAACTAATGAACAAAACCACTGAATCCGTTGAATCAATATACATATACACATATATATATGCATTGTTATCCACACTACTGGTATATACAGGTACTGAAAATAACTATATTATACTAGTATACACAAAATAAACCATATATTATGGCAATGGGTTCTAATATCCGAACATAACAACTGAGAACTTGGTGTGAATTGAAGAGTAGTGGGGTCTCAAGAATATCTACTCCTCCACGTTAGAAAGTATAAAGTATAATCTAGCTCGAAGACAGAAGTGATCCATCAAACCGCTCTTAATTCAACCAGGTCATCACACCCCATGTATGGTCGATCACATGATGATCTATAGGTGGAATCGGGCTTCTCAAAGTACCGCCGGTACCGCATGCACATGCCGGTACCGGTATCGATACTTTGCTAGTATACCGTGGTTCCTGTACCGGTACTGTCAAGCCATTTTATAGTTCTAGGAATATCTAGAGGTAACACAGTGCTGAAAATCACAAGCCACGAACTCTATTATTAACATGAAGTAATGATAATTTGATATCAGAATAAAGAAACTATTTTGGGATATTAGATACCAAACAAACTTTCCCGTAGACATAGACAATTCAATCAACCAAAATAGAACTATTCGTTGCACACGTTTTGTGGTTTTAACTTATTGTTCTTCTGTGTGTGATAAACTGATAGAAAGTAACGCGACACACGTCGGTGGTTTTCACTTCACAATATTCAATCAGATTAAATGTATTTGCAAAGTCGCGCGGTCGGCCATTTTGAATCTAAACAATAATGAGTCAAGTTAGGCAACAATTTCTCTCCACGAGTTCCTATACCAAATATGAACTATCATATCTATTCAGCAAATTACATGTACACTGTGCATGGTTCGTGGATATTCGTTCCCAATTTTATTATATAACTGGAGGTTCCATGAGACCCATTTAAATTCAAAATGGTCTACCTCATATATGCAAACTGATACGACATGTGAACGGGTACGTGTGTATGTGATTAATCAAAACGTGTGGGCCATACTTGTGGGTGATGTCGTTGGTGAATAAATGATAAGAAATTGTAACTGGGTTTAGTGTATAATTGCCACAACTGGGCAAAAATAAAGGCAAAATCATAAGTTGCAATCACAAGTTCCCAACAGAAAATAATCTTTGAAGATTAAAACAATATCACAAGGTCGTGCTTTCAAAGAATTGGAATTCAACCATTGAAGAGTTATAATAGACACATAAAACCAAGAACCACCCTTCCGTGACCGACCTCTCACGACATGAATACAATCACGATCGATGTGCATCGCGTGTAGTTTAAAGAGCGAAACTTGATACTACTATATTTTGTCAGACAGCCTGCTGATCTAAGAACGTGCATATATGCAACCACAGTACCGAGTACCGGCGGATCTGCACACCAGCACCGTTACCGCAAAAAATGCCCGAATACGCGGTACCGGTACTGCGTAACGTTGAGAAGCCTGGGTGGAATTGTTGTATAAAAAACAGCACTACATGTAAATATAAAATAAAACAGTGCTACATCTTATTACAGATTATTTCCACATATAATCAGTGACTACAGGCAGTCTAACAAAATAAAGTTTCAGTGACACTCGATCCGAAGAGGGGGGTAATTTCATCTGTTACAGCCAATGGAGCGATTATGAATCTGGAAAGCTGAAATTCCTAAGTAATACTAGATATGGACATGACGAGTATAGTGTGTTCAGAACGAAAAAGTTGAATAAAATCAACACATTTGTAAATGTAAAAACAATTCAAACGTTATTGTACTCCATGTCCCAGCCCGGACATATACATATAATTTCAATAATATTCATTGAGAAACAACGGACCAAACGCCATATAACACCCCGTATACATCTTTTATTCCGAGCCGGCCTTTTATTCCGAGTTGGCACACGTCGATTGGGGCGAGTTAGCCCTGGGGCGAGTACGCCGATTCCGGCACCTTCTTATATTGCAGCAGGTATGCGTTTACGCTGGTTTACGCGTAATTTAATTTATAAAGTTCCCCAATTAGTATCGTAAATAGAGCGACTGGCTCTGTTATTGATTATCATGTTGTTATAATTAAAAAACGACAAATGCACATGCCGTTCAAACGTAGTAGTCTATTTTCTCCATGTTAAACGACATCCGCAAATAACAAATAACGCTAACCTACTGCAAATGTTTTATACGACAACTGTTAACATATTTGGGCTGAATTCATCTGATGTGGAATGATTCCTCAAAATAAACAACAAACCATCGTTACTGGGAAATGTAGTTTGGGCTAACATTTACACAAATCCTCCAGCTCCTCTATCCTGACACACACGTCAGATGAAAAACAGCCATTAGATAACGGCCCAAATTTTGGGCGAAATTAGTGTCACTAATATGCTGGACGCCATGCATGTCACGCCTTGTCTGAGCTGGACACTTCATGCTCAAAAAGGTGGATACCAGCTGATTCTGGATTTTCCATCAGGCCCGGCACAACCCTCTTCAGGGCTCACTACCGGACTAGAAAACACTAGATCAGCACGGAAACCTCGACAAAAGATGAAAAAGTAAAAGAAGAAAACGCCATCGAGGAAAAAAAGAGACGCCGAGAGACTAGCCGCATGGAAAGCGAATGGGAGAGCTGAGAGACACCCGGCTCCCCCCACTCGACCTCAACCCGACGATACCACCACCAGAAGCAGAGACGCCGATGTCACAACGGAAGTCTCTGCTATCGACACCGAGGTCAACGGAGACAGAGACGCGGATATCACCCCGAGGTTCCTGCCACTGACTTCGAGGTAGAGATGGACACATTTACACCTGCGACACCGGAATACCATCACATCCCGGTGTCCTCCATCTCCACCACCACCACCAACAACAACAACAACAACAACGACACCGGCAACACCACCAGCATCTCTGCACATGCCGCGTTCATGAAAGAACAAAGAAGTACAATGGAAAAAACAGACAAAGAAACAGAAAGATTATTAGCGTTAACACAAAAAATGATAGCGGAATCAGCAGCAGCACCAACAAAACAAAAACACCAACCAACAGGAAAAAAAAAGCAAAAAAGATCAAGGTCTAAGTCACTTCCTGCTTCGGGGGCATGAAAGTCAACAACGCTCTGCAGCGACAACACAGCATCCAACAAGTGGGTTGTAGGGGAGGGCATACAGCCCATCTAAATCCTCCAGGGAATCATCCCAAACTCCAAACCTATGCATACAAGTGGAAATATATAGAGGATATCCACACTTTTTCAGTGGATATGGGTTATATCTCATGAGTGATGACAAAACATTGAATTTCCACGAGTGGCTTTAGCCACGAGTGGAAATTAAAATGTTTTGTCATCACGAATGAGATTTAACCCATATCCACTGAAAAAGTGTGGATATTCTGTTTATTATTATACTTTAGATACTTGCATATGGCCCCCAATGAATGTCAATACATCAAAAATTTCAAGCTGATATCACTCACTAGTGGGATATCACTCTAGAGTGGGATATCACTTATATCTCACTGCTAAAACCTTATAATTCATGGGCAAGTATATAATAAAGCATAATATTAACAAATTCCATGACGCCAAACGTTACGTCTTAATTGTTACTGATCTATACAGTTAGATGCCGACTATCACAAATGAATTAATATCGACATCTATATATATATATATATATATATATATATATATACGCACTCAAATTTCATGTATTGAGATTTATACTGTCAACACACATCTCTTGTTCGTCTTTCCTTGCTGCCATTTTTGTTACAAATAACAAAATATATACATGTTATATATATACATTCGCTTGGTATTACTCGTGTTGCTAGGGGTAACTTTGATAGGAATATACTGGACTGAACAATTCACAGGAAAGTGCGCTCTAGAAATTACTGGAATAATACTTCAAAACCAATTTTTGTTTGAGCTCTTTGTCACAGATATGTAACCAATACGGTTCTGATCAAAACCGATAAAACCCAGATTTGGGTTTGAGCTCTTTGAAACCAACGTAGTTCTGATCAAAACCTAATGATCAAGACCACAGTTGGTTTCGATAAAAAACATAATTATCATCGATTGTGGTTGGTCTTAATCAGAATCAGAATGAGTTCTATATATATGTGACAAGGTTCAAACCCTAATTTGGTTTCGTGCGAAAACAAAAGTTTTAAGAGTGCATGGTACAAGCACGTATTACAACCTCTTCAAATAAGCGCTTCCGCTCCATATGACTGATAGTTTAAGCATATTTATTTATCATATTATTATACAAATACATATATTTGGCAACAAGTGCGGACCACCTAAATTATGCTTCTCTCTCGAAAACACATATAATACATATAATAAATGAAAACAATGGATGATGGCATTATGCTGAACAAATGGAATATAATGTATATAAATACAGGTGTGTTGTGGCTGTTGAAATAGTCACTCCCAACTTGATAGGATAGGATAGGATATTTTATTTAAATATGCACATATTAATGCATAATACATTTGACAAATATTATGTTGTATATTCGAGGGGTGGCATAGTCAGGCTAGACTGTCTTACTGCCACCCCCTTAAAAAATGAAAAGATGTTATGATAGGCGGTCATGATTGCTTGTACAATGCACGGCTATATAATTATGTATCACACAATGGTTGTATTATATACATGGAGGGTATACGTCTAGATAAATTGTTTATTGGTTACTCGATGGTTTGTCTCTTTCTTGTCAGTGGGTTGTTCCTTGAAAGTCGAGTAGGAATGTACTGAGTGAGGTTGAGGATTGCGGTATAGGGGGAGTCACGAATTGAGGGCTACCACACAGTCGGGACATCTTTGATTGTTGCATTTAATTGTTGCAGCATATTTTTTAATGCAATCGGCATGTAAACGTCGTTTAAATGTGTGTCTGATTGGTATGATGTAAATTCGTTATCTAAGTTGTTCCATATAGTTGGAAAGGAATGAAATGGTAGTTGTTGGGACCAATATGTTCTTGTTTTTTTTTAAATAGTGGGTGCTTTTGCTGGGTGGCTGGTCCGGTTTTCCGTTTGGAAAACATGTCGGTAAATGATTCTATTAAACGCATATGATACCAATCATGCATGAAAACAGCCGCTTGTACTTTGTGGATGTCGTATATTTTGAGTATATTTTATTTGTTAAAGAGAGGTTCTGTGTGGCTTCTATATTTCTTATTACATATAACTATTCGCGTTTTTTGAAGCATGAAAATTTTTTTTACCGCAGGAACGTGTCCCCATATTTGAACACCGTAGACTAAATGGCTTTGTATTAGAGCATAATATAATGTTTTAAGTGCGCTACCAGGAAAGAAGTGTTTAACGTTATTGATGTGGTATATGGCATTCACCATTTTTGAACAAACAGAGGACACGTGTGTTTTGAAAGTCAGGTTTTCATCTATATGGATTCCTAGGAATTTTGTGGAGGACTCGTGCTCAAGATTTCCTATCTTGTTTAGTTCCGTATTATTTAAGTAAACCTTTATAAAGTTCCATTTGTCATCATTATTCTCTGGGTGTATCAGCATATAGTTGCTTTTTTTAGTATTGATCACTAACTTATTGCTACAGCACCAAGCAAATATGTTGCGTAACTCATTATTCACATATAACTTTCTACAAGGATGCCATTTTTCCAGCAGTTACTAGAGTCGTATCGTCCGCGTATGATAAGATATCCATTGTTGTCGAATTTGACATATCGTTAACGTAAATTAAGAAAAATATCGGTCCCAGAAATTATCGCTGTGGCACTCCACACGTCACTTCCGTCAATTTAGATTTGATACCATTGAGTTCAACATATTGCCTTCTATTTTTCAGGTATAGCTCTGAAACCATGAGTATGCTGTGCCTCGTATACCATAGTGATCTAGTTTATGGAGTAAAATATTGTGATTTATCGTGTCAAATGCTTTTGAGAGGTCGAGAAATAGAGCTAAAGTAGAATCTCTTGTCATTTTGTCATTATTTGAGACAACTTGATCGAGGAGGTGTAATACAGGATGGAAGGTTGAATGATTAGGGCGGAAGCCGTATTGGTGTTTATAAAGTATGTTTTGTTCATTTAAGAAGTCTAGTAATCGTTTATGCATTATTTTTTCGAGAAGTTTAGAGATAGCTGGAAGAATGCTGATAGGTCTGTAGTTGGAAATTTCATGAGTGGTATTATATATATGCAGATCGGAAGCGTCTGGATACACCATGACGCAGTGTTTTCCATAAGAAAGCTAACAGAAGGAATCAGTGTCACGTGACTGAAACTTATGTGCCTTATCACCTATTCAGATTTATTATTTTTGTTCAAGAATTTACAATAAGAGTTCTGGGACGAAATATAGTCTATATTCTGTGTCCGTTTGCTTTGATGTGATCCGTTTTGTTGGACTTATGTACATTCCGCATTTTGCATTTTGTATATTGTACTACTTCCTATTTGATACCACCATAATGGCAGTCTGAGTTTTCTGTTGATTAAAACCTTTAAAGATACGGGCGGCGTTGGCAGTGGGTATGCTGTTAAAATATTCACCTCCGTCAAAAACCGCCATAAACAGAAAGAATAGTAAAATATAGACAGACTGTGTTCTTATACCAATCAGAAATATGGCATAAACAATACGTTATTGTCAATTTTGTTTCCTTTGTTATGTAAACAAAAGCAAAAAACGTTACGTTTCCTGGCTTATGTTTAGACCCGGATATGGTAAACATAAAGAGCGTTTTTGTTACCCGTTTTCCTGATATGGAAATATTAAAGAGCGTTTATATCATTTTTGTGTGATTAACCAATAGAATTGCGCTGTGTTATGTAAACAGAAGCACAACGTCTGTAACACGAGCAGGCTCGTGTTTACGTACACCATCGTACGTCTTGACGACAATATACTATTTACGCGCTGATTTTGTTTGGCATATGAACAAAACTATATATAATATATTTTAATATTCCTTCTGTTGATGGCGATTTGACCAAATATGAATATTTCTGCAACGAACGCCGCCCGTGCCTTTAAGTTCGATCCTGCCAATATTTAAGTCATACAACAATTTAATCAACAGAAAACTCAGACTGGCATTATGGCGGTATCAAACAGAAAGTACAAAATGCGGAATGCACATAAGACCAACAAAACGGATCACCACATGCTTAGGATGGGGGGGGGGGTCTTACATTGTCCCAATTTGTAGACTATATATAGTGCCAAATTCCCTCTTTGTGTTATAACAAAGTAACATTGGACAAATACGTTTCTACAAACTCATAATACCATATATTCATTCAGCAATTTGGAGGAGACCTCTATGAATAAAACAATGCATTACTAAGTACGTCGTGTGTCTACATTCAGTAAAACAAAAGAATTAACATATTTGACCGCTAAGATATCATTCGTACAATAATAAATGTCACGAAAATAGCATAATAAAACATAGAACCATGGTAATTATGCAAGGTGTTAACAAGGCAGGCAACACGTTTGCTCGTCACAGCTTTGTTCCGCGGAGAACAAATGGCGACGAGAAAGACGTGGATCATACATCAAGCTGCGTCCTGCTCCACTGCGCGCGCATTCTGGGGGTGACATAAAACTTCTGAATGGGAAACGGAACACCTATATGTTGGAAAAGGTGACACTTTTCTGAATTGTTTTACTGATATAGTTATGTGCGTAATTTGTTATGGAGTAATGTGAATGACTGTATACCGTGACCTCAGTCGACATTTTCGCTGACTGAATGAAATGTAAATATCTCGTGTGAATTTCTAGAATAACTGTTGAACATGTATACATGTAATGAATACCATTATTAGTAATAAAACATTGTTATGACGTGTTGTTCGGTGAGGCAGAATACATATTCCTGCATATATTGTAACTGAGCTGTATATGTGTCCCCCCCCCCCCCCCTGCAAATGGAAACAGCAAATTCAAGTCAGTCAAACTTTTTTGAATGAATTCCTTTCGAGGCTTTTGGTATCGATCCGAATTACACATCTACGTGTATCAAGACACTATATATATATTGTATTTAATAATAGAATGCACATATGCAGGTATATAATATATCCATCAGTCCTCACGTCCAAGCATCTCCAAAACAAAATCAAATGTATAACTCAACGCTATGCGAAACTCGTATTACTGTATATATACGGAGCCGTTGCCAAGGCATCGGAAGGTCACATTGTCATTCACGTGATCCGTTTGTGATAAGATCACCAACGCGGGGCGTTCAAACTGGCTGTTGCTATTTTTCTGCAGTTGAATAAATCATCATGTATTAGTTTTCCAAGTCACAACGTATGATTTTTTTTCTGTGAAACACTCTTGTTCACTATAGCTGCATGACATACATTTTTCTCAACTAAACGGCATCTAATTAATCTTCGTGCCTCAGCTTGATTCTATAATGGTACTCTTTTGTCGCCCTACTGTGACACAAATATGTAGATAAGTACATTTTATATGGTAACAAGACGTTCCGAATTAAGGGCCAGGGACTCCATTTATCCTAGGAATTCACTAATGAAATATTCGTCATATTTCTAGGTTATAATATACACTGCCGAATGGAGTTGTTGACCAAAATAGATTATTAACATAACATAATGACCACAATACTAAGTTATAACAAAGGTGACCCATTGTTCCTGTTCCCGATATGGTTAAAATAAAGAACATTTCGCCTATCGTTATTATATATAAAGTTGAAATTTATTCTGAAATACTATAGAATCATTTGGGATCTATATTTGGAAACGCTGAACATAATAAAATCAACTTTTATAATAGATACAATTTTCATGATATGCGTAGAGCATGCTGAAGATTCGGACATATTAATGAGCCACCCTTCACTAAATCTATATACTCATTAGTTTAAAAATATTTATTTTCATCAACATACACGCACAAGAGTGTCAGAACAGCATATAGGCATTAAGCTAAAAGCTTGTTGGTGCCCCATCTTCTATAGATATAGTATGTTAGTCTATATGCATAACATTTTTATTTTGTTGAATTTTTATTATGGTTTCTTTTGCTGTGATCCCTGACAAACACCCATCCCAAAATCATCAAGGTTCGTGTCATGTAAAGTTAAACCACGATGTGCAATACAATTGTTCGATAATTAATGGACTTGGTGGTTTGGGTTGAAGCTATTAGTTAACAGTATGTATTTCTGAACTTAGGAAAATGTGGACATATTTTCCTCTATAGTGATATAGGATGCTGGAGCCTTCCAATAATGTTTTTGTTTCGACAATTTCGGAAATATGGCTTGTTGCCATTCATCGAAAAGCTCTCACTGAGAGCTTTCCGATGAATGGTAACAAGCCATATTTACGACTAAATCCTGAAAAAATACCCATAATTCTGCTGTGATTAAGGAGTCGATTATTTAGGGCATTACTGTATCTCGGCCTCATTATAGGCCGAATCTAAATCTACTCATTAACATACCCTCGTCAAATTATTCACACCGCGTCGCGCCAATTTAGTTTTTTCTACTTACTCCCCTTATCTTTATTTCCGTTTGATAATGAGATCGTTAATTCATTCGTATCAGAACTTTATTACGGTGCCTTCAAAATCGAAATACCAAAAGCCTTCAGTGTGCAGACATAAGCATTATCCTCACACCATAGTATCTCTCGTAAATGTCGTAGTAATCACACACACATGTGGACTCGTTTCCCCAATGCGTAACCCTAGCAGTCACATTTTAAAAGATCTGAGAAGAGGCGGTCCACAAATAACGAAAAGAGAAACACAATTCTGAGCATCAAGCAGAAATTCTACAATTTAGCATCTCGTTATTCTGGTTATTAGACTCGTTACCATTACGTTGTAAATTCGTTTAGACTGGTCATCCAACACGATGTGGAACTGCGTGCTCATATACTCATTTGTTATTTGAAGTGAGCTCCCGTTGTGAAATTGATTACTGGGCGAGCTAAAACATTAGCTACATCCTGGGTGGTCATCTTTAGCATGTCGATTGATGTTGTCTATGATCGAAGTTTTATTGGTTTGGAAAGCATATCGTGGTCTTATAATGTATGCACACGTATACACCTGTTGTCGGCCATTTTAAACTCGATTCGAGACATAAGTCGACAAAATTGCAAGAATGTAATTAAACTGAACTCTGGGATAAGGACAACGACTTTCTAGAAATCATTTCGGAGAAATCATATTTTCATAAACTGTCTATGAATGTTTCACTGACGTATATAATGTAATAACATATATATGAATGTCAGCACAGGGAATAAATAATGTTAAACCAAAATTTATAGAACTATATTAAATTAATTTGTTTGATAATGAATGCGTTATATGGCAAATATCGCATGCGCTCGAGGTTTTCAGCAATTGCAATTTCATTTAGCAACTTTTGACGTTAAATGACAATTACTTCGACAACTTTTTCTTCTGAAAATAGAAAGTACATCACATGTAAAAAGAAAACATTTACTTCCTGGTTTCGTTCTATTTGCGAACGCAAACAACTGTGAGTAACACTTGCAAATTCGGATAGTGCGCGGTGCATGCAGGCATCAGTTCTTGCTCGTACCAGTTGATTCAAGTTCGCTGGTAGCGGTTTTGATAAAAAAAAAATACGAGGATTATTAATTCCAACCTGCTACATGCATATGTCCGGGGTTACATGTATATATCATTATTTTGTATATAATTATGCTATATGACTATAGTATATAACCCTCTGTTTCTCCATAGCCGTTAATTACATGTAATGACTTGTATGTGATAATATAGCATGCATCTCACCAGTTATATGACGATTCACAAGCTTCATTTTAAAATGTACCGTTAAAATTTACGTGGAGATATCTGCAAATTTTTCCTACATCTTATTCCTCTTCACCCGATGACAAGATCTATCGCTTCCGGTCCTCGGTAACCTTAGTTCCGTGTCCTGTTCGAACTTTTAACCTACATCACACAGACACGCGATAGACGCGCTTCCTGATTATGTAAACTAGTATAACCATTGTTATTGTATTTCGTCTACAGAGAGCTTAGAGGTAGGAAATAACTCTTATGAAAAACAAACAAGACCTACAGCTATCTATGGAAAACTCATTTGGCCCTGTAAACTCGCTACGAAACACAATCTTCCAACTATAAGAGGGCAGTGCTGACAGATATCGGCCAGCCGAACCCTAATTAATTCGTTAGCGTCCAATTTTATTCAGGAAAAGAAATCCAGCAGATACAAATCAAAATAAACTTTTAGGAATGAGATAGACATCAGATTCTGGAATCTTGTATTGGTCGTAAACAGTCTTGTTTCGTCTTATACCGTCAGTAGACAAGGCGAATTTATTAGCATTTGATAGCCCGCACACGCGTAAACCTTGCGCTAATAGAACTTAAGGGGATCTAACAAGGTGGCGACTTGGCATCCGGAGCACGTCGGCTTAATGACGTCGAATTAACGACGACACGCGTGTCACTGGCGATAACTACGTGTTCCTGTGATATACGTTTATAGTTGGTAAGCGTCCAGAAGTTCCCATCAGAAATCATATTTTGGCGGGGCCTCAGGTAGTCAGGTGGCTCGGTTGTTATGGTACATGTATAACGTGTATCATGCCTTCCAGCGTTGGACAAGTTGGTTCTATACCCACTCTAGCTATATAAATAACTCAACCAAAAAGATAGCGAATGGTCTATGTATTAATTTTTTACTAGCTCACTATAATATCCTGCCTGGACATAAAAGATAAATATAGATATAACTCTTCCAATTGTTTGACAATGGCTGAAAAATGAACAATCAATCAATCAATCTATATGTGTTCAAATGACACGGTCACCATTTTTCAAGGTTGTGAAATTTCACAGCCAAAATCTTATCAAAAACAAATATGCTATTGTTTTAATCTTTTGACGTGACAATGATAAGTCTCTTCGTGTGTTAGTATTGGAACTTACAATTATTTCAGTGGCCTAAACAAGGAAGATACTATTTAATTTTAGGCTTGAAGTTGCTTTAATGTAAATTATATGTCGTACTATATATGGAACATGCATGCACCGGAAACACTTGTCAAAGTGATAGAAATTTATCACCTCAGAAATGAGAAAGGGCACATTTTTGATGTGTAAATAGCTATCGCAAATGTGTACATCGTTCATATTCTATAAAAGTTCAGATCCTATATACGGGGTATAAAGAAATCACTGGGTCTTATAATAATTAATTATAATAGGAAGAAAAAGTTAAATTGAACATAGATTAATAAGCTTAGACTGATGAACATGACAGGAACTATAATCCGAAAAATGCATACAAATAAGGTTGGATAGCATGAGGAAAATGAAACTAGAATTGCTACATAAATATGGTGGTCGTTGAAATTCCCATCTCTGGTGACACCTCGTGTAATGAAAGCCCATACTATAACTATGCATTTTGATATTTGCACATTGTAAACTAAGACTCTAATGAATTTAACTATATATAAGGACAATGAAGCCGACACCCCTCTTTCCCGGGGTCCCTGCACCCTTTATCATTCATAGCATATACAGGCCATAATAACAAGCTGTTGCTTGTATAATTGAATTTCGTTAAAGCACCCTGTGGGAGAAAACCATTCGCATTATACAATATTTGATGCAGTTGGTCACAGTATATGGCATTCAATGTTATATATCTGTACACGTGATGTTGATTCGAAAATTATAGCCTATTTTAAATAAATTATAACTTTGAATTTAATCCATCATTCATCGCTTTTCGCTTTAATGCTATTTCGTTGTGGCTTCCGGGACCACACACCAATTGGGGCCATCACGGCATTATTATGGTAACAACAGTCAAGGTGGTGAAATTAGGGAATTACCTGCCCCTGGATATAATCAACACAAAGGAATTGTGCAATAATGCACGTTTGATGTTTGGTCCAACTCATAAAATAATCATCATGGGAAAGCTTTAAAATCAGAAAATAAATGTTTTGTCTTATTTTCCCCTCCAAGAATAATATTGTGCACGCTAACATGTGTTTCATCGTTGCTTAAAGGCGAACGCGAATCGAGCTTTCGTTTACAGATCTGCATGCACCATCTTATAGTGAAGACACGATCTCGGATCCTGGTTGCGCCGTCTTATGACTCTGTGAACAAGCCTTAATCATATAGCAATTTTCTGATTAATCAAACGAGATCATGTTCACTGCATTGCACATGTAATAGAGCTATGAAAAATGGAAAAAATATTATTAATTATAATCTTGTCTATAAAAATAGCGGAAAATTACCAAGACGTAGACCGTCTTATATGACTCTTATAGAAACCACAGCGAAATACAATTTCGTTATTTCGCTGTACAACTTTAGTTATATCGCATTAGCTTGCCGGCGGTTTACGCCCAGTATACACACCGGACTTGTTTGTACCTTGCTTGCCTTCTTGGAGATAACTTGTTCCAACCTTACGTTACATACTTCTGATAGTTCCGTTACGGACACGGTTTTGGAATTGATTGGAAAATTCGAAACGAGAATGATCAAAACAGTTCACACGTAATTTGCTCATCTGTATTTTTTTAAATTATGTTTATATCTTAATTGTTATCTGTAACATTAAATGAAATTGCAATGACCTACATATATAGGCTGATCGGTATCAGAAATTTTGGCCAATCAGTTTTTTCTTTCAGAGTATTGTTCCATTTGTTTTACTATCAAAGGTGAAAATTCCGCATAATTTAGCACGTTTGAGCATTAATACGGCGCATATAAATAATTAAAAGAATATATACAGTTTTTGTTTGAATACCTGAAACATCTCACGTGTCTGGAAAGAAATATTGAATTTTCACTGGCGCTTGCAGCCGCTCGTGAAAATTTGATATTTCTTTCTCCCGACACTCATGCGATGTTTCGTTTTTCAAACAAAAACTGTAGGTTTTCTCTATTTATTACGCACAAAGTATCTATAATTGTGACTGTATAATCCGAAAAGCACCGGAGCTCAACGGAGGGCCATTGGCGTACACTTGTATACACGTATAATATATGACCTTCTGTCTCTGAACTGTTAGAGATGATCACACATGTGACACGTTTTGTATACATGCATGTATACGTTTTTTTCTGTTTGTCATTCGTCGTGTTATTCGATTCTTGGTCAAAACATTTATGTTTTAACTGTCTATGTCTGATGCTGCGTACGTACATGTGTATTTACCAACATGAATGGATATATCATCTCTCGCGCGACTTTCACACGTGCATGCAATACACCAGTTGACACTTTAGTCACACACATTCAATACATCAAACAACCCAACGGCAAATCGCGATTCAACTTTAAAACACATCAAACTGTATGTACATTCAGCTTTCGGCTCCATATTTAACTGGTCACAAAGAGATGAAGAATGGCGCATGATCAGAAATTTTGTCTGCTACTTTCATATCTTTCATGATAGTTTTGGGGAAAAACACTTACAACTATATATATATCTACATCTACAGTATACCCCATACCCTCAATGAACTGAGGATTATTATATACACTGGTTTGTGGACAAAGACGAACTAAACAGTGTTTTACGAACAGTATCAACATCCTCGAATATATACTGTCTTTTTTGTTCAAGTCATATATGTGTCATTCTCATTTTAGTCCGGGGAAACATCATGGGCTGTCTACACAGTACCGATTGACTGAAGCAAGAAGCTTCACCAATACGAACGGGTACCCGAAGCTATGCAATTAAATTTCACCTGCCTTTTTTTCTTGTTTGATTGCACCGACCGGTGGATTTTCTCAGGACGCTGGAATCCTTACAAGTAATCGCGCATATGTGTCGCTTCATAACAAAAGCCAAGACGCCCAAGGAGTTTGTACAATTAATTAATTTATCTAGGCGATCAAAGAAAGGGCCTTGGAGAAATTTGTAAAAATTTCATCATCTCGCGAGGAATCGCGTGATCTCTGTCTGTAACGAAGAATAATCCTGAGTTCGATAAATTATGCAGAGAGTATCTAGGCTTTTGTTCTACCCATGGGTGACCCGGCTTCTATTAGTTTTTCTTCTAATTTAACATTTTGCTCTGGGTTAAGTTGGATCTTATCGCCCCGTCACGAGATCAAGCCTCGGTTATATATATTTTACGAGAAATGCCTCTCAGGAGATGCGGAGAAGTCACCAAAATATGCACAAAGGGAGCAAGACAGAGAATCTAAGACGGAACCGGAGCCTGTAGGATATATCACGCCTTTCTCTGTAGCGGACCCCTTGGGTGTTAGTGAGATGATTGTCTGGAATGTAATCGTACACGCCATTTCAGACAATCTCGGGTATGGTAACAAGTACACTCAGGCAACGGACACACGATTATTAACCATTTTAGGTGAATCTGTATACGATACATTTGATCAATGGTGGGCTATAGCTCGCATGGATTACCTTATAACATTGATTGCCACAGTCAGCTTGAACCCTTTCAGTGCCAAGTCCGATTTTTGTATCAACCCATATTCCCTTGATCATTTTTCAAATTTATTGATTATAATAATGTGATACATTAGAGCTCTTTCCATCAATGTATCACATTATTATAATCAATAAATTTGAAAAATGATCAAGGAAATATGGGTTGATACAAAAATCGGACGTGGCACTGAAATGGTTAACCCTTCATATCTCATATATATATATACAATTAATAGATTCTTACATTCAGTTATAAAGGTATACATTGAAATGGTATATTATTCATATGGATGGGTGTTTGTGAATATGAGCGGACAACAAGCCAGAAAACTGATAATACAAGTATAGAAGTATTCATAGTCATTGGTCGGAAATGTGTATACGTTCAACAGACGTATTGTTTGATGAACTTTTTATCTGAACATTTACAACAGGAACTACTCGTCAAAGAGTAATTCGAATAGAAATGGTTAAAGCGACAAATAATATTCAGAATTATTATTAAAATGACTCCTGTGGACTAGCTCTCAAACTAACCCTAGCAATTGCCTGCTTTTACCACAATTTATGCACGGAATTTGGAATGATGGAGGTAGACAGATACACTGAGAAACATTCTACAAGTTTGATATCATCAATCTAATGTCAGTATGTGTGTGTCTGTTTGTAAGTTGTAACTCTGTCAGTCACGATTTTGGCGCGTCTAAAAAATATCACCCTCATGTCCGATTGCGCCCAAATTTTGACCATGTCCTGTGGCACATCTTAGAATACCACGTGCACAATTTCAAGGTACAAGGCGACCTGAAATATAACATTTATCACACCAGGAATAGACTAACAATGCAAGCTCTATATTGTTCAACGTCGAAGAAAAGTCGAGACCCGATTGATTTTCTAATAAGTTTTGTATAGCTTGAACTGTCGTTATGTGGCATATGAAGACCGTATATATTAGCGAGGGTGAATACGACCCAAGGCTCGAATAGAATTTATAGTGAACGAGGTGAATACATTTCGTAAAGAATTGCGACGAATTTGATATCCTTTTAGTCACATCATCACATTTCAGCAAGAAAAAACGATCTCGAAACGACTGGGGTTAAAACAAAATTAATATTGCTTTCCTTATTACAATCAAAGAGGAAGTAAAGACACCTTCACGAACAAATTTAGTTCCATTTTAAATGTGTCTTTACGTGTTGACAAAATTGTTCAACCACCCTTATCACCAATCAGACCAATGTTTATGAACAGTAATGCTCTAAGTAATCGACTTCTTAACCACAGCAGAATTATGGGTAACTTTTCAGGATTTAGGCGGAAATATGGCTTGTTGCCATTCATCGGAAAGCTCTCATCGGGAGCTTTCCGATGAATGGCAACAAGCCATATTTCCGACTACCTCATGAAAAGTTACCCATAATTCTACTGTGGTTAAGAAGTCGATTACTTAGAGCATTACTGTATCTCACTGTCAACACTATATAAATAACCCAACACAAATTGAATATCATAATTATTATTCTAATTAACATAATAATAACATTGATCGATATCATTGCGCTAAGCACTTGCCGATAATACACGTTTGCCTTACTAAAAATATGAAGCCGGGTTTAGGGGCTAATTATGTGATAAAAGTATTTAACGAAAACACAAACATGAATCAACATATTTTATCCTCGGTTTCGGACAGAGGTGGAAGAGCAGCGAGTTTAATTTCAGGCTCCAAACAGCCACGAGATTTTTGAATCACTCTTCACTGGGATTGGGCGCCATTGGATGCGTCACCCTTCGTTTTTAAAATAAAGCATCTTTTGTCGGCTTCAGGAGGGTAAATCGGAGTAATCTACCTTGGCTCCAATCGAGCGCACCACATCCGGTAAGAACGTGATATCAGACGTCTCACAGCCTCGGAGACAAACCGAGGGAACACACGCTTACTATTTGTACAACGTTAATATAAACACTATATTATGAATTATGCCGATTGTTTATGATTGGGTTCTTCGATACGCCGACAAATGGACATTTTTCTTCAAAGTGTCAAAGTCGCAGTCGTTTTTCTTGTTATTATCTTGTTGAACAGGGTAAACTCATTTTCATACAACACACAGGAATTGTGCCACCGACCAATGCTCTTTGTAAAGACACGCGATTAATCCCAATATTTACATATCGTTCGTGCTGAAAATCACCCACGACGAGACATATGAAAACTTCGTCGGCGATTATACGGATATGGAAAAGGAAAACTATTCAAAGCCATGTTCTGTATAGAGATGTTCTTCAAACATGTTATTCGATATTATACTGAGCTTGAATGATGGTTTTGGACGATGGCTGGTTTTGGTCGAATAGAGGTGCATGGGTGGGGATCTTAACCCCCAACATCAAAGGATTTTTAAACCAGCACTTATATAGTATGATATTTGTTATTTTAGACCAAAACTCGAATATTTGCCTATACTTTCGTTCAAAATTTGGGACCGAAATGTCCATCAGGTTGACATTTCCACCCATATCACCAGGTAGGAAAATTTGAGTACCAGTACATATTTCCAACCCAATGGAATTCTGCGGACTTGGAGTTTAGTTCAAGGCGGAGAGGTGAAGTTTGAAAGTATGACACCCCTCAGAACCATGCATCTATATATAGTCACGCCCCGAGATTTCCGATTCCACACTAAATAGTGGTTATAAAATTAAAGATGCCCTGCCCGATTTGGCACCATAAAACCACCAGTGTGCTCTACACCAGAAATAGTTAGATCGGACCAACGGAAGGTCTTGGTGGCCAGTTATCGACTGTCAAAATGGGAAGTTTTAACACGTTTTAATTTTTTGTCAGATCATCAAACATTCCAATGATCGTCTCCGATTAAGAGCGTCCATGTTTTCGTCACCACAAAACAGTTGATACGAAAGAGCGTTATCAATTGTTAGTTTTTTAAAATTATTTTCGAAGCATTACTTATGGATGCTTGTGTGAAATTGCATGATGTTGATTTCAAGTATTTTTCATTTTTCTTTTGTTTATGCATGGTAAGTCGAAATTTTGTCAAATTTTGTGTCAAATCGGACGAGGAATCTTTAACCTTTCCATGACTGGAGCTTCCTGACATTTTGCGAAAACCCTGTGCCAATGCATTCTCTTACACATAACAGTCTCGCATATAATATAATAGAATACATTGGCCTAACACTATTTACGTTGAACTTGTAAGCCAGTGCATTCTCTTGTATATATATTCGAGGCTCCCTAATGGAATCTCGCATGTATAAGATAATGCAATGGCACATTATCTTTAATGCTGCACCAGCGTCACCCGTCATGAAAGGGTTAAACTTCCAATTTGAACCTCTTTCCTGTCTGAAATTTATAATTTAGGTTGTACCATATATATATATATATACATGAAGTTTCTAATTGTTGAAAAGTTTAACCAAGTTAAGATTGACACCCGTCCCCACATTGTCACGTCTCTGCTATATCAGGGATAGTTCACAAAAGAAAGAGGATTGCTCCAGGAAAATATCATTCCATTATGTATCATCCATATGGGGCGTGCCCAGAATATATTTTCACCACAAAATGATCGGCTAATTTGACGACTGTTAGTCGGTGTCAAACACAATAAATTGAAATTTTGCGAAAACCCTGTGTCAATGCATTCTCTTATATATGCGAGTCTCACATAGGGAGCCTCGCGTAAATAAGAGAGTACATTGGCCTAACACTATTTACCATAACATTGTAAGCCAATGCATTCTATTATATGTGCGAAGCCCCCTATATGGGAGACTCGCACATACAAGAATATGCACTGACACGTGATATTAATGCTGCACCAGCGCTGCTCCTGTCATGAAAGGGTTAAACTGCCAGATTAATTTGAAACCTCTTTCTGGTCAGAAATTTATAATTGTTGAAAAGTTTAACTCAATTTAGGAGTGACACCCCCGCACCATGATGTCACGCCCCTGCAACTATATCAGGGATAGTACGCACACGAAAGAGGATTGCTCCAGGAAAATTGGCGGACGATGCTAATACTTTCATTCCATTATGTATCATCCCTATCGGGCGTGCCCAGAATATCTTATCACCATAAAATGATCGGCTAATTTGACGTCTCTTACTCGGTGTCAAACACCATAAACTTTAAGCTAAACTGATACGCCGGTAATATCCCAACCACCGACAATGGAATTCTCTACTCATTTCGTACGCCGCTTCCATTGATTCAATTTGGTTAAAATGACACTTGACGTACACTCGTATCAATCGTCGAAATCGATCAGAAATTCCATTTAGTGATAAACAATTCGACGGACAGCGATCGTGTGTTGGCTTACAAATGATTTTATTAGTTTGCGCTCCCCGTGATATAAGCTCTCGCGAGACTTCTGTGAGAATTAATCCCTTATTATCTG
Source organism: Siphonodentalium dalli (assembly GCA_032622095.1). Classification (NCBI taxonomy): domain Eukaryota; kingdom Metazoa; phylum Mollusca; class Scaphopoda; order Gadilida; family Siphonodentaliidae; genus Siphonodentalium; species Siphonodentalium dalli. The sequence goes on from CP136062.1 coordinate 121,231,092, forward strand.
CGGGACTACTACCAGAATCCCAGGATGGAAACTTTCGCGTCAACGCTGATTCACGCCATACTGAGTAATATTGCTAATTGGAAACCACTGTTGTTCCAAAAAATAGCAACTTTGTATAGCTTTTCGTGTTTTTCCCATGAGATTAGACGAAAGGAGATCCGAACTCTCTGTGAGATATGCTGCCATATCGCTCCGCAATAACGCCCTAAAAACGATTCCGTGGTGTTTTGTTGTCTCAGTCTGTCAATATGATGTATTCAGTCACGTGGTAAATTGTAAGTTCTTAAATCGGCATTTATATGGTCACCCATGGTTCGTGTGAGATTTTGTAAAAGATGTCGCCAAGCTAGGACACATTGCTGTTGCCACCTTAAAGGGGTAATGTACATTAAATCCGCCCATATATGCAAGAAATGAATGAGTTTGAGCCATGGGTTAGTGCAAAAATACACTCGTGTGCTCCAAGAACGATGCAAACAACATGGTAATTATAATGTAAAAGAGTTTATGACTCGAGTCATAAACTCATTTTCATTATGACAATCACCTAATTACCATGCATGTTGTTTGTAACGTTTGTATTCATAAAGCACATGAGTGTATTTTGCATTAATCCATGGCTCAAAATCATTCATTTGTATAGTATGGGTTGGGTAAGTATCAATATGCTCATTATATATCTGAGTTCTTCATATTCACAACGTAGCAAAGTCGCGCAAGTTGATGCCCATGTGCTTACCCTTGCATATGATTAGTATGTGGTTTACCCGTGTACATTCTGCGCAATCATACTCTCACTTTCTATATATTCTGTAATTTATGACAACTGTGTGCCATTATTTTGACACCGATACAAGCGCAACACTGCACGCATGACCACCAATATATATATATAAAACCTGTACTAGATGACATAACAATGGATCCCATATATTTGGAGAAAGCCCCCCAAATATGAGGTGGCACTTACTTTTTTTGAGTGTATATATAGTTTTGGTCTAAAATATTAAACATTGGTCAGCTGTTATTTCAGGCATGAAATTTCCCACTGTTGAAAAACTTCTATAACTTTGTGATGAAACAACCCCAGTCGCCAAGCCGAAGCACACAGTATTAGCGAGATGTCTTGTGTCACCCCAAGTGAACCACGGGACACCATGTTTACTCGCCTCGAACGAAGTATTCTTGTAAGTTGTCTCACGCGGAGATTTATGACGCAACATTCGTGACATATTGTTTCGCTTGGCCATTTGCTTATTTACTAACATGCTGTATTGCCACTTTTATATAAAAACATTGAGTTAAACTAGCGATACATGAATATATGGAATGTACAAACATAATATACACCTTGTTATTTCAGTGTTGACTGCAGATATAAACTATTTAAGCGGTAGCTATTTGACACTGGTGTGTCTCGTTGACAGAAAGTGGTCAGGCCTTTTGAGAAATGTGATCCGTTCTACAGTATAATATACCTGTATATATTATACGCATATAACAGTGATAACATACAATTGTGAATTAGAAATCATAATAGCTTTAATGATTCTCTATTTCATTCCGGCGCCAATTCTCACAAGAGCATTAACAACCACAACAAAATTTCTATGAAACCTGTTTTGGAGGCAATGGTGCATTATTATTTTTTTTAATAAACACACGCACAAAAGAAAAACAGACGGTGTATATTTCACTTAAAAGTGTTTTTAAAACATACAAACATTACATCTGAATAGTGTAATGTTTGAAATTATAGGCTGATACAAATGGGCCGGTGCATTGGATGCGGCAATGGCAAAGTGAATTAAAAACCACGTTGGTTTGAAGCATGAAATAATGCCCTCTTTTGTTGCAGCTGGAAAATTGCTACGAGTATATATGGATAAGTTTATTCCAGAATATAAACATTCAGACCGTAATCGGAAATTCGTGTTTTTATCGACAATCTTAGCAATCATTGTGGTCAAATTTAGATCTAAACAAATCCGATGTTTACTGTATATACATGTATATATGTGATAAAAGGAGTATAATATAGGCATGGATGTACTCCCACACAACGAGACGATAAATCGAAGAAAAATTTCCAGCCATAAAACTCTTACTAAACTACAATGTAGTTCCAGTAAACCATAAAAGCTATATATATAGTAAAGATTATTTCTTGTTTACCTTCCCATTCATAAAATATGATATTCTTTTACCAGCAGTTTTCGTGACACATGCATAATCGTAACCCACTGATTGAAGTCCAACGAACGGTTCCATATTTTATGCTTCCAGTAACAGTAAGTGTCTTTAATTTTTGGCTTACATACAATCACTCCAATGTTCTACATTTTCACTTACAAATGTCGACACAAATATACGGATCCATGAAAAAGGAAAACGTGCATCTTTGTCAGCTTTCAAGAGGCGAAATTGTTTATTTTTGACGGCCTGCCAGCTTTCGTGCGCATGGCATTTGTTTTGCTCGAGCAAACGCGTGCTCTTAATGCCATGTTTATGCTCAAAACGTCTTTATTTTCAACAAGTTAATTTAATTTCGAGGAATTAATCCGAGAAAACGGCGTGCGTTCTAATGTGAACGAAAGTCACGCCGGAATATTATTAGAGACTTTATTGGCCAGTCAACTTCACTCATGGTAACCCACCACGGAGCAATCTCATCTCGCGCTTAAACGAGTTGGTGTCAGGTCTAACGCAAATTGGAGAAGACTTAGGAAAAGTGACGAATTCCTGCTAAAGGTGTTCTTAATAGCGAAATCACAAAGTAAATATGTGTATACAAATCTATAGAGTGCGGTTTTGGACAATATATTTGCAGGAACCTTATGAGAAAGAGCCACTGTGGGCAGGTCCAGTTATAATTTTCTTGCTAGTGTGTCAAATGTTTAATGAGATTACTGATTAGTGCCCTACATCACACTGTAAAATTTATGATTATAGCCTTTAGATTCCAACGATGCCCATTGTGAATTATTCTCTATGGTTTGTACACTCCGGTCCTGGTGGTGGGGAGGGGGGACTTCTCCCAGAATATCCATAGCTCAGGCATCCTATCCGGTCTTCGATATTTGTCTTCAGTTTGTCCTGAATTATATAACGTCGGGCAATTTGGCGAAACGTCGGCCAAGGATACATTACACCCATAATATTTTGGGTGAGTTATGGGCCTGACTATAATATTACTTACAGTAGTGCCCTAAGTAATCGACTCCTTAACCACAGCAGAATTATGGGTAATTTTTCAGGATTTAGCCTTATTTCCGACTAAATCCCTAAAAATTACCCATAATTATGCTGTGGTTAAGGGGTCGATTATTTAGGGCATTACTGTATACTGAGTCAGTTTTAGGTATACGTGTGTGTATTATATGTGTATATGGGATACAGTATCGTGTAAAGTTTGACGTGTATTGGCGTATTGTTTTGATATAAACGTGTATTTTCCACGTATAAACTCACATTACTGCAAAGCTTGAATAATGTAGGTTATACCATTTTAGACTCGAGACGTGTATCTGTGTGCATATTATGCGTGTACAATTTCTATTGTTTTTACTGCAATAGTCATGTTTCTATCGGATGCCACATCGAGATACGACCATCATTAACTCAGACCCTGTACGTAAATCGGTAAGTCAGCTTCTTCCACAGACTTGCTCTGGTGGTGGCATTGAAGACATATATAATCACTTGGTTACAGGAACATCATTAAAAAAAGCCCTTTCAACTTTTATTCGGCGCTCTATATTGATATACACCTACTATTAGATTATAGTTTCATCGTTGTTTTCTCGAATCATGAACACAGTCATTTGATAATCTGAGTAAGCTGCACGTGTTGTTACCATGTTGAACAGCCATAATGACATCGGTACAGCTATAATGACATCGGTTACTCACCGGGGACATTCCGTTCCTCTTGGCATCCACTGAGCAATTACGTCGCAAGCAGGTAATTGAATTGCTTTCACCATCGCTCGGCGTCAACCACACTTCAATTAAGCAAACTCGCGGAGTATGAAATGAACCCACACGCATATGGGACCACATCACCGTCCCAAGAGTATCGTTGTAAATGATTCTTGTTACCATGAAACGCTATATGGGCTGACTCCAAAATCTGTTCTTGTCGCAGAAATTGTATAATGCAATTTGTCATATTCTATTCATGAACAGCAATTATCTTATTATTCCCAAAAGTCTCTGCACTTTCTGAGACGCTGCAATGTTGGTGATATCAAAGAAGTTCATGCTGTGTCCTATGCGTCGTGGGACCGCCGATGGCCCAGGCCGTAATGTTCACGACGAACATAGGCCGTCATAATTGGCCCTTGAAGTTATGGCCAAGCTTTATAATATAGATTCAACGCATGCAGTTCTTCAGTCAAGCCAACTATAATGCAACTCGAGGACACACTTGCCAACTGCAGATCGAAAACAAATCGAAGGACGTGCAGGAAGTTCTTTTTCTCACAACGAGTGTGATCGGGGTGGAATAGTTTGCCAGAGTGTGTAGTAGAATCACTTACAGTAACATATTTCTTTGAGAACTTGGACATATGTAATTACACATTAAAATTTAGGCAGGCCGATGGTTTGAACAAGACCTCAGGGACTGGGTTTGAGAATATGACTAGGTTTTGATGTAATTTAATAAATTACTCACTTCCATTCAATGCATGTATTCACAGCCAGTCATTTATAGTGGGGGGATGACTTAGCTATTGCAAGGTTCTGCTAAAGTATACATTGATTAATTTGACAGCTGTGTGACTATCCTGAAACACACAAGGACATACATTGTTATCGTGTTTAAATGTGAAAAATTCATGAGTGTTATGCAAAAAGGAAGGACACTCTTAGCATCATTGAACAAATCGCAAGATCGGTGAATTATGATTTGGCAACAAAAGGGTTGTTTGAAAACATCCAATTCAACACTGAAAGTTTGTGTATGCACACATAATATCCAAATTAGTGTGTGAACAAAGATGGCGTCATAATGTTCAATGCAACAAATGACTGACTCAGCCAATCGCTGATTGGTGGAATATATCTGCTTGGAAGCTGCACAAAGACCCAATGCTCTTGAATAAAACCTCTCCAGACCGAACAGTCTCGATATCGACCTATTTATTCTATGGTTATCGTCACCATGGTAACCGATCGTCAGTAAATCCCCATCAACGGATATGAGTTTACTTATAGAACAGAACAACTACACATGTACACTCCTTCCACCCAGCCTTTCATTCAGTCTGCAACATTCTAGTTTCTAATATTAGGCTGTATAGATCTTCGTGTTTGCATTTTGATATGACAGAGACTATATATACTATAGGAGGTCCGGAACAAAAGTATGCAGCACTCGCATGACATAGAAGTACACCCAACAACCTACAGTTTTTTGACAAAAGATTGCTTACGAAACAACGGATCACGTGTGACCACCAGCTTTGCAAGAATACCTTTACCTATAGTCATAGACATGCGCAATTAAATGAAAGAAAGCTCCGCAAAGACTCACACCTTCTCGATAATTGGTATTTGTTAAGCGACAGGTCTCTATTATGTCTACACATTTTCTTACCGAGTTGACAAATGAATGAAAAGTCACGCATGAACACCAGTGGGAACTCTGGTATGTCAGCACCAACACAGAAAATCGCCCGGTAACAATGTTATACGAAAACTTTCAAACATCTGAGAAGAAAACATCAAACGTGCTCAGATAGCTTGCGTACAGGCGAAAAACACGTATCCAAAGTTCCTTCTGTGTGAGATTTACACGGCTTTCGCTCTAAGTCGATTCTCAAACGAGGCTCCACCTTCCAAAATTCTAAAGAAAATGAAATCGTGTGCAGGGCTAAACAAAGGAACGCGCTCTTTGAATTGATGCAAAGGCCAGTCACGATTCAGCCCAGCAGTATACGGGACCTATCCTCGCAGGTGTATACGTTATGAGATCAAAGGTTTCTTCGTCGTAATCCTTATTTACACTGTTTAGAAGAGCTATTGAAAACATTATCACAAATGTATTCTTTGCACAAGATGGACTGTATGAAAGTGAGTAGGTTCGTTCTGACAGAGGCAGTGGGTAGCTCGTTAGGCTACGTTCATATATATACACAACTGACAAAATTGCTTGCATGGCAAATATTCATAAAATTCTTCATATATAGATGGATATCTAATGCATATTTTGACAGGATGTGTGTATTCCGTTGTTGTTTGGTTTATTGGTGCGATGAAATGAAAAGTTGCACGACTGATTCTTGCTAGATAATGTATTTGGAGGCAAATTTCGGACAAATATCAGTTGTGTGACCTACGATAATACGTAGATCTCACTGCGCATTCGCATTTTATAATTTTAATTTTATAATTACTTCATCGTTCATATCATGACTGAATAATATTACCGATACACATTGAGACTTGTTATAATTTTTTTTAACCCTCTCAATACTAAATGTAGTCTCACACCAAGTTAAAAAAGTGTACATCGGAATGGTATATTATTGATTTTGGAAGGATGTACATGCAGGTAATATAATATATGGCGGATAATAAAAGTGCAAAAGTGTCCTATTTATTAGAGGGGATGTTTAGATAATAAGTTCAACAAACGACATATGAACATTTCCTAAGGGATAACTACTCGTCTATAAGTATTTGGTGTAGAATGCATGGAGTTAACCGCACGGCAATTAAGCTTTCGGTCATTCTAGTGGCATTTATCAAGTGAAATGACGGCTAGCAGAAACTTAACGTTAACAAGTGACGTCCTACATGGCCACAGTGCCTTGACGTCACCGTATTATACAGTTGCTTTCATATTTGTCGTTGTATATACGCCGTAGCGGAGTTATATAGATATACGACGGAAGAGTACAGCGATGAAGTTCATTATGTATATATATTGACTGGGTATATACATTGGAGAGTGACCTCAATAATCGCATGTTCCTCTCACATTATATAGTCGTGTAACTAAGACAGTGACGTCAAGGTGCTATGGTCATGGAGGGACGTCACTTCTTACAAAATTTACTAGCTGTGTCATTTGACTTAATTTGATAAAGGCCGAAATAATGGTCGAAAACTCGTGGGACTGTTAGATTATCGTCATCTATATATATATCAGAACAGGCTTGTTACACATTACATCCCCTGATGTCGAATTGCCTTCAAATTTGCCAGCGTGTAAGGTGCACAGTTCCTTAGGCTGTCACACATAAGTGAGTCAATGGTTTATGACAACTTTTTGGCCAGGTTTCGTCATCTCCGGTTTAAACCAGAGATGCATCATTTAGACCTGCGGTCTCTGGATTAAACCACGGATTTAGCTGGAGGTTTAAACCTGCATGAGATGACGATTCCGGCCTTTATGTTTTGGCGGGGAACGTATATAACATTGAATAAACAACGTTGTGAATATATTTATTTCTTCCATAATAATCTATTTCACAGTAGGGGGAGGTCAATTCAATTAAGCTCTTATTCACTCTCCTAGGTAAAAAAAATGCGGACAAGTCGAAGACGTCGCAAATAACATAACATATACAATATATAAGGATTAACTGTCATGTGGACTGTATTTATGGAGATGTAACCGGGAGGTAAGTGGTCATAACTTGTGTAAAACCCGAAGGGTTTTATGGAACTATCATGGACCAGTCAAATTGTGACCCCGACCTGACATTGACCTTCAAAATGATCAATTCAAGGTCAAAGCCCGGACGAAGTCGGGTCACCTGCTAGTATTTATATACAATTAGCGAAAAAGCCACTCTTGTGAATGTATTTAAATCGAAAAGTGTATCGTGACAAAACAAGCCCAAAATATCCCATAGCACCCTTGGCAAAAGTTAACAGGAACAATTTCTCTTTATATTGAAACCCGATGATGTATTAAGTCAATCCTGCGCGAGTCCAAATGCGCCCAAAACATTACGCGTTCTTCTTTCCGAAACTGATGACGTGTCGATGTAATTATGAGGCTGCAGTTATGAGCTGTTGCGCGTTCACCGAGAGCAACTAGCCACGTGGGTGCCGACCAATCGGAATGCTGGATTTAGTGATGATCACACTTAGTATGTAAATATATGACGATGACGGTCATTATATATATAAACATTACTGTATTGTATTCCCTTTAGTAGAGTCGCTTAATATCCTGGCTCTCGTGGGGAAATCATGAACAAATATAGAGACCATGCTCATGAGCCAGTATATGGTCTCTACTTCAGAAGAAAAAATATTGTTAGACCTCCTGGGGTAGCGACTGGGTGATCTGATGACGTCGGTGTTGGATTTCATGATACAAATATACATTTGATATAAAATATATGACAATCCTTTTGTACAGTGTATGGTGTCGCGCCGTGTCCTCTCGATCAAAGATGGCGGCCAAAATGGCGACCGGAATATTTTCAATACATTTCACCCACAACATTTCCGATTGTATCGAACTGGTGACGACTAGGGAATATACTTCTCTTCAATCTTGATAAAAATTGACTTTGGCATCACATTAGTTGATTTCTTGCATCATAACCTTTATTTTCTTCTCCAAATGCGATGTTTTAAAGAAAATTGTATGAATTTTCGCCAAAATATACATTTTTATCTTCTCTTCTAACTATCTCCTTAAAGAACATTAGAATTACTCGGTGATAGAAATGAGCAGGGTCATTACATAAGGTATTTACATCTAACTGGATCCAGAAACCGTCAACTTAATCCAAGATGGCTTCCAAGATGGCGGCCAAATATTCAAATACGAAAATTTTACACTCTTTCACCCAGTTACGTTTCTTTCATGTAGAAGATGAATGTAGTAGACTAATTTGCTTCTTCCAAATAAATATCGCTATGTTATGACACATTCATGTTAGTTGCTTACCGCAATGACTCAAAGTGCGAGTGCATATGACAATTATTTTACAAATAAGCATCGTGAAAAATCGCCAAGCATATTTTTATACGTCAAATAACATGTCCACCACAGGAGAACGATATCTCGGTGTTGCGGCTATGTGGTCAAACATCGCCGCAATGATTGGGTTGTCAGCGGACAAATATTACGGTCTGGTCCATGCAAAACGCCAAATACACGATATTTACACATATGGTTGACGCATATAGTCAGAGTAGAGATTCATGACATGGTATAATTAATTAATTATGAGTGGTCATTGAAAACACATAACGATGATCCATCAGATCTGACACGAGAACTATATACTATTTGCACGTTTTCTACACCAGAAAATAATGACGTGAACCCATTCATGCATGTGTACATGCCTCAGTTTAGTGTGCCTGTCATTTGCAGAATGAGGTCACAGATTGTGAATTTTGTGACGATATCCCGCATAGTGGGCTATAGTATACCACTAAATTCACCCTCTGTGGACCTCATTCTGCTTAGGCCTCATCTTCTCTGGAAAGTGTCGTTATTATCAAATTTCAATAGAAACTTCTTAACATAGATTATGTTTCTTTTTAAGTTTAGTTTCTCTATATCCCCAAATTGGCAGACGACACATTGCAAAATCGAGGTTCCCAATGTGTGTACACCACACTATTCACCATTTGGGAACTTCAATCTGAGTCTATGTCTCCCATAGCAGATGAGGCCATGTAGAATGAGGTCCACAGAGGGTGAATTTGCTGATGCTAGCCCGCTATGCGGGATAGCGTCACTAAATTCACCCTCTGTGGACCTCATTCTTAAATGACAGGCACACTAAACTCAGACTTGCATGTATATAATGATTCGTTGATAGCTATAATGTCGACTTTCGAAAGAGGTATAGTTTTGCCAGGATTCGACTTGTCTAAAAAGTAATGACCAGTGGAACATGTAACCGTAAAGAGCGTTCGTTGCTACCTGTCAATTAAATGGTAAAATAAAGAGCGTTCGCCTCTCTGTTGTTTTGAAGTTTTCCACGCAATATGTAACTACATATATAAAGATCGTTCGTTGCTGTTTTGTTCTGATATGGTGAAAATAAAGATCTTTCTCTTCACTGTTGTTTGGAACGTTGAAATTAGAATTCTATACTATTCTATACTAAATGGATTCTCCCATTCAGTTATAAAAAGTATACATTTGGGGCGGTCTATAATAAGTATTCATTCGGAGGGGGTGTTCAGGTATAATAGAAGCATACGACAGGCAGGGGAAAAAAAACAGATAATGCAATAGCAGCGTGATTCATATTCATTGCCGTGAAATGTTCAGATAATAGTCACTTATGGTCGTTTGAAGAACTTATTATCTGAACATGTCATATATAAGGGAACTACTAGTCAATAAGTATTTTGTAAAGAAAGGGTTAATAAATGCATATCCATTCGGTTGGTGTTTTCGGAGTATATGAAGAATTCATGGATATATATGTAGGTATAATATATATGTAATCACCCACTGCGACCCAAGAGTAAACATATTGGCCTAAATGTAATCTCGAAGATTTGTATGTCCATTTAATAAAGATAAAGGTCCACGAATGTAAAGATGGTTTCACCCATCAAATATATTAACAATATACTTTATATCTGGGTCGGAATCATTATTTTTAGATTATAATCAAATAGGATAGTGAGATGGGTTTTTTTTTATGTTATAATTATTTTTCAGGTGAAATTTAGTGCCCTGTCGATTCGATGGGATGTAATTGAAAATGTTAAAGAATAACATTTATATTTGTCCAAGTAACTGATGTAAATGAGAATGACCCAATTACAAATTACGCTAAATTATTTGAGAAACTGTAAGTAATTGCAGTCAGTTACAATTACAATTAACCAGTTCCTGATATGACCCTAGATCATGCCATGAATCTCTACTCTGGCTAACGCCCGTAGAGATCACATTCCACCAGTACACAACCTTGGAACTTTTTGAAGTTTTGACAGGAAACCCTATGAAGGTAAAACACATAATGCAGGGAATATATTTCTCAGTTATTATATGTTCCTTAATAATGTTAAACGTCCTAACTCAAAATATGACTTTGTGAGCGATTTTGCTTTGCGTCGCTTACAATTATAGAATTTCTCCTGGGTAATTAATTCAATGTTTATTGCGATATCAGCTCAGAAAAGTCACAGAAAAGCATGCAATATCGAGTTGGGACTTCACCTACATGCAGTGAAGTACATTATTAAGGAACAGATAATAACTAAGAAATATATTCCCTGCGTTGTTTTTCGACTTTATAAGGGTCCCTGTCAAAACTTCAATAAGTTCCCAGGTTTTTTACTGGTGGAACTATACTCTTTGCACTCTTTCTATACCAGAAATTAGTGAAGTGCATGACTCAACGGGCGTTAGCCAGAGAAGACATTCGTGGCATGATCTAGACATGACCCGTGTCCCATTTTTGACCCAGTATATACGATATTAGGGAGGTTTCTATCAATAACTTCAGACGCGACGCAGTCAGCTATACCATGCAACGATCAGATGGATCATGTCTGAATTACCCGACTGGTATCAGAAGAAGAAAAACGATGATTTGGACTATATGATCTTATTATTTGAATCAAACAATCTCTGTACATGACATATAAAAATAAATGATAACACATCAATAGTGATCGAATTTAAATAATAAAAATAGCACCAAACTATAGAGAAATAAAATTAAGCCATTTAACGTTAGATATATTATGACCCAAAACGTATCAGTAATCACATTATGCAGCGGCGGGCAGGCATGCGTGTTATCACGTGGCCCAGACGAGTGCATCAGAAAAACACGAAAGCAATTCAACTATATAGCTGTCAAAATGGTACAAAGAGGCTAAACTTTTATCGGCTACATTTGATTGATTAACCCTGAAATGACTGGAGCTTACTGAAAGTTTGGGAAACACTGTGCCAATGCATTATCTTATATATGAGACTCTCCAATAGGGATCCTCGCATATATAAGATAATGCATTGGCCTAACAATATTAATTTTTTTAATAATTAATTTTTTTAATTTTAAAAGTTAGAGTCACTACTTTCATATACATACAGTAATGCTCGAATTAATCGACTCCTTAGCCACAGCAGAATTATGTTTAACTTTTCAGGATTTAGTCGGAAATATGGCTTATCGGGGAGAGCTTTCCGATGAATGGCAACAAGCCATATTTCCAACTAAATCCTGAAAAGTTACCCATAATTATGCTGTGGTTAAGAGGTCGATTACTACGGGCATTACTGTACACACTGTCACTGCCATTGTTGAATTGGCAGATAAGACTTGGGCTTTTTCCAAAGAAATTCGCTAGCAATTAAATGAATGATATTATTCCATGTTATGATTCTGTTGAAGAGTGGCACAATCATCAAGCGAGACCCGGATGTAAATGCAACAGATGTGAGCAAAAGGGTATGGATAAGTGATTAGCGGATTTACCAAAGACACATCTGATTACACTAGATGTCAAATCACAAATGGCGCTGTTGGTATCACCGGACCCCTGGTAACCTATCTCTGTAAACAACATACAATAATTGCCCAATAACACCGAGTACTCGGCGACCCCTATATTATGCGGAAACGAAGGTCAGCCTTTTCTAAACAATAATTATACCAGATCATAACCTGGTACCTGGGCCCTAAGACCAGCGGAGATAAACAGTGTTTTAACAGCGTGATTTTGCACCACAGAAGTCCCAGGGTTGAAGAAATGTCATGGAGGCAGGAACACCTAATAAATTAGCACTATAATACATGTCCCATGTTTCGAGACAAACAAGCTATTTGTTGCACTAAATTGAATAATATGAAATATTTTCTGTTTGAAACAGCGAATGTACGTTATTAAAAAGTTGTACACGCTCTTTAATTGTGTATTCAAAGTTTATATCTGTAGCTTAATTTAGCGTCGCAACTGCATGGCTTGTTGAACTCGAATATGTACAAAAACACAGGCATTTTCACTCCTTAAATGTGAAGGATAAAATTATTTTGGCCACATGAAATCTAGTAGGCGAATGGCAAACTTATTGCATGTCATATTGATTCTTTATATTTCGGCACGGTTGGAGGTATGGTTAACCAACAGTCGATAGTATAATCGGAACTTTACTCGTTTAATTTGTTCGCGGGTGAATAATTGTATAATTTATGTATGTATATGTTTTGCAATACGCATGTTATGTTACTTTGTCTTATACCATGTAACAATGGCTGGAATGAACAATCAATCGTTTTAAAATTTCATTAAATGATAAACCTAACTTTGTATTCAATGCCATGAAAAAGTTCTTAAATATCTAATACAATATACTGATACTATATCTATATATAATAAGCCTTGAGATAGCAGAATGCCATCAAAGAACCCTGGAAGTCTTAGAATGGTTTTCGTTACCTTGTCGACACTAATATAGTGTCTCTTTATAGTTATGCCAAATTTATTAAAATAAATATTGCACATCTCTCATTGACATGACATAGAGTTTTGGCCAAAAGTCCTCGGCTCAGATATTTTGAATACCAAATAAAGGCCATAGGATATAAGAAGACAGAGTTAAGAACCCGAATACACCTTAAACTAATAAGATTTTTGCTAATGCACTATCCGCAGATTACACATGCACTATACAATTGAGAGATTTCATATAGTCTAATGCAACGTACTAATGCTGCATGGGGAAGAGATAGAAGAAGAGGAAGGGTGATAATATATCTCGATTTTTTGGGAAGCAGGTCAAATATTATCTTATCTATATAAGGTGAGACTAGATCATTATGGCACATATTTCGATAAATAAAATTAAACAGAACGGGACTAACTTTAACCCGGATTTCGGATCCACCTTTTGGCAGAAAGTTGCTTTTTCCCGGATTTCGGATCCGGATCCGACCCACTTTTAAAAATTACTTTATATATAACTATTAGGTGGCATTTTCGCATTATATCACTTCTATGTGTGACCAAACATTTCTATTGAACAGGTTGCAGACCTGCACAGCTGACAATTTTTGCCAATGTAGCAATATGTGGTCACATATAGTGGTGATATAGTGCGAAAATGCCACATAATAGTGATTTTAAGCAATTTTAAAAAGTGAGTTTGATCCGGATCCGGAATCCTGGGGGAAAAACAAACTTTTATTGGCCGAATCCGGATCCAGAATCCGGGTTAAAGTTAGTCCAAAACAGAACACCGTCGCGCGATGGAAGGTCAATCCACCACACAAACGTGATAACATATCACAATCAGAAGGATTCCTAGAAAAATCGCAACAACGCATCATACGCTAATCACACAACTCATGTCACATAGTTCTCAACTCAAGACAGTCCACAGTAAATGAGACAATTAAAGGAGTTTTAGCACGTGTTGTATAAATATCTCTATAGTCCAGGAAAGCACGAGCCTATACATTCCATTGTTGAGATCCGATGAAAATTTTCAAACAACCAGTTTGCAGAAGCGTGGATTTCCAGCATTGCGCGGCTTAGGTGATCACTAAACCTCGTGCCTTGACCACGGTAATGTATACGTCTAGCTGCTGTTTCTTTTGACACCTGTGTTGCGAAGAATCCTAGTCGTTCCAAACGGTGACAGGCAGACGAAACGAGTCTTGCATGTTTTGTTTGCTTCCATGTTTTAGCGACGACCTTATGGTTGTTTTACAAATCTGAAACGACAGAAACCTCAGGTGAACGTTTACTCTTTAGATGAGTACAAACAATAAGAAAATTTGTAAAACTCAAAACACGTTCGGTTTAAAACAAGAGGGCGTGTTTGTTTGTTGTTCCGATGGAACCATCTTAGTCGAGGGTCACTAGCCATCTCTCTGCCAACAAATTCTTGTATCTATGTTTGCACGGACATAATATTGGAAGCATCGTGGCGTGTTGAGTCATACTTTGTGTTCTTCGGGTCAAAATATGAAGAAACTTATATACTTCGTAACCATTTGCGAGGTCTGCCTTCCCAGATAGTGTATTGGGCATATGCATCGTTCAAATATAAACAAAATGCCATTGCTGTAAATACAAATAGCACACCTCGCTTTATTTTTCGACGGGGGTTATCTCCAAGATTTCACAATCTTAGAAAAATGATAGCATATTCATATGTCTGCTTGGAAATGAAAATACTCATTAAATTTCTATTTAAAAAAAACTTTTTTAACACACTTCTAATATCAGAGTGTTTAAAACATGGGCTGTCCTACTTTTTAATATTTCGGGCAGCCACTGGGAAGAAACTACTCACACCCATTCGTAGAGAATGTTATTCATGCATGTGAATTTGACTGTTACGTGTTCTGTTTCTCACTTGAACATGTTTATGTCATATATATCTTGCATTCTATCATATCTACAATACTTATGACTTCATTAAGTTCAAGGGCAGACTCAAATTAAGACATACTAATTTAGGGAATATTATAATATTGAAAATACACAACATTGATTATGCAATTGCAAGTATGTTGTATTGGCACCACTATATATACATGTATATGGTCGTCAAGTATATTGATAGGCAGGCTATAATGCTGTGTTCGTTTGATTCTACTGCATCAAATTGCTTGCTTTTTGTACATATGTCTGTTATATAACTATGCCGATATGTTTGTTCTTTCGTGTAAGTTTAGGGTTTAGAGTATATATATATGTGGAATTTATGCTTTACATAATAAAATTAATAATAATATAAATTTAATTGAATTGTATATGAAAGTTTACCTGGATCTTGGATGCGCACATCAATTCCTGTCGCAGGTTCAGTCCACAGACATCATGACATCATGCTGGCTGCTATGGTAATTGGTGGATGATATGGAATGTATGACACGGGACACCGAAGTGAAATTGCCCGACCCCATCACGTCAGCAGCTATAATCTATATATGCAACACATGTGTCTAATACAGCAATCTATATAGTTGATTTCAGCAGCCGGGTCTGAGGCAGAGCTAGAATAAAAAGACAGGAAACTTAAAAATGAATAATCCTCTCATGGTATAGTGTAAAAACAAACAAGACATGAGATACCAGTACATGTACACATAAATCAGACAAAACATATAGATGACCAATAAGCATCAGCCTTCGCGAGTAGGTTAAATTCCCAAATAGCTGATGTTGTGTCCCGCTTATTCGAATATATCTGACTTCACATCAATCGGTATGTTATTTGGGGGTAAATATCTTACAATATTTAAAAATTCTCAACAAAATGTGTTTTTGTGTGTATTTTTTCAGTGTTTTATTTTGAAACGTTCACGTGAGGTCGTTATGACGCATGCATGTACGTCACAAATGAAGTTGATGGCAACTAATTTTCTTGTTTTAGAAATTGGCTTGAGAATATTTTTTTTTTACTAATTTGGTAAAAAATATGATAGGGAGCTTTAACCGATGCCTCTTGTCCACAACTGCTTCTTTGCACTCATCCATGTACAATTAGCGGATTCAGTGTATTTAACAGGTCTTATACCCAACCTATGTCCTGCGTTTCTCTCCAATGAATTTATGTCGATCACTTAAAATGGGATTAGTTAAGACCACGTTTAATAAGAACCCTACCCGCCAAGGCATAAGATTAGTTTAGCCCAATACGATATTAGATCCTCGCGATTCAAAGGGAAAGCTCTGTGGTGTCTGGATCAACACGCATGCGGTAATTATTGATGAGGACATAATAGTCCCACGTCTTCCTCCGATTCTGTATCTTTCAGTCCGATATGTGAATAAATTTTTTCTACAAACCTTTGATCTGTTGAGCGACTGGTTTATTCATTTACATATCGAACATGGCATATTAAATTTTCCTTTATCGGATAATCGATTACCAGTGATTCGAGAGTATTAAATCCTATTTAAAAATATAATTGTGTTGCTCTACAAGTAACAATAAATAACCGCTCCGTTTATTTTGTTGAGAATCTCCTATATATACGTGTCACCTGGGAAGGGAGAGCGGGTAAAACTGACAGAGGTCACGTGTGGGGGAATTAATGGAGTCCATGCATCAAATCGCTTTATATACGCTCGATGGAACATATGCGATAAGTGGTGGCCGATATGTAAATATAATCCCTGAATAATTGCTGAAGTCACTATCTGAAGTGAGCTTGCATGAAACTATTTCAAACATCAAATTAATTATAAGTGAATAGCAGATGAGGTGATGACTATATAATGTCAACAGTTAAAATACCCACAACACTAATTTGAGACCCGCATAATCAAACATAAGCAAGTTAATTAGATAAATACAGGTCAGTTTAGGAATCGAGCAAGGGAAAACAAATATTTTCAGTTTGGGCACAATTATGGTAAAATGGCAAGAACTAAGAAATTTCAGTTTTATTACGCACCAGAACAAGGCTTTTTTTTATTTTTTTTAAATGCAGTATTTTTTTCTTTACAGTGCATGCTAGTTGTCAGAAAATGTTGCAAGAAAACAAATCTATCATGTTAGCATCTGCATGGTTGTGTAAATATTTTATGACGGTACTTGATATCAAAAGACAGTTATTTCATGCATCCACACTTGTGTAGACAGACAGGCACACTATTTAACGTATTAATGCTATTAAACAACCGTAGCCACGCTATTCTCCTGTTTAGTGTGTATTAATAATAACGGACGTATTCTGCGAGAGGATAATTCGAAACAGCGGCTCCCAAATTGCAATTGAGCGGCGTTAGACACTCGGCGTAAATGATATTTCCTGATTCGGCGTTCGACAACTCCAGATAAATACAACAGGGTTTAGTTGTCGGCTTTTATGTGCCATTGTCAACGCTTGTTTCGGCACGAAGAGGATTTCGCCCTCGTCAATAACTGACGGAAGAGGAAATTAACGTGGACATAAGACGGATTGGTCGGTTTAAAAGTAAATTCCGTCTCAGGAAGCCGGGCACGTCTTGGTGCCCGATGGCAATATTGGCGGAGGAATGATTCGTGATTAATTTATGCCGCGCCATGTTCCAGACTCGTGCCGTGTCAACGACAGCATTGACCGTGATTTGATACAAAACAATGACATGTTGACAGATAGTCTTGATTGTATGACACCTCATAAAATTAAGGAAGAATATGAAACGAAAGATATAATTCGCATAATACCTCTAGAATTTTCAAAGCATATAACCAAGAAAAATGTTATTCCAACAAATATTAAGTGCTATATGGGTGTGTTTAGCAATCACTGAACATGCTCTTATTTGTTCAATTTTGAGCCATGTGTTAAAATAGACATTGGTGTCTTAAAGATGGTATATCTCTTCCTAAAGACGTTTTATATCGATATTTCTTATATAATGCGATAATCAAGTGGGACATTTTTTTGGTTACTATTTTAAGAATTTTTAGATAGAGTTATCTCGCATGCTACCCTCCTACGAACGCGAGCCATAAAGTGTCACAAATTGATTATATGTATATTATACCAGAAAATTCGAAATAAAATCAATATTAGTTATGATAAGCGTTTCCAGACAGGGGTCTTTGATTCATATTTATTATTTTATACACAGGAAACGATATAAAATTGTTATAGGATGCGATAGACCATCTTTAAGATAAGAAGAAAGTTATTGAAGCAAATTAGACAAGGATGTGGGCGACGAGATGAAAATGCGCTAAAATTAGATTTTTTTTTAAGGAACTCAGCGGGCAACATGGCTATCTATGGCATAGTAATTATGACGACCAATTGTCACCAAACTCCACCATAATAAAAATGTCACACCTACTATGCCATCGCTATTTGTGGTACGTATGTTAGCTAAGTGTGCGGATTTTTTCAACCACTAAAACTGGCAATGTCGTGATATGGCCTTAGTTGCCGAAAGCGACATTAAACCCCAATCAATAAATCAATCAATATATAGTTAATTGGTCATAATTACCTCCAGGCCGAATCCCATCTAAGTCACGAGCTGGTGAGAACAGTCTACTTTGTGCACCCAATCGTGCAAGTTTATCACTATGTTGTAAATTCTCTGAGAGCTGCAGAGCTGCGGTGCTGTGGGATAATGCCTGCTTGGATTGTGCGCTGGTACTCAGACCATATGGATACGACAACGATGCATGGCCCAGCGACAGCGGGAACCCAGAAAGTCCACCATATCTCCCCGCCGTTAACGCATGCGCGCTATGAGGTACGAACAGATAACCAGACGAATGCTTCCGGTGTGGTGAATGAGTTGGTGAACTAGAATTCGGAGATATTTTTTTGGAATCCTTGTTTTCCGAGGACGAGCTACTAGAGTTCAAGAATTCGGAAACGGACCATATTTTCGGCTTTTGTTGTATTTCTTCACTTCTCGTAGTTTTATCACCATTGTCTGTTGAGCCGCTCGGCAAACGGTCATCAGAATCACTGTTTGAATCTGAATCTGAATCAACATCAACTCTTAGTCTTTTTGGCACGGGCTCGTCCTGATTGTCAGAATCGTCCGATGAACGGCGTATCAGCCTCAAGTCTTTAACACCTTGATCAGAATCGCCGTCAACATTGATGATCTTCCCTGATGTGTGCTCACTGAGATCATCTGGAAATAAATATTTGGAATGTATAAAATTGTTGTGGCCATATACGGTGAGATACAAATATAGCCATGACGAAAAATCTATCCGGTGTTTTGATACCGTCCCTGATAAATTAGAAGCAGTGTCGTAGCGCAATCCTTCTCAGAATTCTCTATTTCTTTGTTTGTTTATGGATAATTTTATCTCGAGTTTATGGTAGACATATGTCTCTTGGTATGTCGGAATCAAATTAACAATTAAACTGAACGCGGGCATGCATGGTAAAAGATTGACATTAATATTTTTTGGTACAATTAATATTTTAAGAAAACGTTATCTAAAGTGTGGTTGTGTGATTTGTAACACATTTTGGAGTGACGTGTAACAATGTGAGATGGGACTGAGTTTAATAGCGAACTGCGTTCCAATATGTTATGCATTCCCTCTGTTGTATTGTACACGCGTGGATGTTGCTTGTAACGTAGAAGGGAATTAAGCACAACTAATATGATTGAATTGAATTGCACTTATCCATATCTCGAACCCAAGTTGATACGTTAATACAATATGAATTCCTATACACTGCGAAAAAAATACATTCGACTAATAACAAGCAGAGTTCGGACAGAAAGTATACGGCTGTGTATACAAGTCACAGAACTGAAAGGCTGACAACAATATAAACGCCACCAACACAGAAGAGATCATTGGGCATTGCTATAGCCATACCATGTAGCCGGAATCGCGTCCATTACGGAACATTTCTCCGGAATATTGGATTTTTCTTTCACACAATGTTCTTCGTGTGACAGAAACGAACCGAATCTGTGTAGCCTTTCAAATTCGCGGCATTGCGGAAATGGAAAAAGCGACACCCCAATGTCTGCTTTCGTTGACCCATTGCATTCAATCCTGGCATATTGCTAATTGAATGGATTTTACACAACCCAACCGGAAGTTGTTTGTTCGCAACCGCGCTGGCATATTAACGAATTCGGTTAAGTGTGGCAGCCACTTATACCTTACGTGAAAAATTTCTATACCGACTATAACCCTGAATGTTTTTTCCTCGAATCAAGAACGTTGACAAACATGGTCCCTAAAGTAGATTTCTCTGTTAATTACATCATTAACGGAGATGTGTTCCACGGCTCATTATGTTCTCACAGAGAATCGATCCCTGGATTCATTATCGCCGGGTCGTGTTCCATTACTCGATCCGGATTAATAAAGATGTAATTGATAACTACCCTGAATTGCTCAGTTCGCCAATCGTTCCCACCGAAGTGCCCCGACATTTAGCAACTTCGCATCGATAAGCCCGCAGGGCAACGCAGAGACAATAGAATAATTATTTGTCTATTGTTGAATTTATTTTGTAGCAAACAAATTAACAGGGGAATGTTGTTAACGTGCAATGGGTTTTTCTGATTATTTATTTGGTCATGGTTTGTTTAGTATCAAATTAAAAATTTAATCTTTTTGCGTCCATGTGAACATAATGTTGAAATGATGTTTTTCGTTATCGCAAGAACACAGAAAGGATATCGACTTGGCTAAGCATACAGAACGCACAATGCCATCGGTCTGAGAAATCGATAGTGCCATGTTAGTGGAACCGTGAAGTGTTAGATGCCAGGAGTGTCACCAAATCTGACGACAACCCATTACAAATATATCGTAATTGCTACCAGACCTCGGGCAACAAAGTGCACACGCCACGACCACATCAAGCATTGTGGTTTAATCAGAATATAGCTGTCGACGATATATATATAGAAATTATAGTTATATACCCTGCATTAGCGCCATTCAGTTTATAATTATTTGGTGACTGATATCACGAGATTTTATTCTGGACTTGGAAACCTAACATTCCGAAAGGGCATGTGACAAGCGGGCATTACTGTACGTACACCACGACCACATCGAACCGCCTTTGTGGTTGTTTTAATCAGATTACAATGTCAGTTGTTGCACCGTCCATATAAGCACAATGCAGTATAGCAGTTATTTTGTATCAAAGTTTCGCTATTTTCGGGCTGGGAATCGTAAACCTAACCAAGTACCTTATGCCCAGGGTTCGCGCTGCCACTTGCCAAATTTGCCAATGGCAAAAATTATTCACATTTGGCAAAAAATAATATCATTTGGCAAAAGTTTTGGAAAGTCACTTTTGACTTCCTCAAGAAAGTTGAAAAATATTGGTCAATCAGTACCATTCATTTCAGGAAACTCTTACAACATAATTATATTAGTGGTGTCTTATAAGGTTTAGGAAAAGTTTACACCTCTATTAAGTTAATCGCATAGCCTTAGTACCGATGGTTGGAGGGATTACTAGTATTTCGTGTGGTGGTATGGTGATGTCTACATAGCTAATCCTCCTGTGATGTGCCCTTCTGATGAAGCAACCCTTCTACCATTGTATTGTTCGGTGATTGGCTTATTGTTGTTTTATAAACCACAATAGAGTTTATTTAATTATTAACTAACTGCTTTTCTATCGATATCAAAAGTCGTTCAAACCGCGAGTGTCGAAACATAAGACTTAAGGTGGGAGAAAATGATAGCATTTGGCAAAAAATATTTTCATTTGGCAAATTATTTGGCAAAATTGAATTTCGGTCCAGCGCGGACCCTGCTTATGCCTTGATGAAACTCACGTTGTCCCCCCTCAACACTGTGATTTGTAAAATGATGCAATGTTTAAAATGACGCCCAATTCATTGTTTTTGTATGAATGAGGTTAAACATATTTTAAGATGAAGAAATTCAAGTCCATTTTAGAAGTTTTTACTCTTTATTACCAATCAGATTTACATATTTAAAATAACATAAAGTTTCCATATATGCAAGTACATGTATTCCATGTATTTCTGTACCTATTTTAATTCCGAAACAAAACAAAAGCGAGTAATTACTCAAAAGAAAATATCATGTATGCATGTGGCGCTTTGAAAAGGTTGTTTGAAAACTACGAATCGATTTGACAGCCTCGAATAATATAGTTTTTTATAAGGGACGCTCTTAATGTCATTAGTCGGTCCAGAATACGTTATTTATATAAACAAAGATTCAGAAACATACACATATATATGAAGTTCAGAACTGCCAAACTTCGGGCTGTTTCAGACAATTTGAAAACTTGCTTGGAGTAATAAGAACTAATTTCCAAGATCATGCATGGTTCGACTCAATATATTATCCTAAAGGCATGAACTCAAACACGTTGCAAATGTCTCATATTAAGGTCATTCTAAGACACATCTATCGTGCTACCGTTCTTATAAAAGTTCATTTCCTCGACACCGAGTTCAGAACAACTTGTCGCATTTCACGAGTGAGCAGCCTCCGTCTGGTTGCTTCAAGACACGGTTTCTATTTCCTGTTTTCTAATAACATCGTGTTCTCGACGTCGTGACATTGAACAAGAAATTCCATTACCGAATTTAATACCGAGATGAGTGAAATCACTAGAACATGTTGGTCCACACAATCAGCTCATGCCCGGGGTTATTTCAATTCGGAACTCTGCATTGGACAGGGAACATTACAAGCTCGATATTAATGGTGTTGCCCTTGCGGGGCATCATGCGTCACTAGACATGAACGAGAGAGACCTAAATGGCGTTTTTGTTAATATCAGTCTCAATATTCGGTTGACCAATGTTGTAACAAACGGAATTAAACGACTTCAGAGAATCAATCTGTCGACTCCTGTCATTCTGTTAAGACATCTTGTGGAAAGTCCGTGTTTTGAGATTAATATTAGAGGGATCAATCTCGGTCGCCACTAGCGGTCGAAGTCGGGCTCTATATATATGAGCAAAAGCATGTGAGCCGGAAATCTGCATTTTATGGCATCTAATTTCAATGCTGACAAGGGTAGGAAATTCTTCTCATATGCTCAAGAAAATTGCCCTTGCTTCTTCTCCATAATTAAATTTCGGTAATATTACATTAAATCATATTTGCCCTCGTGCATGCTTAAGATGTCATCAATTCTATGTATGTAAATTTCCATATATAAAGCTATACGCTCACATACACATGCATACAAACAACGCTCTCTGTCTACATGTGCGTTTCTCCGCAATATATGTATAACCATGCAAACAATATAGTCCGTAAGTCGACAAGTCACATATAAACTGATGTATATGTTCACAGCAAGCGGTCCAAATTTCTGATTACAATTCAAATTATGCCTCATAGTAATATGGGAGTTTCTTGCGAAGCGGGGTTCAACCGATGCAAAATGTTTTCGATTTTTCTAAATAGTTAGCAATATGTATTTATGTGTGTATATAAATGTTGTAAACTTGTATATTGTGAATTATTCTACTATAGTTTATGCCCTCATGTATATGTAATCATACTGATCATACTGATGAATGTCGCCCATATCCCCACGTTGCACACGTGGACAAGTCTTGAATTATAAAAATAACCAATCACGAGTTACAGAGGGTATATGTATATATATGATCAAATAAGTTTTAAACAAAACAGATATGTTATCCATACCTTCGTCCTTCATATCGTCAAGGTCGTCCAAGTCTTTTAGTTCTATGTCCAGTTTTCCCCCTTCCGATACCCCTGCGTCCGTTCCGTCTCTCATTTCGCGATTTTCATTGTCGTCATCGTCGCCGTCTTCGTTTTCGTCTTCGGTGCGGTTTCTAGGCGACCACGTCATCTTATTCTCCTTCTTCAGTCGCCGCCTGGCGTTCGCAAACCACGTGGACACTTGGGTCAGGGTCATTTTAGTGATTATTGCTAGCATTATTTTCTCTCCTTTTGTTGGGTATGGGTTCTTTCGGTGTTCAAACAGCCATGCCTTTAGGGTGTTTGTATTCTCGCGGGTGGCGTTCTTCCTGCTGTAAATAATAATAATTTATTTGTTATATATTATATATATGCACTTCCTGGCAATGACTATATACGCCAATGGGCTGTGGATTATACATCATCCGCTATAGTATGCAACTTGCACCTGGCATTTATCCAAGCAACAATAAAAAAGAATGTCATGAACTAAATTCGTCATAAAAAAAAAATGAAAAAAACCACCATAGCTATATTTTGTCAAAATTTATTTATGCAATATAGTTTGCTCATATCCAATAAAGGCTTGTAACAGTTTTGGAAGAAAGTTTACAAGTGACTACTCTAAAAGTTAGGGATGCATGTGAATATATGGTTGAAAGTTTTGTGAGTGCTATTTAAACTTTTGACGTGGTGGTATCATTATATTGTGACATGTGAATTTACAATAGAGGTTCCCTTTACTCACCCTGCTCCGTATGGGTACATAGCAATTGCCGGGTCATATGGAAAACAGGCAGATGCTTGAGTCAACGCTCTCCACGCCTCGGGATTGTCAGCTGCAGCAGCCTGAAAGGGGAACGGAAGTTAATACACCCTGTTTAGATTCTAGAAGACCTCCGATGTATTTTATTTCGGATTTACTGAAATCGGAATGAACAGGATTGAAAATAAATTTCTTACATACGATATTTTCAAATACAAAAGCACACATGCTCATTTCTGGCAGAAAAGTCGTACTAAAATGTGTTATTCCCAATGGTCCCTATGCGATAATAGTACGATGTATCACAGTGTTATACATCAGATAAAAAGCTCCCGAACCACAAAAGTCACCAATCAGAATATCCCATTCGATACCAATTTCTGATATTGAATGATATGGCTTTTATCTCACGGCGTTGCACTCAATGTTACCCTCAAACAGACAAGAACATCAGACAGACCAAAGCACAAAAGGGAATTGTTCTTGTTTTATAGATAGTTTTAATTTGAAAAACACCAATAATTGAATTTTATATCGAAATCGAGCACGGTATCTTGCTGCGACTAACAATCTACGGAAACCCGCTGGGACAACTCTTTCTACGTTTGCGATAAGGAATCACTCCAGGAAGCTAATATGGAAATTAGCTGATAATCTAATTTTACAAGTAATATCAGTAATGTTGCGTCCGCAGGGCCGGATTCGTGCCGTGTCTGTTTGCTCAAAACTAGTTAATTTGATATAAATCATCTCGTAGTCGTAAAGATATGATATTTTTCAAATTATTACATTGCCATCACTGCGGGTATGCCAGTAGGAGCTACGAAAAACAACAACACGAGAAAATTCGAATCACATTGGGGGCAATTGGCGGCCATATCTGTAGGAATATGGTTCGGCTCTGGTAATTGGAGCTTTAGATTTACGTCTCCGTGTTGGTGTGATAATTATACCATGTATAATATAAACAAAAGACCCGGAATGCTGGGTTGAATGAGGACAACCAGCTTGGTGCCAATGTAACAAATTTATATGATACGATCCCGGTGATAAGACATCAAGTCTGTGTTTAGATCTAAGTGTTTATATTAACAGGGATAAGCTCCAACCAATAGGTTCTGTATCGCCGTTGTTATAGCGAAGAGTTTATCTCAACCGCACTTCGAAAGTCGAAGAAATATAGCAGAATAGCAGAATTTAAATACTCTAAAGATAATCAATTTAAAATTATTTACTTGAAATGTTTCAACACAACACAATAATCAGTCAGGCTATCGGGTTATATGGCTACTATTCGTTTGTGATTGAACTCATTTTATTCAACAAATATTATATTTTCGTGCATATCTTTTTTCGAAAATACACCATGCAGGTGAAATGAGTTTTATCATGCATTCGTTGCGGTCCCATAATTATTTGTCATGCTATATAGAGCTAGCTTCGATAAGTCATTTTTTTTGTGGTCGAATAATCATGCATTAGCGGCTATTATCCTCTGGTGAAGAAAATATATAGATGTTTGCACGATTGCATGCATGCACGCGGGGTAGAATTATCTCCCGACAGATATACTGTACTGACATATACAAAATGGTATACACGCCGAGTTATAAGCTTAGTATATTGTTAACATTTGTGCACTGTCTAGACCAAGTAATCTAGAATCGTGTATATATGTCCGTAAAAGTACGTATTTATCAAGCAGTAAATATAAACTTGGTTTTAAAAAGCGGGAAATATCAATCAGAGTATTCTTTATTTGTCACATTCAACGCATTTTCACAACAATTGGATGCTAAAACTCCAGTCATATCAGCTTTACTTCGATTAATCAACTCAAAGTCAGGTTATCACGCGTGATCAAAGTCGGGCAATTCTCAAAGGTACATGCATCATGTACTTACCAAGGGAGGATAGAATCCGGTCCCATCAGGACTTAGTCCTGGATAACCCTGCGCAGCGGCAGCGTAGGCAGTGTAAACACTTTCTGGTATCCCAGGTACCCGGGGATAGTTGAGTAATGCGGCACTGTACTGACAGGAACATATTGTTTGGCCAGTGTGGGGGTCGGTCATTATTGGACGTCCATTCTCACAACAGCCTCGGGCTGTCGGCGTTGTTGGTGAACTCCCAGAAACCTGAAGATAAAGCAAGGGTTGTTTGGTATTATTTTCGGAAGATTTTGATATAAGATATAGTTTACTTGCATATGACATAGCAAAGGGATTGAGTCACATGTCTTTGCATCTTATGAGGCCTCCCTCTCGATAAAATATAATGGAATACACATGTTAACAAGACATCGGGATGATGGTATTTACATGGCAATGGGTCTTGAACGTTGTATTGTCCTTTAGATGTTATCTGTCGATATGTGAATTTGTGCTCAACAAGTGGCATATATGTGGTGAACAATTTGTATGATTGATGAATGTTAAAGTGTCAATATAAAATTAAAATGATAGTATTCGTATGTTGGGGGCCAAATATTATGATACACGCTATCTTGGTCTGAGTTGTGTTCTGGAAGAAAATACAAATAGTTGATCGAAATTAATCGTTGGGAGGGAAATTTGTCCATGCAATTGTGAGGTACCTGCCACAGAATAAAATGAAATCACAGAGGATAAATGTATACAAGAGTCAAATAAGTCAGGAGTCGAAACGTCGATAATGTTTGTCGACTATATAAGGACTATATACCGGTGTTCGTATGTATTTCCCCTATATACTACCAAAGTACTTTTACACAATGTTTTTGGTTCAATATGTCCGTTTCACCACCTGTTTGTTTTGACAGTATACGAGTCTTGAACCTATATTAACGTTATAACTATAGAATGTATCACTATCACCGAATGCTCGTATCACCATGTATGTCCTTGGTTCGTTTCCAGAACACAAGTATAGAGTGAAAAATGTAATATCAATTGCTTTCTATCTTGCTACGCAACTCTGGTGTATACAGCCATATGTGACAGACATCTGCCAACGTTCATATCAACGTTCGTGTCCCAATTTCAAATTTAAGAAGCCGACGTCTTTATTAAAATTAATGATGGTTTCAACTTGTTTATATATAGTGATATATTCAGAGTAAACTTTTATTAAATACTATTTTAATATAGCATATCCAATTGCAGAGTTTGTTTGATGCTCGCAGTGTTTCAACGTTAATATTTCAACAAGGCAACCATGTCAATATAATAACCATAAGCTTTCAGTTTCATTTATAGCAATTAACCTGTTACGCAGAAGATAAATAGATAAAACGGAAGCTGTGGAAAAGACAGATAGACGAATAGAGAACAATTCCCAAGGATATATATATCTTGGTATTTTAACTATCATGAATTAGGACAAACTTGTCTGTTGCTGATGTTATTGTCGTACCAACAAAATAATTTGGAGTTATGATAGGGTATGCATAATGATAGGTTTACCGTAATTGTTGTACATGTGTTTATATGGGGAGTTAGTAGTATTGGCTGATGGACCAGATACCTTGAAATACGTAAGCATCATGACGTTGAATAATAAGATAAACCATTATACATGATCTATTGAAATAATTATCTGAAATAATGTAACCATTATCGTTTAGTGTAATTTAATAAAAACATTAGGGACACATTTAACCTAATTATTTACATAGAATATTATTCTATTTTTAAATGACCTCCATATTAGATTGTTGAAGTGATTCTTTTCAATTGAGAAGGCCCCAGCGAAAACACACTGTTGCAAGAATAGGCCCGTATAGTTCGATCATGAAGTAATGCTATCATATCTGATATACTTATTTTGATTTTAAATGAGTTAGTATTGGACGTAAATCGAAACAAATAGAAGTATATTCCAAAGACAGCCAGTGAAATATTCAGGATATTAGCATAAAAATAATAGAGTAATAACCAACGAATGTTCAATTTATCTTATATGCATGTGGAATATTGCCTATGGTAAGTTAACTTATTTGATTTCCAACATAAGTCATATATAATATATAATATCCATAATATACATGTATGCATACATGTGAACAGCACAATTGCAAACCAAGTACCGCTTTAAGTTATTCATGTATATATGGTGGACCATCGATGCAATTGTTGGTCGCCACTCCCCAATGCGAACTTAGTATTCAGCTATGGTCAGAGTGTCTAACATGTAGGAAATATACAGGCATGTATATATATGATGTTGGTATGTCGTCTAAAATGTATAGAGTGCTATTTAGTTTCTATATGTAAATCCAGTATTCTCATTATATCGCACATGGGTTACTTCAGAAATCGATTAAGTGCTATAGAGCATTATAAGTCGAAGGACGATCATAATACTCACAGGGCTCCACTCAGGCTGACAACTGGTACAATTTCACATTCACAGGTAATTTACAAAACCGTATATATTAACAGCAATATGTATCGCAAACAGTTTTTAAAGATAATTCAACGATAACGTAATTAACTCAAAGTTATGGGAATGTTATTTTGACTGAAAACAATTATTGAATTTGGATAAAACTGCATAAATTTCCACATCCTCTTCCTCTAACTTTTGGACTACGATAAATATTGTGAAACTACATATAGTTATATAATGACAGATTATTTTGAAAATAGTCATGAAAGCCCTGTCAAAACACAAAATGTAATATATGTTCTACCCTGTATTCCACTTTTGTCGGGATATATAAACGTGAATTAGGTTCCAAAGTGGTCCATATATATCGACTGGGCAGTTGGTTATGTCATAAATTATCAATAAACGTAGCTCATTTGTGTTTATAATTTACGTTTGTGGAACTATTTGTTCACTGTTTCTTTCTCCTAGGTATAAATTCGTCAGCAACTTTTAAAAAGCCTTGTTCTCTTTCGGATTGTGCAGGTATAATTTATATATATAACTCAGAGAAATCATATTGGTTAAAATGTCCACAAAAGATGTATGCGATTTGTAATATCTAATACTGAACTCAATAAATTAAGCTACCGTCGATATACAGCTATCAAATGAGCATAAAGAAAGTTTATGTTTTAGGAGACTGCAACGATGGTTCTATATACAATTTTTTTGAAAGGAATAATTGTTTCTCACTCACACAAAGTATACAATTTAAATTTAAAAACACGAGACTCGAGAGCTATCTTTAGAGCAATTAAAGTTAATTATCATTACTTAATACATAGCATGTTTTCGAACACATCCATTAGTTCGTATTTTGATAACACGTATGTTTAATGTTAATATTATAATTGATATATAATTAATTCACACCATTCAAATGTATATAGAAGCAGACGTGGGACCTTACCTAATTTCGCGGTTTTATTTTGTTCCTGGAGGATGGAACATCATGAAATAGATGACGTTTGTCCCAAATATTTCGTTCGTATCTGACAATGGTCCATACTTGTTTGCCATATATATAAATTCACTTTATCATACATTGCCACATATTCACTTACCAGATGGCAATTAGTGCTTTAACGATTTGAAGAGTATTTTCTCCAGTAGGTTCGTCTATACCTCACAACTTTCTTTTGATATAATATTTTATTGATTAACAGAGTTTAATCCCAGACAGTTCTATTCCAAACAAAGGTTTATATCTGGTATAATGTATCGATATAAGCGACGACAACGTATGTGAAGAGCGATACTATACTGTAGTCACGTATCCAATTTCTGTAAAAGTGTCTCCTTGATCAACGGGGTGACGTTTTCAGATTTGAGATATGTAATCGATATAAAGTCTTGCATTGGCAAACATATTTTACATTTATAGTGTTGATCTTAAAAGGACGTGGCGAATTGTCGAATTCACAATATTTACAATATTACTTGTCGAATGCTTCAAAGCTTCACGATGTGTTGCCGTAATGTTTATCGACAAGAATTAATTTATATATGAGGATTTGTGAACTAAGAGTTTAGAACTATATGATGATGTTTTGAGACACCTCATAGATGATGGACTAAAACTTAACAATTTAGAAGTTCCGACTAATTAGAGCCTATGACGATTACTGCAACCGGGAGTTTTCTCATTTATGAGAATCAGTAACCAATAACAAATCAAACACGTTTGATGTCAAACGTTAGTTACAACAGTTGGGTAAATATCTTCTTATTTTTTGCGTTGAAAAAAATCAGTCTATTGAACAAACTTGTGACGTTATATTTTGAGAAAATTGTATATTGAGGATAATTCGTATTCAGAAATTTAAAGGCAATGTATGTGTGAGTAATTATTCGCATATGAATAAGATGCATGGCTCTCTGTACCATCACACGGCACGGTGCAGCTTTTCCAGATGACACCGTTCAAACTGACAATTGCTTTATTTCTCCTATCCAAATAACATAGATTTATATTGATAAATAGAAATTATATATAAAAGGTGGATAGAAGGAAGGAAATACTAAAGTTAAATATAAATAAGTAATAAACAAGTAAATGTATAATACATTCACAACTATCAAGTTTGTTCTGGAGAAATATCAGTATAAGTGACCCATGTTATTTAATCAAGTTACCAAATGTATGAAATTGCATGTAAACATGGAAAATAAATATAATTAACCTAAATCAAGTTCATACTAAACTTCCAGAAACATGTCGCTTTGAAATAATACAAAGTTCCTTTCATCATAATATTTGATTTTCTGGCATTATAAAGGGATCCTGGAAGGTTGTGTCCTCTTTTACCCTTGCTTCTCTTATTAGTGAATGCCTATCTCAATCTCGCATTCACCTTGCGCAATGATATTATTGATCAGCAGCGATATCGAGAAATGACGATTTCATCGGCCGCGTTCTAATATAACTTTAAATATTCTAAGAATTATACTAACCTGTGTTGTGGAAATGGAAACACTAGACGCAGGATATGGAAATCCTGCAAACTGAGTGAATGACATATTTATCCAACTCGAGAATCAGATTATATGAGGAAAGTGTCCAACAGTATGTCTTAACAATGTTGCCAACACTTGTGAAGTGACAAAGTCTATGGTCAGAGTTGATTTGAGCTCCTGCTGAGATCACGCTTGTTTAAGTCCAACTCACTGGCGGATAAAAGAGAGTTCTGCGAGAAACATGGCACTATATCAATGTCCTCCTGTTCCACACCTTCACCTGCATTTAGAAGTGGCATAAATATTGATAAATGTTCGAGCTAAACAAGCCAATTTGCTCCAATAGTAAAATGCGCTGGCCAATTGTAGAAATGGAGATGAATGTTTTACTATTGGTTCGAGTTCTCAGCTGTCACGCCTCGGCTTTAAGCTCGCGCCGTCGTTAACGAGTCCGCCCACTGTGCGACATCGAGCAGCTACCAATAAGCTCCGCCCATTTCGCGCAGAAACACGCGTTTAACATAGCGCGCATTGTAGCGAGTCGCTTCGTGCCGTATAGAGAAACCTGCTGAGAACGTTATCACTATATCCTGTTTTCGGTCGCCACTTCGCACAGTTTCACGCGTTTTCGGTATGTTACTGATTATTGAAATTGCATCAAACAATTTAATTGACACTTATACTACAATTCGGTTGCCAAAACAGCACGAGTATGCCCGTGTCTCCGAACGCTGAGAGATCACGTAAGGTCACGATTATAGCGACACCTCATCGGGGGACCTAAACAAAGTTCGAATATCATGTCCGTGATATTAACGCCGAATGTTCATTTGTAGAAAGTATTTGGGGTTTAACAAATTAACGCCTCAATGTCCAAAGAGTTCCAATGAGTATTTTGGTGTGCTCATAACCAAGAGTGAACAATGGCGATTATTGTTAGTTTAAGTTAAGCCATAATCTTCAAAAATGAATGGAACAGGAGGGTAGTCAACTCTATAATGGGCATGGCCATTCTGTTCTCGGGAATATAAGCTCGAAATGAACCTAATTGATTTCGTGTTAAAATAAATATGTTCTGTAACGTTCGATTTGTGTGGTCATCTGTGTTTGCTGTCGCCCGTCTCATATATATGCAGAACCAGAGAACGTGTTTGGGATTTAACCAGTAAGTTATCGCCTGAAAAGAGTTCCAATGACTAGGCTTGGCATGTTCATAACTGAGAGTGAACGCTGGTGATTATTGTTATAGCCCCAATCTTCAGTGAAGAATGAAACACGAGAGTAATCTAGAGGCTGGGACATTCTGTTTTCGGAAATATAGGCTCGAAATGAACCTAGTTTATTTCGATATACAAAGTCCATGCAGTATGACATTGTTAAAATAAATAGGTTACAGTAATGCTCTAATTAATCGACCCCTTAACCACAGCAGAATTATGGGTAACGTTTCAGGATTTAGTCGGAAATCTGGCTTGTTGCCATTCATCGGAAAGCTCTCACCGAGAACTTTCCGATGAATGGCAACAAGCCATATTTCCGACTAAATCCTGAAAAGTTAACCATAATTCTGCTGTGGTTAAGGGGTCGATTAATTAGAGCATTACTGTATGTGTCGTTCGAGTTTTGTGAGTTCGATCATGTGTTCTCGCTGGGGTCCATACCGTGAATACATATCTTGGAGTATGTAAATTAGTTATTACAATTGGCTCATTTGACCTATATCAATAAATGTGATTATTTAGGCTCAAAATTACCCCATCTTTGTGGAAATTTGCTGATATAGGATTTGATATATAGAAACATTATTCTGCAATTTGCTTTGTTCACTTGAGGTAGCGACTGCGCGGTTGCCTAATTGACATCTCATAAGTAAAAACAATGTGGTCTGGGTGGCGATTATGGCTGTGCCATACTTCATTAGAGTGGAATGGTTTATTGCTCGACATGAATTAACATGCAGAGCAAATATTCTTTTCAATATAAACATGGAGCAAAAATATCGATAACAACCCCATTTCAGTTAACCGAGCATGGTGCATAATTAAATATATTTGGTTAACAATATCGGACAACTAAATACACTTTTGTAAATCCATTGAGCCGCTTTCTGGGACAATACTAAAACGGTGTTTTTTTTTTAATGTAAACATAAACTGTATTTTAATGATAATGAAAATAATGACCTATTTTCACACACTCGGTCTTTGTGGTATATAACTGACTATTCTTGGAAAGGACGTATTGTCAATGGTGTGGTTGTGATCTTAACACGCGCAACAAAATAGTTCCCACACAATTGACCCATTGTTAGATCTATTATTTAGTATATGAACTGACTGATACATTGGTCATCGCTGTGTTCTTTTCAGTTCATATACAGTAATGCTCTAAGTAATCGACTTCTTAACCACAGCAGAATTATGGGTAACTTTTCAGGATTTAGTCGGAAATATGGCTTGTTGCCATTCATCGGAAAGCTCTCCCCGAGTTACCCATAATTCTGCTGTGGTTAAGAAGTCGATTACTTAGAGCATTACATATATAACGCCGGCAAGACAGGGGTCGTACAGGATCACTCTCCGTCTTCTACTATATCTCTTCCGTGGGTGTGAGTAAATAATGTACATTTAGAAACCTACAACAACTACAGAAACGTAACAAAAGCGAAATAGTCTGGATCTAAATTTATTCTAAAAGGCTACATGACCATTTAAACGACATGGCTCATTCGAGCTTCCAATTTTTTTCTACGTAATTTTGAATTTAGGTTTCCAAATACACGAAATATTGATATACCGGCTTCATATATATGCTCTCAAAAATACTTGCCAAAAAAAGTCACAGCCTCTTTCCAGCTGTTTTCTATATTTCGCACAAAAGTTTTTTATTTCTTCCATATCTGGAATAGGTTAACACGGAACACTCTTTACTGTTCCTTGCATACAAATTGCTTTTTGTTTGGGACCCAAACATCGTTTTCAAAGTTGTATTTTTCATTACTTCAATGCGTCATTCTGCAATTTCTGGGACATAGTATGTGCTCATAGAAAGGTAGTTCAAGTATTTATTCGCGTGTAATGTGGATCCCAGAAGCACACATGGTGATGATAACCTATATGCACACGAATTAAGTTTTCGAAATTGTTCTCGCGCTATCACCGATGCAAATTAGACATTTTGTCACTCCATGCATCCCCGATCGATTCGGCAAGAGACTGTGTGACTGCACGCAGTGTGGTAATTATGTCACTGTTGCAGTTTGTATTAGTGTGTTCTAATCGCGCGGAAAATTGTTCGAAGCTTTAAATGTATAAAATACGTCGAGGTTCAGCGATATGCTAAACTGCTTCCTTCGTCAAAACGATTTAAGTCCGTCATTCATCAACAGTTTCGTCAAAATGTGACGTGTATACTTATTTCGTCTCCAAACATATCATTTGCTCATTAGCAACACAAATAATTTCTCACAGGAACACGCGGGTTTCCGCGATTATACCCACATGTCATCGAATATCACTTAAACAGACATGGTTCTTTTGAAGCTCAAAATTTGGAAGGAGCGGTAAGGAATATGTGTATATCAAAATGCACGAAATATCGATAAACGTGCTTTATATATACAGTTGTGATTGCAGTAACACCTTATATACCCTGAACAAACTATATAGTGTCAAAGGTATTTTCCTTCTATTTTTTTTTTTCGCATAGAAGGGAGACAAACGCTCTTTATTTTACCATCTCGGGAATATATTAACAAGGAGCGCTCTTTACTGTTTCATATTCAAGCCCAATTGTTCTTAAAGGGGTACTTTACACAAAAATCCGGCCATGCATTTATGAGACCATCCCCTATTATACTCAACATAATATATGCAACAAATGAATAAATTTGAGCCATGGATTAGAGCATAATACACTCATGTACTCTATGAACGATGCAAACAACATGGTAATTATAATGAAAATTAGTTTATGACTCGAATAATGGCTCAAATTCATTCATTTGTTGCATAAACTCTGTTGAATTTAAAAGGAGATGGTTCAATAAATGACCGGATTTAGTGTAGAGTCCCCCTTTAATTCTAAGACTTTTAACTCTTTCCGTTTATATAAGAGTATTTAAAGTATCTGTCGACCCTATATAGCTATATTGATTCCCTGGACCGGTTCGTTCCAGACAGACATATCAGTAACAAAGTGATGGTTGGTCGATGTCGAAGAAATAATCGGGACCCATTCTTTCCCCTGAATTATGTGGCTTGAGTCACTTGGCTATATAAGTGTTTCTGTGGCACAACGTCCGTATAAGAGTAGTTAGCGTATTCGTTGACCTGTTTGATCACAGGAGCCGGAACGGGACGTATATAACAGAAGCAAGTATAATGTTAGGCTTCAAACCGTCATGGGACGTTAAAAATGCATAATCCTAATTAACGCCCCCCAAATTACTATTTCTTTGGCTGGGGGGGGGGGGGGTGAGTAAAAATATGTGATTCGAGTCGAGGAACCCACGCATCAAGGCTCTGAGTGATCAGATATCGATTTTTGAAATTTGTTATTTCCCGAGATATGTCATTTTTGACGGCCTGGCTAATATTCGTCAAGCCGACAGTCTCGGACCAAATTGCGGATGACGATGGATAACTCTATAATGAAGTGACATTGTGTGTCAGATATTTGACAATCCGTTGAACAAAATGTTGATAAATAACACGTTTTGTTCAATTTTATACTAAAGTTGACTGTGGTTAGCATTATTTTTGGGCAAGTGATCGATTCTAACAACAGAAGCGGCATTTTAAAAATGTCGTTGTTGTTGTTGTTGCTATTGTTGGAATCTGATGATATAAAGGGACAATCGAATCGGATTGAGTAGCTTTAAACGTATATTACTTTAACGTAATTCAACGTTTGTCAGGGACATGGCTTGATGTTTTTCGTTATAAGGCGATACAGCATTCCACCACCGAACTCTATGGATTGAACCATGGATTAGTACAAAATACACTCATGTTATGTGCTCTATGAACGATGCAAACAACATGACTCGAATAATAAACTCATTTTCATTATAATTACTATGTTGTTTGCATCGTTCATAGAGCACATGAGTATATTTTGCACTAATCCGTGGCTCCAATTCATTCATTTGTTGCATATATTATGTTGACTACAAAAGGAGATGGTCACATAAGTGGCCGGATTTAGTGTACAGCCCCCTTTAACTTAATTGGTGTCAAGTTTTATTTAACATTTTTAGGTACATTCGCGTCAGCGTAAATTGAGCTTTCGT
The DNA here is from genome assembly GCA_032622095.1 of Siphonodentalium dalli. NCBI lineage: Eukaryota > Metazoa > Mollusca > Scaphopoda > Gadilida > Siphonodentaliidae > Siphonodentalium > Siphonodentalium dalli. The sequence continues at coordinate 121,268,100 of CP136062.1, forward strand.
CGATCAATGTGTCTTCGGATGCATCAGCTTGTTTTTCTTTAAGATAGTGTCTAAATTCTAGAATGAATACTGTGCGTGACTTAAAATCTGTATAGTACTGCCGTTTAACGATAATATCCCATTATGTAGACAAAGTGCCTATTTATATTACTTGGCTAATTGTATGGAGTAGCCAGAACTGCCTACCAATTCCAGAAAATTATATTCTCACTTCATCAAGATGACACGACATGCTTTGCACTGCCATGGAACTTCTCCGTAAGTGCTAATGTACGTGCTATGTATTCGAATTGATTACGAATAGTATTTAGAATCATGAACATTTTTTGCTGCATGGTTCTTTTCTGTCCCAGTTAATTGATTTGACAAAGAAGACGCATTTAAGACCTTGCGATCACTAGATTTCAAGAAAAAAAATTCAAATTATATCATGCATGTTTAAAACATATTACGCCCTCTCTCTCTCTCTCTCTCTCTCTCTCTCTCTCTCTCTCTCTCTCTCTCTCTCTCTCTCTCTCTCTCTCTCTCTCTCTCCCTCTCTTCTCACTATCACCCTGTCTTTTCTTATTCCATTTTCGTTTCGCACCTTCCTATATATATATATATATATATATATATATATATATATATATATATATATAATTTCCCAACATATATACTTCGTGTCTCCGTTCTCTTCAGCTTCTCAATTTATCTTTCAATAGTCTCTTGTTTGTCTACTTAATTTCCCCCTTTTATACTTGGCTAAAGGGGCCTGATATTGTCTCTGAGACAAAGCATGGGCTCAAAATCGACAAGGAACGTTACTGATATATGTATATGATGAATTTTCACAGCCGAGGACACAAATTTGAACCCTGCTCTACCAGCCCTGTGTTGTGTACATATTGTTGGTGCTTGTTTCAACAGCTGATATCTGCACTCAGTCACGATATCTCCAACAGTTTCGAGGAGATAGCGCGATTTAGTGATTCATGTCATCAAACAACATTGTGATGCCCTATAAATAATATAAATATTTAATAGCCCCCCCCCCCCCCCACTGAAAAACCCTTTTCCACTGTTGCACACCATGTATTGTATAATTATGTATTATCTTCTCATAATATCATGTAACATGATTTACTTGAGAAATGAACATTTGAACTTTGATTGGTGTGTGTTCATGACGCCTATCCACGGCAGTAGTTACATTACTGGGGGGGGGGGGGGGGGGTAAGACCATAATTTCTACTTCGTATGCTGATTGATGTGTGTTCGCCCACATAAACTGTGCCCCACTGTGTTGAAAAAAAGAAGTCATTTTTGTGCAAAAATCATATTAGAGATGAATATCAGAAGAATAAAAAAAGATCCTTACAGATATCTCCAATGATCGACTGTCCGCCAATATCTCGACCCCAGATAAAGGCGAACAAAGACGATAGTATAGGCGATATCTTAAAGAGGCCAAGTGATTAAAGAAGTCATCACATAGAACAAGAGGCAACGGTAATTTAACGAGATATTTTCACAACTAGTTATCGTGAACTGATCCAAAAGAATGGAGACATGACTTATAAAACGATCATTTAATACATTTGTAAAAAATATATATGAAACATAGAAGTGACATGTAGGTGCATGATTTGTATGAGTTATTCAGTAAATTCCACTTGAATTCAATTGGCATGGAAGAAGTCTTGGAAATGGAGTAGAGTAACTCGTGACATCTTTGATCTTATTACATGTGTCATGATGCCAATTAAAATACGATAGTCTTGGACAACAGAGAACTCCTCTACGACATTGAGTTACATCATAGATACCATAACGTTTGTTCTCTCAATTTAGAAAGTAATCAAAAGAATGCAGTGCCTGCTGTTTGTTATCGTGTTGAGCAATTAAACTGTTGTAATAATTAAACAACTGAAACGGAGATGTAACTCATTGAAGTGTCTATCAGAGAGATCAGTGGCTCAATTTAAGCTAATCGTTAAAACGACATTCGAACTTCCTTATCAGCAGACATAGGCTACTGGAACATCTCAGAGACTACGCCAAAGCGCTGTTATCTAAGGGTGATTATCACTTGCTGTGGACTGTGAAAACTTCATAACGCTTTGCTTAGTCCCCTGGGAACCAAGACCAGCCGACAGTAAACGCGTGGCCGTAACCGCATTAATTACCATTATGGTTAGAGACATTCAAAATTGACTTGATAACTTGAGATCGTTTGTTTCATCGGCGAACACTTTAACAAGGTGCATGAAACAAGACAGACGCAGAACGATTTCTGGCGATAAGTGCCACACTTCCGTTTCGCGAGCCGAGCTCGAGTTTTATAGATAACCGAATGCGTTTTGTCGCGACGTTTCGGTTTCGCTCCGGGTGGAATAATCGGTCCATTCTGCATTTTTTACTTTTGATTCTGCCGGTGCATTTTGGGAACCGGAAATGTCATGCGGTCATTGCAATCAATGAACATTACCTAACATTCAACGCTGATGGGAAAATTGATCGACACTGATGTGCACATAGCGATATGACAAGAATTTCTAGTACATTTCGTGATAACGTCAGCCATCCACTCAATATGCTCTTCGCGAGTATATCTTCATTCCATCAGTTCCATGTTCAATCATGTTATGTAACCCTCCATCTTTCTGGCATCATGTTGCATTTTATACTAGTACGCTGACCACATAATACGCATTATCTTACTCTAAAAATACTTACACTTTCTGTGCTAAATGGATTCTCCCATTTAGTTATCATATGGAGGGGTGCTCAGGGAAAATTAGCAGACGACAGTATGACGACAATACAAGTGCAGAAGTATTCATATTCGTGTTCCGGCCCGGGGGTTTGGTATATATTAATATACAACAAAATATGACAACTTGATCGACACTTCATTGAACATTTTCACTTGGTTGAGTTCCACTTCCAGAATATTTTTGTTCCTTATAAGATTACTGGATTAGTACGAATCTGATGTCTGCCTCCTATCTTCTGGGTATAATTTTCGACTATTTCCACTATTGGATCCATCTGAACTCAACCGCAATCATGACAAATTGTGTTGGATGATAGACTACACAGGTTATTATATAATTTCATCATGTGACGTATAGTATAAACACGTGGAACTTGCCATCATTATCTTTCTGTATTTACGAAACAACCTTGCAGAAATATTGATTGATTTGAAGACATTGGTCCCAGTGAAGTGATATATATATATATATATATATAAAATAACCCAGTGTCTATAGGCTCACTATGTCTTGAGATATACCTTTTATTAGAAAAGAAACAATTTCTGACGCCATTGGAGATTTTGTGAAAACATGTCTCAGTGTAGCTGGTAATATATCTTCCAAGGGGGTACTAGCACTGAGATGTTAGAGGCGACAAAGGTAAGACATTTAATGCTACAGAAACGCAAACCACGCTCTAATGATCCCTGCGGTGCCCCAGAACTTGTTGAACATTGGAAGTCAACAAATGACCCAAGTGGAATAATTTGAGACCACCCAACACCGTCATTCAATTTCAATCAAGTTTTGCGAGAAATTTGATTGTTTTGTTGCAAAACAACACGGGACTAATTCGAGGCATCTTGTATCGAGGCGGTAATCCGGAGGACTCGTTCGTACACAAGTTATTGTTGTACTAACTTTCCATGAATTTGTTAATTCGGATTTAAGATTAGCACACGTGGTAGCGATTTTGCGTGTACCCAATTAATGGGATGCAATAAAAAATCAAAATACAAACATATGTTCCACACATTTATAACATCGACTATACGTGTGTAATTTCCGTCAGAATGAGCTAAGCCTCCGTGTTATTGATTCGAAATCAGTGACAGATTATAGGTATTGTGTCGCTTACCATTAATAGCTTGCAGTGTTCAAAGACTCAACACGCATATATATGGTGGCGCTCGTTTTACAGGGACAGGAACCTACGTCACAGTAAATTAAGTCTCTAAACCAAAGCGGTTTTGATTTTAAATGTGTTTATAACATATACGAGTTTGTCTGACGGGATAAAATAGTACATGAGCTGTGGAAATTCACAATGCACATTCAAAATCAGTGGTTGTTAAAAACTCGTATCTATATATAACTGAAATTTACAAGGAAAATAGGTATATATATAGACTGTGCCCCAATTTTGAACATCAAACACACCTCAGTCAGTTAACATATGTTCGTAATATGCACATTATCCCTTCCATGCACTCGTGATTCCTGCAACAAATATCTAGCTCTTAGATAGCAGCTATTCGAACGTCTGGTGTGACTGTTTCGAGGGTACATTGTAGTGACGTATGCATGCCCCTGGTCTTGTTCTATGCATGTTGGGGGGGGGCATAATTCACCGAGGCTGCGTTCGTGGACAAACATGCTACAATATGCATTACATGCCCTTCATATTTAACAACCCTCTCCTTGAAACAAGGGTGTGTTGCAGATTAGGTCGATCCAGCTTGACCAAATTAAGGTCCTCCGAAAAAGGTGGATTTTTGGCCTGTGGCTATAAAACGGACAATTCAATTCTGGAAACACTAATTGAATCAAACTTCCCCTCAAACTGTTTATGGTGTTAACAAACGTAGTTTTAATTCTGGGCATTCGAAGTCTAAAATAGGAATATCTCTGCTAGAAATGAATGGACTCGATCTGCACATATTAGCATGTGATTAATCCACATACCAAATTTGAAAGCAATCAGATAAGCATAACTTTAGTGAACATACGAACACCAAAAACAAACAACACATTCTTAGTAAAAACGCGGCATAACTGACAATTTACATGGAACCAAACCCATATTCGAGCTTGACCTGTATTCAAAAATTACTTATCCATATACAATATCTGATAGCAATTAAATACAACAGGTATACATTTATCATCGGAGCATCATAATAATCAGCAAATTCAGTCGAAAAGGGCCATAACACCATCATAACATGGTCGGACTGTACCCAAATTCGAACCTGACCTGTATCCACAATTGAATGATCCACATTTCATTTCTGAAAGCAGTCAAACGAAACATCCATCAGAAATGGTCGGACCGAAACCATGTTCGAACTTGACCTCAATGACCTTTAATGTTATTAATCAATATACTAACTGTGAAAGCTATCGGATAATTATAACTTGAGTTACATAGTGATAACCAAATAATTCTATGTCGAAAAGGGGCAACTCATTGGTCATACACGTTGGTCACAAGTTGATGTCGATTTTCAACGAATCAATCGCTGCCCTCTTTCTAGTCCGTGTGAACCCATAACATACGCGTTCAAAAACTGTTTCGTCAGTCACAGCCAACCACAAATCTCGATATGACCCGATCGAAGCCAATCAGAAGTGGTGGCGTGGATTGTTAATACTAACGGTGCATGGACGTCAAATGGAGAAACCCCTTATATATATATATATAGAGTTGTTAATGCGAATGATATTGGAATATTTCAGACTATCGAAGGTGTATGTATATAGCTGTACACTAGGCTGGGTAAGATGGTGTTCACTCAGACCGACTGCTTTCATGAACTATATTATAACCTCGACACCTCATCGGGTTAACCTACGGCTGGACATATGGTCTCGACGACTATTTTAGTCAATTTTGCTGTATATAATCTCATATTCGCTGCGGATGGAGGGTCGACATTTCCAGCCGTCATTTGGCAGCAACCTATAAACTATCCGACAACGCGCTATAAGTATATACTAAACTAATTGGGAAAAGTGATACTCTATGTACCATCCGATAGTTCCCGTGTCTGGGGGCTGCCATACATGCTTGTTTCTCATGGTCAGACATAATAATTATCATGCAGACCTTATAGAAGCCGCTGTTACTTTCACGTCCCATTTACCGATTTAAGTATGTTTTATGGTGGTTTTAGATCAATGCTTGTTTCTCATGGTCAGACATAATAATTATCACGGACGACTCGCGGCCTCTCAGTGCATGCGAAGGAGGGCTCTCGTTGTATATACATCAAGGGAACGGAACAAAAGGTCACATTTTTGGACGAAACGGTACTTAAATTTAGACAAAACGTCACATACATGTATATATACATTATAACTATTTATTACAGGACCCAACCCGGCCCTTATTCCATTCATTAAACCCGTTATATAATAATGCTATACAACGGTCATTGTATAACATGCAATAGTTCCATGTGTATACAAATGTATAGTATTGTTGCACAAACGTGATTGACTTCCGGTTTATCGTCTGTTTAAGAAGAAGAATCTGTGTCTGTGACCTATTTTGATATAATTTGAAAAGTTATTTCATTAAATTTACGCCATTAAGTACGTCAAAGTTCCTCTATGAATCTGGGACTATTTCTTTACGAGGGCAAACAATGCATATAGTTAAGTGAAATGTCACCACGTGCAGACCTTATAGAAGCCGCTGTTACTTTCACGTCCCATTTATTGATTTAAGTATGTTTTATGGAGGTTTTAGATCAAGTAACAAATATAATCTACAACTCGTCCCGTGCATGTTATAGCCAATTTTACAAAGCTCGTCCAGTAACTTAGGTCTAATTAACTGGACTCGTTTTTGTTAATTTCGCTATAGCCTGGGGGTGAGTTTTAGAACCTCTATATATATTGTGGATGTTGTCTAAACCAGATGCAACCATGTCACATATCATTCAAACACACTATGGCCATGATGATCGATATGCAAGAGATTTCTGATTATTATTACTCCAAAACTGTGAGGTAAACAAATACATATTTGTATCATACGGACTTCTAACATTATCTATACGTAATTTGTTTGTTAGGGGCAATATAAAGCTATATATTAATGGACGTAATACCGGCCTATAGACCTTATAATATAGACGTACTCTTAAAAAAGTCGCCAATGTCATGTTAAATGTTTTCAGCTGTTTTCAATTGTCCCATAGAAGAATAACATTTGCAATTGTAACGATACATAAGCCTGCAGTACAATTTCCCTTTTTACGAAATATAAACATGGATGGATCCATACGTTTTCCATTAAAAATATCATGGGAAGAAAAAGATCGACAGTTCTTCATTCATACGTGTGTCAATTAGAGGGGTCATCTGACGATACCCAATTCGTCTATGGACAACGCGTCTCGCTGCGCTGGTTGAGCATTAAAGGTCATGTGCCAGTGAATTCTCTTGTTTATGCGAGTCACCCATAGGGAGCCTCGCAGATATAAGAGAATGCGTTGACACATGGTTTTTAGCAACATTTAAAGGCACGGGCGGCGTTCGTTGCAGAAATATTCATATCTGTTCAAATCGCCATCAGCAGAAGGAATATTAATATAAACAGAGCAGAATTATGGGTAACTTTTCAGGATTTAGTCGGAAATATGGCTTGTTGCCATTCATCGGAAAGCTCTCATATATATAGTTTTTTCATATGCCAAACATAATCAGCGCGTAAATAGTATATTGTCGTCAAAACGTACGATGGTGTACGTAAACAAGAACCTGCTCGTGTTACAGAAGTTTTGCTTCTGTTTACATAACACAGCACAATTATATTGGTTAATCACACACTTATGATAAAAACGCTCTTTATTATTTCCATTTCAGGAAAACTGTAACAAATAACGCTCTTTATGTTTACCATATCCGGATTTAAACAAAAGCCAGATTATGTAACGTCTTTTGCTTTTGTTTACATAACAAAGGAAACATTTGACAATAACATACTGTTTATGCCATATTTCTGATTGGTATAAGAACAAGGTATGTCTATATTGTACTATTCTTTCTGTTTATGGCGGTTTTTGACGGAGCTGAATATTTTAACAACATACCCACCACCAACGTCGCCCGTATCTTTAAGGAAGCTCCAGTCATGGACGGGTTAAAGCATGCAGACAATGTCTATCTATCTTTTTCTATCTTCTTCTGTCTTCTATCTTTTTCTTCGCTTGTGTATATTTATATATAATACACTTAGCACTTTGTATATAATGCACATCTCGCCTGTAACATGTGAACTCATGTTTTAGAGATTCAATCACAGCATAACAAATAGCGGGCACCAACCCATACGGGTGTACACTTCCAGATTCAAGTAAGAAGTACATGTACAGTAATGCCCTAAATAATCGACTCCTTAACCACAGCAGAATTATGGGTAACTGTTCAGGATTTAGTCGGAAATATGGCTTGTTGCCATTCATCGGAAAGCTCTCACATAGCTTTCCGATGAATGGCAACAAGCCATATTGACTACTTGGAACGGCAATGTACCCTCTGTAATTTATAACTGGGCGATGAATACTACATTATATTTAAGTGCCCAAATAATCACGAGATGAGACTGAGATGTAATCGCCTTTATTATTTTTGAAGACCAAACTCACATAAGTTACTGAAATTATTTAATTCCCGAAATGAAAAAGAGGAACCTGACGATTTTCGTCGGAAAGGTCTTAGACTTGTTTAAGTCCTCTCGAGGCTAATCAGCATTAATAACATAAACGCAACTAACTTGAACACATACAGAAACAAATCTATTACTATTATTATTATTACTACCATCTATGCTGAAAGCAACAACCATAAACAGTATTATATGTTTCATATATGCATGCACTCCATTATATTATAACGCATGTACATGCATATATGTATCTCATTCTGATATAATCTGTAATATCACTATATGATGACCAGAATAGAATTGAATAGAACTGAATTATTCGTTGTGGAATCATGATGGACGGTGTACGTTTTCAGATTGTTTATATCCAATCGTCATCTGGCAGCAACCCAGACACTCGGGCATCGCGCTATAAATCTATACGTCTAATTGGGAACCGTGGTACTCATATGTACCATCGGATAGTTCCCGTGTCTGAGGGCTGTCAGGCTTGTTTCTCCTGCTCGGACATAATAAAAACAGTGACGGAGCGGATAATGAAACTCCGACCGGACGATTGATAGCTCATAGTCGCACGCTTGAAATAACAATCATTAGTAGAAGGTGGAGTGATTTCCCAACGGATCGAAACGCGCGGTTTCTGTAGATAAAGGGCTGCGCGCCTCTTTAAACTCGCTAATGAGCATTGATGAATTTATGATACATCTCTTGCCCGCAGTTGCCCATACGATTCCCATTGTCGCCGAAGTGTATAATCACAGTCCCCATGAGACCCGGGATTGCTTTCTGTGTTTAGCACGGTTGTAGTAAAATAATACAATGTTGGCCGAAGAGCCAGAAGTTGTTATTAATACAGTGTTTAAGACGTTGCCAATTAGGTTTAAAAGATTGAGTATGAATATTGAACAGATGAGTCCCTGGACAATTGACTAATTTAGATCTCAGATGGTGTGTCAAATATTCTTCGTCAAGATTGACAAGCTTAAAATGGCAACGTCTATTTTGAATTATAATTTGACAATAAATTCGGCTAGAATGGAGAACAACAAAGAGATAGAGTCTTTTCACAGTGATAACATTAGGTATTCAAAGCTGGTTAGTTGATTGATTGAATGGCTTTGAACAATAACTTGAGAGCCGGGATGTATTTGCCGACATTGTCATGAAGTTTTAATTCCTCTGGGACAAATAACAATTTATCCACAGGGAACACACACAAGATTCAACACTAATATCAGAGTGATTTTTTTTTTGGAGGCGGGGCAGTTCTCGGCTGATAGTACAAACTTCCTAATTTAATTAAAGCAACCCAAAATGTTCATCCCTCTAATTGATAAATAAATACTAGTAACTGTTTGCTTTCAGCGTGTTTCTGTGATCAAATTAGGTTGAACAAACACATGCAATGTATTATATGTACTATGTATGCGTTAGAAAAATGTAGTGAGCTAATGGAGATTATTGCCGTATAGACATAATAAATGACCCCTTTATACAAATCTGACAAGAAAGAACTTGCGTTGTTGGATTTATCAGATGTAAACAATGAAGATATATAGTTTATAGCGAAAGGTAAACACTTCTAATGATAATGACACTTTACTACGTTTTTGGGGGCTATACAGAGTCCGCAGCTCCACATATAAAGTTTGCATGTACATGTAGACATATTTTATAGTAGGACACCAGTAAGAACACGCACTTTATATTTATCAATTTCGGATAATGACATAAACTATCTTTACCAGTAGAAAGTAAGGCCAAAATAAATATTGAATTGTTCATTTGCAAAGTCAACATCGATGTTACAACATAGTAGTTGCAATATATTGATGTTTACTGTAGCATATAGGGGACACATTTAAAAAACAATTATTGTTGTAAGTTCCATAAGACCATTTATTACATGATCATACCCTTATTCCATTCAATAAACCCATTATATAAACTGTGATATTAAACGTTCGTGTAAAAACAGGAAATAGTGACAGGTGATCGTTGACTTCCGGTTTGTCGTCTGTTTACATTCCGCACGCTGCGTCTCAGAATACTTTTCCAACGAACTATAATGAATGAAGAGTTTGAAAAGTTATTTCATCAAATATACGCTATTAAATACGCCAAAGAGTCTTTATTTATCTGGGACTATTTCTTTACTCGGGCAAACGACGCATAGTTATGTCAAACGCCATCGCATGTCGTATAGAAGCCGACGTTAGTTCCGCATCCCATTTGTTGATTTATTTGTCGATGTTTTGGATCATATAATAAATAGAATCTACAACTCGTCCCCAGTTTATAGCGGAATTTACAAAACTCGTCCAGTAAATTAGGTCTGAAAGCGAGCCTTTGGCGAGGTCCAGACCTAATTTACTGGACTCGTTTTTTAAATTCCGCTATAAACTGGGGACTCGTTGCAGATCCTGTATATATGGAATACATCATTCTGAATATATGCATCTGGAAGCATATAACACACTGAGCACATCACTGTAAATTTTTAGAGGGACAGTGACGTCTTGGCAGTATTTTTTATTAAAAACGATCGCGGCATCAAGCGCCCGTTGAACAGGACCGTGGACACAAGGACTCAGTTTTTCTGCAATCAGATATCTATAAACATACATATTATTTTTTTTTACGGTTTTTGTGCTTATTTTTTTTTTATACGGAGTCGATAAAATTAGTAGTGGCGCAGGTCTGGAATATGAGCGGGTGGGTTACAGGTAAACATAACTATTTTGTTAAAGCTTAAAGTGCACAAGTTGTTGGAAGAGATCAAACATAACATAACATAACATTTATTAGCATAAACACCATGTAAGTCAATATGCAATACAAAAAACAAATATGACAACATTATTAATTACATTAAATTTAGCGTTTGACAAATCTACATCGTGACAACCATATATGCCTTCAGTATTCTATAAATTGACGTTGACATACTTTTCCGCGCTCTTTGTTAATGATCTTCTCTTTCACTTCACCTCTTTGTTTGATGATATTGTTTGAGTTTCATTACGTTGAAAAAAACATTCAAAAAGAATAAATCTGGCTTTCATATGGGCTTTTGACTAATTTGATGTCAAATTGGATGGGACAACTGACATAGATATTTATACACATATGAATTAATCATTAAAGATGTTCCGTTCTCGTTGACGCTATAAGCTTGGTCCAAAAATACCTAACCCAAAGTGCAGGCTTCAAAACCGCGACGGAGCTTTAAATATTAAGCGTACAACTAGCCAAATATAATACATGTATAAAGTTTGTATTACTGATTAAAGTGACAAAAACATGTATGTGGTCAATAACACATACACCATGCACATGTAAAGCTATTTTCTGGTAATAATGTAAGATCATATGTTTTGGAGATCCAGAATATGCTAGTGCTCGGGGACAGCATTCGACGATGGGCAATTATAGTTGCAGTAAGGTTATACAAAGTTTAGATTATTGAGCACATCGCCCCATGCTGAGTGATATGGAATTTGATTTTGCTACTCGCCCATTACGCTTTCGTCTTTCATTCAAGTGAAGTGGGGAACAGCTTCCATCAGTTATTCGGCCACTTGTGAGAAATTTATTTTGACATAGTATCATGTATACTATCGTGTACGTTGTTCGCGATATAAATGAACATGTCGTGTTCTTTGGGATATTTTGTCGTAAGAACTATGTACACATGTCTAGAACACGGATTTTCTTGATATGCAATGACAAGTTACATAGAGTTACAACTTTTTTCTTGCTAGGCTATTAAAATGCCTATGTCGAGGATCTCTGTTCTATGAAATACATCCATGATTCAAGGACCGATAACTCATTCGGATTGACAGTGGTACTCATAATCCGACTCCGACTGACTTTATCTGTCTGGGAGTATTAACCATCACCGTGGCGATGAAATAACCATGTTTATGTGGGAAGACAATAGCGAGTTTGCGATACCCGTCCGATGGGAACGGCTACGGGTAAATCGGTGAACATCGTCACGGTCACTTGGGTACTTTCAATGCAGCACATAAAGCGATAGAGATTTGGAACGGGTAGATGTGTCCAATTGACCGGTAACATTTCACTACGATTTTCTCACTCAAAGGTTCATGAATTCCACGAAATCCCAATCAGTTATGCGTTAACCTATTTATTGCAAGATGTCATGGGCAAATATCATTGGTAAAGTTGTCATTTTAAGCCAGGTTTTATGTTCAAATTCTCGAGGCGGCTTCAGGCACTTAGATAAATACGGAAGGCCGATCTTTTCACTAACAACTTTATTCACGGCATTAATGACGGGTTGTGGTTAATAGAATGAGTAGTTAGAAGGGGTGTCCACCTTTGAATTTCTAATTACACTCCTTGAACCATATCAAATTCACAAGTTTGCTTGTAATTCAATTTGCACCCCCCCCCCGGTTGGGCTTTTATTTTTCCCTACTGGTCCCTCACAACCGCCTGGATGGTAGCATATTCTAAAATTATCAGTAGTTTTTTTGTCACTAGTCGGGGGGGGGAGGGATAATCCACTGGGCCGACCATGCAGTAAAAGAAAATATGTAGATCTGAGCCTGAAAAATCCTAATAAACACCTAAAAAAAAGAAAGTTCCCCCTAATATATTGGGTAATATTTCCCGATATGTTGGACGGATTTTGATGAAATTTTCCATAAATAATTGTTGGTACTATAGGGACACAATATGTGAGAAGTATGGTCCTGTGAGTGGTATTACAGCTGACTGAGCATGAATTGAATTGAGGAGGGGTTATTTTCAAAAATGACAAAACCACACGTAGAGTGGTCACATTAAATCCGTTGTTCCATGGTGTACACAAGTTATTGGTAGCAGTAACTTTGGCCTGGATGTGATACCGTGAGTCCCGGGATGTTATGGAACGCATGTGTGCCAAACTTGGGTCGAAATGTGGCCGCTGCAGACTCAGACCATTCAATTTCAACATATCCATTAGAAACGTATGCAGCTTAAAATTGACCAAAGACTCATGTATGGATCTTCAGACACAGCACTTTGTCTCTTGGAGGTCATTTTTTCTGTAAGGCTGGCTACCTGCATGCAATATGGAAATCACACCAAAAGCAATGGACAGTGCATGGAACAATTAGTGACTGTTGGAACACTACACTGATTTGGCCATTTTTGAAAAGCACCCCTCCTCCATTCAATTCATGCCCATGCAGTCACCCATAACATCACTCACACAACCAATACTCATTTATGGGAATTTTCATCAAAATCCGTCCAATATATCGGGAAATAATGCCCAATATATTAGGGGGAATTTCTTTTTTGAGGTGTTTATATTAATATCTAGTCGTCTATAACGCCGTGCAAATTCACCCCGATTTGTTTTTTCTTAAATTAATTATCAGTTTCTGACATGCCACTGGGAGGGACCGGGACACACCGGATCGACCATGTGAGAAACTTTTGAAATCTGAACATGAAATTTGCTAAATCATAGCATCCAGACTGGCATCAAGCTTTCCAATTGTTAGAAATATTGAGACCTGACACCCCAAAGGTTGGGAAGTTTCCAACAGTTTATGATAGCCAATTCAATCCAAATGTTTTACTAATAATAGGAAAATATGCAAATGTTGGTCTAAAAACTACAAATTCTCCACTAAAAGATTGTTGGAAAATCAAACTACGAGAACAATTTCAACCTATATATTGTTGGTGTGAAATTTCCAACAAATGTTGTGTCATGTATATCACATTTCCAACTGTTGAACATTTGACCAAAGTTGGGGCTGAAACACCCTGTCGTTACGTCCCTGTCTCAACCCTTTGTACAAGGGCATCCATATATCGTTGATTTATCCATGTATTGTACATTTGAATACATCCGTTTAGTTACTTTATCGTATGTATAGGTGGGGACTGATTTCTCATTTAATATATATTTACCATCTGAACGAACATGGCGCATTTGAACTATACCATATTGGTGTATAATGTAGTGGGGATACTATAGGTCGCTAAAGACACGAAATACCTATACATATATACTCTACAAAATCTAAGCATAATCAGAGCGAGTTTCAGCGGTTTTCTGTGTTTCGTACAGAAGTGAAGCAAACGATCTTTATTCAATCCGTGTAATAAACAGACTACATTTTAACACCCTTAATTGTTACCAAGTTTAATTTTTCAACCTATATATCTCCGGGTTTAGATCCCGACAAAAATCCCAATTATTGGGATAAATATTCCCTTGCCCCGACACTTCGATCTGTTGAATGATTCCAAATCAATTAATGTTTACTTCATATGACTAAATAATCCCCAACTAAAATAAGGGACAAATTCGGTCTTATATCTGACTGAAAGTACACGAAGGACAGTATTAGACCCAGGTCTAAAACAATACATTTTACACCGATAATTGGATGGAAAATTTAGCTATATATAACGTAATGGTATATTCGAGCTAGCACATACATAATCTATTTTCTAAGTCTGAACATTCCAACCGATTGTCAACACTCGATCGGTCAATGACTTGTAGAATCCTCTTGTTGAAAATGTTACCAAGATGAGTGAAAGAAAAGCACCAACCCTTCCAACTGCCGCCTCGTCCTTGATGAAAGCAACTGATTATCCTGGGGGCCCATCTAATCTAAATAAACATTTCCAACAATCCATAACGGTAAGTATATAACATCGGCCAATAAAGCGAATGCGAATAACAATCTTATCAATATCATAATATCTTTTTTTCTTGCAGTTGGCTCACCATACATTACCAGTCATTGTGATGAATTCTACCCGTAAAACAGTTTGCGATTACAAAACGTGTACCCGTACTGGTTTGAAATCGCAAACTCGCTAATATATTATGTCAAATGGGATATATAAATAATATTTATTTATATTGCCTATATATGTATGCTCATGAATTCTTCTCACAAATAATGACTTTGTCTTGAATCTTTGTATTTTCTAAAGGTCGTGCGAAAATAATCATGAATATAGTTATATAAATTCGCGAAACACATTTTTCCATTATTTATATACTCGAGAACAAAAATTGCAAAGTCATATCAATGCAGCTATTTTCAACGCTACGAAATGAAGTGAGACAAACGCTCTTTATGTTTACCATATCAGGAGTAAACTAACAATTGACGCTCTTTATTGTTTCATGCTGATGCAAAGATTGTTCTTAATTATTTTACTTGAATAATTCTTTCTGTGATATATAAAGTCAGTATACAAGAATTCGATTTATCGACCGAAAACCGGATCGAGATATAATAATTTGGGAGCCAAATTTCTGGCTTCAAATGTATTAATACGCACTATATATACGCGATCCCCACTATATATAATTATACTTCTTTAACTTAATCCAAAATGGCTATGTTTTAAAGATACGGGCGGCGTTGACAGTGTGTTATTGTCAATCCCCCCTTTGTTATGTAAACAAAAGCAAAAAAACGTTACGTTTCTGGCTTTTGTTTAGATCCGGATATGGTAAACATAAAGAGCGTTCTTTGTTACTGTTTTCCTGATATGGAAATAATAAAGAGCGTTTATATCATTTTTGTGTGATAAACCAATAGAATTGCGCTGTGTTATGTAAACAGAATGACAACTTATGTAACACGAGCAGGCTCTTGTTTACTTACACCATCGTACGTCTTGAGACTCTTGACGACAATATACTATTTACGCGCTGTTTATGTTTGGCTTATGAACAAAACTATATATTTTAATATTCCTTCTGTTGTTGGCGATTTGAACAAATATGAATATTTCTGCAACGAACACCGCCCGTGCCTTTAAAACTTGTACACATGTAATGTCATAAATAGAAGGGCAAATTTGAGTACTATAATATGGCTAAAATGTCAATGGTGTACATGCTTGGAATTTTATTAATAATTAGTTTAGCTTTCTACAACATCAATATGAATATATTATAGGGTTGTATTTTGATTTGTATGGAATATATAGTAGAATTTCTCTGAACATGTTATTTACGCGTATATATATTAATATACACGTATATATATAGTGTATATATTTCTACAACACCAAGTTAGACATATATAATATATATATATATATGAATTAGCCACAACATCGAAACGAGACGATTTAGAGCAATAACTGATGCCTGAAACCACGGGTTAACTTACAAAATAAATAACATTTTACCTCCGAGTTTATATCAATAGTGCCTCTTAATTATTCACGAAAGCTTTGACATATATAGGTACAATTCATCTATAACAAAGAGCAACAGCACAACGAACCAACATATTCTGTCGAAATAGTAAACTTGTGGCTGTTTTATGGTGAAATTATAGAACATTGTGTTTCGTTTTATCGACAGTAATAACCTATTTTCCCGCCAGTCCATATGTTTCAGGACAGAAGCGGACATTACGCCAAGGTACACTGGAGCAATAACGATATTCATCGCGGATGATGAATGTCATTATTATTTGATACGACACGTAGCCTTGATCCCTTGGTATATTATGTTTATTGGAGAATAAAAAAAGAAACACGGGAAACGTATTCAACAACGTGACCATAAATGTAACTTTAGAGTCGCGTTTTAGGATTGAATTCGTGTGCATTACATATGCTAACACCGTGTCGTTTCTTTAATTTCGATTCTGTCATTTCCGTCACAGTAATAAACGTTATAGCCACATCCGGAGTTATTTTTAAATGATATCCGTTTTGGGTCCGTACTAATATATAGACATGTATATGTTGAGGTAATTATTAATTTGTACAGATTATCAGGAAAAACAAAACAAAAACACCAGATTTTTTTTCATGCGGCATTATACTCATCTGATATATAACACAAATCATTTCCTTTTCCGCTGTTCGATATATATTTATTACATGATCCAACCCTTATTCCATTCAATAAAACCGATCTATAAATTGTGTTATTAAAGTTCGTTGCATATATGACAGGAAATAGTGCCAGTTGACCTTTGACTTCCGGTTAGTCGTCTGTTTACGTTCCGTACTCTACGTTCAAAATACTGTGGTTTCCAATGTTTTTCCAACAATCTGTAATGAATGAAGAGTTTGAAAAGTTATTTAATTAAATATATATACGCCAATAAATACGTCAAAGAGTTCAGCAAATTATGTCTGAAACTCGCCAAAGGCTCCAGACCTAATTTACTTGACTCGTTTTGTAAATTACGCTATAAACTGGGGACTCTTTGTAGATCCTCTACATAGTGTATAGTGTTGCTGAATACAAAATTTACACCACGAGTCGGACTGATAATTTACCGCAGGAGCTTTTACATTGTGTTTTGTTTTTTCCTTGATCCTACCGATAAGAATAGCACTAGAAAGTTAGAACTTAAAACATCGAAGAAATTTGCAAACACTTCAAGTCTGCAACCCTCCGTGGACCCGCGGCAACTCAGTACATTATTACTGTTACCTGGCGAAGGGATATGCAACCTGAGGGAATTGTGAAAGTTTATAAACAGAAACTATTGACATTTATGATAACATGTTTTTGGTCACATAATATCACATTTATCATTTATGAAAGTATAACTAACATTTTGTTTATTAACGTGTCAACTTTGAACTATATTTACCCATGGTTTAACTGTAACGTGACACGACCATTGTAGTCCCCACTGTATGTATATCACTTTGCCGTTCAAAACGTATATAAATGTAAAACTTTTATACCTAAATAACGTGCGTTTATATACCTTCAGTGGCAATTAACAACTTTTTTTCGACAGTGACCGTTAACATTATAGTAGAGTACGTGATCATATTATAAATAACTATATATACATGTATACATTAATGACACTAACTAACGTTCGTCGTGCACATTTGCCACACTGTTGATCACCCTTATTAAGTGGTCCGTCCATATATAGTGCTACATTGTTGATCGGTCCTGCCGATTCAGCTATATGATGTTAATTGGTGGGGGAAAAATTATGTTCTTAAGAAAAAAAATTCATAAGGACAAAAACATATATAAAAAGATATATAGAAATGCTTCAGTCACATCATGCACTTCTCCATTTATCATATGAACATTTTCCATGGTTAGTACACATAAAGGTACATATATATAATGTCTATATGTTGCAAACCGACCAACATTAAGATGGTTCTTCCTATCATGCATTTTTCAACAACCAGCGAATTAATTATTAAACTATGTCAGTGTAGTATTATGTGCTTGAATGTTGCATTGACATTGCATGGCTCTTCGAATTAGTCGGATTTGCCAAAGAGCGCCAAAATGACAATTTCTGGGGGAAAAATGATGGTATATATATAGTCTAACTGACAGGACCCACCAACATGATAGCAACCCTTTCTTTACTGAATGGATTCTCCGACCCAGTTATAAAAGTATGCACTGGAATTGTCTATTATTCATATGGATGGATAATCAGGAAATACACGTAGACGATAGACAAATATATAGATTATTCAAGAACATGCAGAAGCCAGACGGATCATATTAATTGCTGAGAAAAGACCGTTGTTGGACTTATTTTATCTGAATATTTCCTAAGGGAATTACTCGTCCATGAGTATTTAGTAAAAACAAAAGTTAACCCTTTATATACTAAATACTTATTGACGAGTAGTTCCAGGAAATGTTCAGATAATAATTAGGTCGTTTGTTGAACTTTTAACCCTTTACCCAACAAAACGGCCCTGTGCCAATGCATTCTCTTATATATGCGAGTCGACCATAGGTCGCCTCGCATATATAAGAGAATGCATTGGCTTAACACATATTAAAAGAAAAGAATGCTGAAGAATGTAGAAAAATATTATAAAAATTGTTAAAAAATGTATGAAAAAAAAATAATTTTTTTTAGGCCAATGCATTCTCTTATATATGCGAGGCGACCTATGGTCGACTCGCATATATAAGAGAATGCATTGGCACAGGGCATAACTGTAACCATCACAATGTGGTCAATGAACCGGTTCCAATGATATCCATATTTGTATGGTGTTATTGAGACAGACCGAAGATATTTTAGGCTGTTGAAGCTTTATTTGGGCGTTTTTGGCCGGTTTGTTGGGTAAAGGGTTAATATATGAACATTTCCCCACAATGAATACGAATCCTTCTGCATCTGTATTATCTGTCTGTCGTCTGCTTTTATTTCATGAACATCCCTCCAAATAAACAATAGACCTTTCCAGGGTATATTTATATATCTCAGTGGGAGAATCCATTTAGTATAGAAAGGTTAAACTATCAAGACCGCTTAACCAGGGTTGTGGATTACCAAATGAATTCAATGGAAGCGCACCGACCATGATCCCTCTCTATATTACCTCTGCGAATGTGTCAACCAGTGCAACGAAATTATGCAGGGCTTGTCCTATAACAGCCGCGATCCTTTATATAAAGGCTGTTTCGGGACCCCAATCGTTCTTTTTGCCACCATTCCTCGATCTCCTTCATTATAACTAATCTTACAAAAAATCCAAACGAGGTTCTGGACAATACTATAGTTAGGGTGGGCCACATAGGTAATTAGTGCTACACTCAAAGAACTCCCAATTACCATCTCCCTTTGTATAAGAGACAGCCTATGTGATAAAATCTCATAAAAAATCTACGCAATTTAGGACAGTTAATATCAGGGATAACCTTTTTCCTTGACGGAACATCTTTTAGAATGAAGAGGCAATGTTAAATCCATCGGTTTACAATAAGCCAGGAAGTTTTCTTTATTTTCGTTGGGATTTTTGTCAAAACATGTGTGGATTTGACGTTAATGTCAGTCCTGACATCTCATTCACCTGTTGACGAGACTCATTTGAGCCGAAGATGAGCTCAGCCGATCTCCGCTTCATTTGAACTGCGCTGATGCGTAGCGGTTTAATTTCCAGCGGCATTCCTGGTCGGCTCGTAAATTGGATTTTGTCCGGGAGGTGGTATGAATACCCACATTTTATCACGACCGGCATATCGTTGCAACATTATTTCTCGAGCTTAATCCTGCACTTGCCGAGATACATGTATTGCTTTTGTTCTGTTGATAATTTCGGCATGCAAAATTGTTATCGGATTCATAGCATGGTGAATCATGGCTGCCAGACGAGTATATATCCACGGCCCGATTCCACCGTCCCCGTATATCATCATTTTTTGCAAAAAAACGGTACACCTCCAAAAGCCGCTTTCGTGATCAAAATTAGTATTATACGAATAAATACTCGCAACAATAGCAATAGGGTACCATAGTTGCCAACAAAAGTCATATATACTAACGTTTTAGTGGCAGTTTGAACGGCGAGCGAGTGTGATTGACAAATTCCATATATGGTGACTCCTGCTTGTTTTGAACTGAACCTATAGATACAGTATTGCCCTAAATAATCGACTCCTTAACCACAGCAGAATTATGGGCAACTTTTTCAGGATTTAGTCGGAAATATGGCTTGTTGGCATTCATCGGAAAGCTCTCGGTGATAGCTTTCCGATGAATGGCAGCAAGCTATATTTCCGACTAAATCCCGAAAAGTTACCCATAATTCTGCTGTGGTTAAGAAGTCGATTATTTAGGGCATTGCTGTATACCGTCTTTGATGTAAATTGATGATACGGTGACCCTCGAATCGTGGTTGGCAGATCTTTGTTCATAAATAAGACAGAATTACAGATTCGGGAACACATGCAAGCCTACTATCACAAGATACTGCCATTTTTGGTCTCGACGTCCTTTATTCCGAAAATCATTTCTTATCAGCGAAGCCACTTCAAACCGTGACCTTGTGTGACCTCTCGAAATCTCACGACGGCATGAATGCGTATTTCCTTATATATTTCTAGATAGAATGCACAGGAGCTTTTGCTATATTTATGCTGACACCAATTTGAGGTGGATAAAATTAATAGATTTCAAAAAATCGAAATCTGATATATAGCTCTGAGATTTGAATGGTGGCTTCCTGGAATCAAGGACCTCGGTGGCTCATCGGTTAGGAGTACAACTCCAAGCCGTTTCGCCCTCAAGAGCTGGCGATAAGAGTTCAATCGACATGTTTCCATCGTGGACTTTGTAACTCGAAATCGTTATCTGGTGGAGTTGCCAGTTACTCGCCGATGGCCGGTGGTTTTCTGCACATGGTCGACGAGTTGATCAGCCATTGAAATCACTGTTAGATTAGCCGTAAGTGTGCGGATTTCCCCCACCACTAAAACTGGCAATGTCGTGATATGTCCTTAGTTGCTGAAAGCTACATTAAACCCCATTCAATCAATCAATCCTGGAATCAAAATCAGTATTGTTTTCTCCCCAAGAATATAATTTATGGGTGTCAAAAGAGATTAAACGTCTTTCAAAACGGCTCTTCCTCATTTTCAAGAGAAAATAAATTTTCCTACCAAATTAATCTACGTTTGAACTAAAATAAACATGTGAGTGTACCACAAAAAACATTGTAATTCATTTTTTTTCTCACAAGGATTCTACTCAAGTTAAATTAAGTTAATTTTTTAGAAATAGTTTAATCTTTTTGTGACTGAAGAATTATTTCACCGTGAATTTCAAGAGTTAAAGATACATAATCCGATTAAGCGCCACTCGGTTACTATTTATTTGGATTCGGGGGTAAACAATATTTGATATCAAAGCTCAGAGTTAATCGATATCGATTTTTTAAATCTATTATTTTTCACCATCGAGAAATATTAGTGGCCCAGTAAAAAGTAAACGAGTCGACGGTCTGGGACCAATTTGCGGATGAAGATGGATAACTCTAAAATCAAGAGGCTTTGTGTTGATAACAAGGCCAAATTTCGTCGGACAACATGTTGATAAATTGAGTAAATAAACAATCACTCAAGAAAAAATAAATAACTAACACGTTTCGGGCAATTATATATATACTAAAGTTGAGAGTGGTTAGCATTATATTTGGGCAATTAATCGATTTTGATAACTGAAGCGGCATTTCTTAAAATGTTGTTGTTGGAATCTGATTATATGGGGACCGTCGAATCGGATTGAGTACCTTTAATAGTTCATAACAGAGGTCAGGTTTACTATGAAAGCAGTTCAGTCCCAGCATCAAGTCTTTTGAATTTCCTGCTGTCTTGCATTAAGAGTTTTCTGAGACAGGAAACATTAGTCACCTCAGCGCCATCTTAACCCTTTCTATTCTACACAATCATTAACGAGCAGTTCACAGAGTAAATGTTCAGATAATAATAAGTTTAGCAAACGACAATAGGCCGTTTGTTGAACTTATATATTTTACCATTTCCCACCAATGAATACGAATTATTCTGCACTTTTGTTATTTTTTCGTATGTCTGTCGTCTCATTTTCCCCGAACTCCCCTCCAAATGAATAATAGGCCATTCCAATGTATACATTTATAAATTATGAGAGAATCAATTTGGTAAAGAAAGGGTGTTACGAAGACCACATAAGAACACAAAAGCACGATGGGAATAAGCATATATATATAGAAGTCTAGAAAACGACTGGTATAGGTTTATTGTGTCAATCGGATGGACATCTTTAAGGGCACGGGCGGCTTTCGTTGCAGAAA
This sequence comes from Siphonodentalium dalli, assembly GCA_032622095.1. Classification (NCBI taxonomy): domain Eukaryota; kingdom Metazoa; phylum Mollusca; class Scaphopoda; order Gadilida; family Siphonodentaliidae; genus Siphonodentalium; species Siphonodentalium dalli. The sequence continues at coordinate 121,291,110 of CP136062.1, forward strand.
TATTCATATTTGTTCAAATCGCCATCAACAGAAGGAATATTAAAATATATATAGTTTTGTTCATAAGCCAAACATAATCAGCGCGTAAATAGTATATTGTCGTCAAGACGTACGATGGTGTACGTAAACAAGAGCCTGCTCGTGTTACAAAAGTCGTGCTTCTGTTTACATATATAACACAGCTCAATTCTATTGGTTAATCACACACAAATGATATAAACGCTCTTTATTATTTCTAATCAGGAAAACAGTTACAAATAACGCTCTTTATGTTTACGATATCCGGATCTAAACAAAAGCCAGGTAACGTAACGTTTTTTCCTTTTGTTTACATAACAAAGGGAAAAAATTGACAATAACATACTGTTTATGCCATATTTCTGATAGGTATAAAAACAAAGTATGTCTATATTTTACTCTTCTTTCTGTTTATGGCGGTTTTTGACGGAGGTGAATATTTTAACAGCATACCCACCGCCAAAATCGCCCGTATCTTCAAAGTTTGCATTAGATACTTTTAAATTACACTGCACGTATATAATGAAAGCCAAATTAGAATCTATCCTGTGCCAAATTCACATATACCTTCACATCTTCCGCTTACTTTCGTAGATAGCAATAATCTCATTAACGTATAACACAGAGGTTGCTAACTTTTCGACTGATTGAGCCATCAACGTGACAACGTGGAATTCAAGCAGTTGTGTTGTTGAATCATTGTAAACAAACAAGTTAGCTGTAAAACACTCCCTCTGACATCAGATGCATTGCTGCACCTGTGCCACCTACAATACCAATCAAACACACCGAACATCTTGCTTTAATCCTCGTTATGTGTTCTGCAAGGAGGCACACTTCCTGATTTCTGGCGTTTCAGTCACGCTGTTTGCTAGTTTGCCTCCCATTGGCGCCGGCCCAGACACAATGCCTATACTATATCTCCGACTATATAGCACTCGGTGATGGGATATAAAGAAATGTGTCAAAGAACACTATATCCAAGGACAATAAGAACATATACATGTTTGGAGGGTCCGAATTCCGATCAGCCGTTTTGCAAGTTCCATATACGTATTCCGATATCAGTTTCAATTCCAATATATATATTTGGAATGAAAACGGTTATTCAAAATGATGTCTGTCTGAAATCGTTTAACTTTTGACGTTGTATAGGTTGATAAGTTTTATCGATTAGAGAGAGAAATAAAATTTCAGAAGGCAAATAAATCTAATCGAATGTATTCACGAATTCCCCAGCTTTCGAGGTTCACGGTCGGTAATCACGTTGTTTCGAGGTTGGTGAGTATACCACGCATTCAAAATGACAGAGGCGAGCGCACATGCCCAGAAAACATAATATATATGAGTGAGGAACTGACACAAAACATCGCATTTTGACTGTTAGGAGCATATGCTAGTTTATTTTTAAAGCACGTTGATACCTTATTTGTTTATAACATTCTAACCAAAGTCAGAATCCTTCGACTGACAACTTTGGTTAGAATTTTAAAGCAAACAACCTTGAGGTATCAGTTTGTTTGACAAAATAGTATAGCATATACTCGTTGCTGGCAACTGCAATATGTCATATCCTATAGTTTTTACATTTCCCCCTGTCTCCGCGATCGTTTCGGCCATTTTGAATGCGTGATATTCATCAACTAGAAGCCACGTGATTCCCCATCGTGGGGGTTGTAAGAGCGGCCGTAAAGCGCGAGGTATCGAATGGACCACCTGCTATATATATTATACGGCTTAGCTCATTGTTCACTTTGGTCCTACGTCACTTCTAGTCGGGTGGTTGAGTTGAAAGGCTTAATCAATCGACTGTCACGCCTCTTCGGTGTTTCAGATTAAATTTTATCTGTTGTATGGTTTTTCTGATGTTTGCAGTTTTGTTTTCTGTTTGTTCGTGTATGGTGTTTCTGACATCTTCTTCTTTGCTTGAATTTGGTCTTGATAATTGTTGAATGATAGAATTTAGTTGTGTTCACAACTGTCTCACTGCAAAGATGTAATGGGAGGCTACTATATGTAATGGTTAAACGGGTATAAAACAGTTTTTGGCCCGATTACAATTCAAAGGGTAAAGTCCGAGGCGGCAGCTGGGCTTGTTTTCGAATATATGCATTCCACATGGCAACCCATACTATAAAACAATATACGTATTGAACGCAGACGTAATGATGTTATAGTTTCCAACGATTCACATGTATACATACACTCTGTACTTTGTTCTTATCTTTGATCGCAATATCAATGAACATTCTGAGTTTGTTATTGATTAAACACAGCAAAGTATAGCTGGACAATTGAAACATGATACGCCAATCACGACTGGGTGAGTAAATGGCTCTCATTGACCGTTCAACCAAATTTCAGTCTGACGCTCTTCTGTTAAAGCTACTCAATCCGATTCGATGGTCCCCATATCATCAGATTCCAACAACAACATTTTTTGAAATGCCGCTTCAGTTATCAGAATCTTGTAATTGCTACTGTTAACTACAGTTGCCCAAACCCTGTTATGTATCAACATTTTGTTCAACGAAATTGTGCCGGTTTGTCAAATATCTGACACAAAAAAGCTACTTGATTTTAGAGTTATGAAAATTCATAGATTTCAAACATCGATATCTGATCACTCTGAGCTTTGATGGGTGGGTTCCTCGACTCAAATCAAATATATATGTTTTACCACAGAAGCCAAGGAAATAGTAATTAGCGAGCGTTAATTCGGATTATGCCTCTTTAAATTATCTTGCACATGCACACACACCTGCGTTGGTTACTCCTCACAAGACATTGAATAGCAGCATGGCTGTGTTGAGTCGCCTGAGTGACTGGTCGGGCTCCACAGGGAGTCACAAATGTTCATAGAACGTCAAAAAACAATTGATGGTAAGAAGTGCACGCTATTAAACTGTTGTTTTGACCTTCAACTTCAACGTCTCGGCGCCCATCGGTGTTGAATGCATGAAACTTCCACTCAATACATTTGTACCATCCCCCTTTGCGGTGTTAAGTGTCAAAAGTTTGGTCATGACCAAGAGAACTACAAGGGCAAAAAGAATGTGCATGTTCACTTGTTCTGCCCCACACCAATTGTTCGAACAGTAACTAGTTCCCACATCAATGGGTCGTTTTTCCTATGTTGGGACTATATGAATTCAAAAGTAAAATAAAATAGGGCTGAGAAACAACTTCCACATCCAGATGCTGTGAAAATTGCTGAACCTCTACAGTCAGCTGGACATTGGCCATTTTCTCATTATATCCGCAAGGAAATGTGTCGTTGTCGTCACTCAGACGATTATCAGTATGATATTATCAGTATTAACCAAATGAAATTAAAACATTACTGCGAACAATATGTTCACATGCAGGAACGACGTCAACTTGCGAAGTGGAAACTAAAGTGCGTTTCGGTTTATTGAACTAGTTATATTTCAACACATTTTTACGACGGTTGTGTTTCTCTTAAACTGTTAATCGGTAAATAGATAATCATATTTGTTCTCAGTAATAACGAGTTGCATATTGGGAGACTCTCATGCATATATGGCGGCTTAGCATATATATTTGATGTCCAATGCCCCCACCCAAGATGGCCAAAATTGCTCGTAATTGTGTGTAGTACTGTACTACATATGTACCAACGCAATGTCAATTTGAACGTACCTATATAGCAAAGTCTATTAAACGCTGTAACAGCTTTCTTAATTCTCATTGCAAAAGAAGTGTGTTTTCGACTCAACAACTCTGTTAACGTGTGAGACTTTAAGCCATAATCTCTCGACGTCCAACTGCGAAAATGTGTGTTATACAAGGCGAGTGCACCTTCCTCGCCAGAGCAAATAGTCATCATCGGAAAAACACAGAGACACAAAAGAGCTATAATGTAAGGAATATAGTTTATCGTCGTAAAACAAGCTAGTTGAATTGTTTGATTTGTGGGGAGCTTCATCGATTTACCTGCAACCCGGTGTTCCACTTGTCCAAGAATATCTCCGCATAAGACCTCCTGTTGGGCTTTGAGCGTTTGAAGTGACATATTGCGGAATAGATTTGTATGTACAAATTACCACATAAAACGCTTCAGGCACCAATAATGTGCGAACCTTCCGCCTCTTGAGAACTTAAATTTGCCAGCAATATCTTGGCCATGGTGAGAATTTTTTCAGGAAATTAGTTCTAGTTGCTTGTTTCTTGGTTTTTAGTCACTAGGTCATATTACGACGTTCAAATGTTGTCAGTTTCAGGCCTTAAACTATATATAGTTCTGGTAATTTGCGGAATGAGGTCCCCCACATGGTGCATTTAGTGACGCTACCCACACAGCGGACTAGCATCACTAAATGCACTATATGTGCATGGACCTCATTCTACTTAGGTCTCATCTTCTCTGGAAAATATCTTTATCATCAATTTTTTTAGTTTCTTTAGAAACATTTTTTTTTTTTTTATAATTTAGTTTCTCTATATCCCCAAATTGGCAGACGACACAATGCATAATCGAGGTGCACATCACCGTCTTCACCATCTGGGAACTTAAATTTGTGTCTATTTTTTCCCATTTAGCAGATGGGGACATGCAGATTGAGGTCCCCAGAGGATGAATTTAGTGATGCTAGTCCGCTGTGCGGGGTAGCGTCACTAAATTCACCATCTGGGAACCTCATTCTTCAAACGAGCGGCTCCATATTTTTTAGGCGTGGTCAGTTATTTTTGTTACTCTATAGAGTTAACTGAATACCGCACTCACAAGGGGCTAATTTCATAAATAATAATGGCAACTTAGTTTGGTTGGTTGGTTGCTTGTTTGCTTTAGCGTTGAACTCTTTCTATACTAAATGGATTCTTTCACTCCCATACAAGTATATATTGGAATTGTCCATTATTCATCTGGAGGGATGTTCAGGAAAAATAACCAGACGATAATTTATTGCAGGGTTCAGATAATAAGTTCATAGAAACTATATATATATATATATATATATATATATATATATATATATTATTATTATTATTATTTTATTTTTTTTGCTGAATGTTTTATCACGCAATTGTCAGTTTTTATTTATGGACAAAATTAATATCGGACAGAGGGTTCACTTCGCTGCGTATAATCTTACCCATCCTTGCTCGAAAAATGTGCCGACCCCCACAACTGGACATTTTCCGGCTTACACGAATCAGGCCACCCCGGCTCCCTCCCGATGAGACCCAAATCGGTGCTTATCAGAAACCGCACCTGCCGTCTATAGACGGCGTATGACTCTAAACTGAACCATCGAGGTTCCACATATGTTCCGTGACTCGCAGGCCATCTGAACGCGATTGTACACGCCAAATAATTATATGGTGTTCATTGCTGAAGTCATTGTTATAAATAACGTTTGAATCGACTATATTTCGTGCCCCAGTGGGTATAAACGCCATATTCAACTAGAACCGTCATTAAATGCTCTCGCGAGAGTGGCGTGACAGTCCGTTGTTTGGAAAAATTGGACAACCCTGAGCGGATTCCGTATATGAACAACCGTAGAATATATATGTTCGACAATTCCCATCGGTAAAAAGGGCAAGCACCAAAATGGCTGCAAACACCATTTGATTATTATTAATGGTCCGACGGTTGGAGAATATGGGCCCCTCGGTATTCGTGGTCGACGCTGATAAGAGTGGAACAATGTCCCCTTAATTTGTGAAAAGTCGGAAGCAATTAGGGAAAACACTGATTGTCGTCTGGTAGCCTCGCTATCGATTCCAGACATACGGTGCCAGAAGATTTCGCACAAATCTCTCTGCGGTAATCTGGGACTTAGATGGTAAAGATTATTGTCTTCGGAGAGCCAGAGAGTGGCCCGCCGTCAAGAGATATCACGTTATCTCGCGTCAAACAGTCGCAGCTACTAAAGAACAAATGTTCCGATATCATTTCCTTGCTCAATGCCGTGTCACAGTTCGCGGAAACAAACATAATCCAAGTTTTACGTCGGGAACGGGAGCTTTCCGGTTTTTCGACAGCTGATACTGTTTCGATTTGTGGGATCTAATTCCTATTTTTGTATTTCGCACATGAATGACGTTTCGTGTTTTAAAGCCAATATTTTCATTAAAATTGGTCCGTCCGATTGCGTTTTTAGAAAAGTGCGATAATTAATTAGGATATCTTTTGTGTAACATTTCTTGATAGCGTGTTTCTGCTTTCCATCGTTATGTGCTGCCTAATGTGGTATAGCTTCCCCATTCACAGCATCCATGTGCCTGCCAATCAACTCAGAATAGTGTCTGTTCCATTCAGAACGTCCAATATTAGTCCAAGTCTTCTCGTACTAAAACTAGCTAAGATTTTGGGATGGAGATGCTAGTATTTAGTCCGAGTTCCAGGCCCATGCATTCCTATGACACGAGTTACGCCCAGGATCTGTGGCGGGAATCTGTGGTGTATTTTACTCGATTTACCTAACAAAGCAATACATGATGCTATATACATCGGAAAGAGTGACATCTTATGGTCATAATGGTGTATAATAATCTAACTTTAATGTTAAATTACACATAGAATATTCCGGTTGATTGCCACAAACATCGTTGTTTTTTTCTGTTTGTTTACTTAACTGAAAGCCGAACTCAGGTTCCGAAGAACTTCGGCATTGTCCGGTGTTTGTTTTGGCCGAGACGAATTTCGATACAAACAAAATGGCGGCCCCCATGATATTCTAATGCTCATTGTGTTTACACTGTTTTAAACTGTGAGATGGTTGTAATTCCCGTAATTTATTTAATGTATTACATTTATATCTTCAATATGTATTTAATCTATGTATTTATTTATTTATTGTCACGTATAATTACGATTACAATGGAGAATTCATCGTGCGTGGTTGATTGAAAATCTACGGAATATTTTCACCGGAAAATGCCGAACGCAGTTCGCAAGGTCAACTGAGTTCGCATACTTTAAAAAATATGTAAACACTGCGGCAAATGTTTCTTTTCACATTAAATTACCGCTTTCAATTCACAACCGATGTGGGTTTCAGATCAAATAGCATGTCTTCTGCGGAAACTATCCGTTTATTGTAGCAATTGTGATATTTTATTTAATATAATTGTGGTTTTATTTGAGCGGGTCACTAACGCTTAAGTCGTGTCATAGGAATGCATGGGCCTGGAACTCGGACTAAATACTAGCAGCTCCATCCCAAAATCTTAGCTAGTTTTAGTACGAGAAGACTCGGACTAGTCCAATATCTACAACATATATACCGCGAGACGGCATTGAAAGAGGCATCCATGCAATATGTGCTGACATATACATCTGCAAGGGCTTTTCTCGTGACGTCGATATCTCGGTTGAGGGTGTATAGATTATCACGCTGCATAAGTATCCACTAAGCTGATTTTAATCCCGACGAGCTTATACATGTATAGGTTGATGCTTGACATAAATTTGCCCACCTATTGCAAATCACGCACAATACAGATGTTCGTGTGACAGGAATTCGTAATGACATTCACGGTTAGTTGGTTTCTGTTCGGCTTTATGTGTTTCCGTCAGAAAGCTAAATTTTAGACATGAGAACACAACGTGGAACACCAGATAGCCTTAATATATATTTTATTTGTTTTCTCACGAGAAACATGACACCTATTCTGGCAAGTGACGCTATTACCCATAACATGTGTGCTTTATATTGTATTTGCAATTCAAGTCGAATATTTGCCTCTCGCTGAAACGTGCATTCTGATTGGTCGAGAGTTTCTAACTTTAGTTTTAGATTCACCCGCATCGGTCGCTGATCGGTAAACAAATTTTGAATGGAGCACCGCGTCATGACAATAAGCGTAAAATACGTTAGCACGCAGCCAGGAGTGCCGTAATCTTGTCAACCTCTCACATATGTTTACTATAGATACCGTTGACAGGAAGTGGTTGGGGCACTGTTCCGAGTAAAAATCACTGAACGTACCCAGAGATTTGATCACCGAAAAAGGATATATCACTTCATGGCAAGTAATGGCCGATAAAAAGGGCATTTTATTGCAGTTTCTTTCAAATTGTTGGTGCATGGATTGAATTAAAATTGAGATAAACGTACCCTGTTCCTAATATCCAACTCAACAGAGTTGATATAAACAGTATTTATTCCACATAATTCAAAAATGCATTGTACAAAATATGGTGCATGAATATTGGTTGTATAGAGGGGATCCGACATCAAGCATAAAGCTTATGGGGGTCGTTTCCGTTTATGTGTGAATAAACCCACAATGTGAGAATGATTACATAATATTAGGTGATGGTGTTCATGATCATTTTAGAAGATAGTTGTTGGTATATCATAGATGTATATTTATGTTACTCAGTTACTCAGTGTGGGCTGGATCAATATATCAAAATTATATTTTTTGATATATGTAGTAATAGAAAGAAATTTATTGAAAATAGATTTTTTTATAGCGGGAAAGAGGTATAGATCGGTATAGAAAAGAGTGTGAGGTGACATATCAAACGTTTGGGTTAGTCTGATATGTATGGGAAGACAAATTGACATTTAATAAATAATTGAGCATAAGCGCAATAAGGAATCTCTAATGGCGCTTCAGCGCAATAAGGAATATTCTTATTGCACTTAAGCGCAATAAGGAGAATTCTTATTGCGCTTAAGCGCAATTAGCTATTATTGCGCTTAAGTGCAATAAGAATATTCCTTATTGCGCGTAAGTGCAATAAGCCACATTACACAAACTCCCTGTTATTCAAATGGTATTGTCCATAGTGAGATGGGTGGAGTTTATTGGCGAGGTGACTGTCCACATATAGGCCTATTCGGATTCTACTATTTACAGAGGGGTGATCTCAAGAGGGAGATATTAATTACGCTTCAGTGCAATAAGGATGTAATTGCGCTTAAGCTCAATAAGGAATATCTTATTGCGCTTAAATGCAACAAGGAATCCCTAATTGCTCTTAAGCGCAATAAGGGAGAATCTAATTGAGTTTAAGCGCAATAAGAGAATATTTTATAGCGCTTAAGCGCAATAAGGAATGTCTAATTGAGCTTATGTACAATAAGGAATATCTTATTGTGCTTAAGCGCAATAAGGAACATTCTTATTGCGCTTAAATCGCAATTAGCTCTTATAAGCGCTTACGCACAATAAGAATATTCCTTACTGCGCGTAAGTGCAATAAGCCACATTACGTAAACTCCCTGTTATTCAAATGGTATTGTCCATAGTGTGATGTGTAGAGTTTATTGGTGAGGTGACCTGGTGACTGTCCACATGTAGGCCTATTCGGATTCTACTATTTGCAGAGGGGTGATCTCATGAAGGAGATATTAATTACGCTTCAGCGCAATAAGGATGTAATTGTGCTAAAGCGCAACTAGAGGTTCATTATTGCGCTTAAGATCAATTATTTATTAAATATCAATAAGTGATATCACTAACTCGCGGTGAATCCGCCATTTTGGTCTCCGGAGGTCAAAGTTAAGAAGTAGCATCTATTTTTAGCATATAGCTCCAGTCTGGGAATTCCCAAAATAAAATGGCAACAGTTCGTTACCGAATCGCAGTTGCGAGAACTTCATTAAACTAATAAAACAATCATCCTGGATAAATACAATACGTAGGTTTCACGCAGTATATGGATTGAGTGTATCACGTATATGTTTTTGAGTTATTTGTTTTATCACAAGTACTCGCTATTTAACAGTGTAACTTATGGGAAGTTCGTTGACAAAAGAGGGTGTCTGAATGTCTGCATCGTCACCAGATCCTAACTCTGTAGATGACATGGCCACAAACACAATTCTTAAACACGTAGTTGCACTCAGAATAAATGAAATTAAGCCATAAAATGCTGATAAAAATGCTCGCTCTCAGCTGTCGAATGTTTACAAATGGATGCTACTTCTTAACTTTGACCTTTTACCGGTGGGTTGGTTAAATGCTAGGAATCGGACCATATGGAACCATCGGCCATCTTGAAAATCGCGAACCAGTGATAAGGCTTATTTGGCTTCCAATAGGTATGCAGTATAGAGATGGCAGATAGAGAAGAGTGTAAATGATAAGCTATTGCTTTTAATTATACACGAATTTTGTGTTCCGAACTAGCATTTTGCATCCGAGCCGACACCACTATCATTTGGATTTGTAAGAATATTTAATAACATCAACATTAATATTTCCATTTCTCACACGATTATTGACGATTTTTGAGTCGATTTGGTACCTGTTAGATGATAGATGATATGGATATGTGTGGTTCAAGTGGAGCCCTTGGTTTGTGGTCAAATAATATATTTCTGAACTACTCGGAAAATCGTTATGTTATCTTCCTGCCATAGTTCATCAGAATCATGTAGAAGAATATTGGTGGTGATGTTATATATATATCAGATACATCGTTCGTAAATAAGACTCGCTGTGCACTCTATATTTGACATTCAATTAGTCAATTCAATTCTGTGTCCTCTAATTATTTACAAATATATTTTCTCCAATGGTGCGGGAATAAAATCACCTGGCTGCTTCGAATTTTCATTGACAACGACCAGCCATCTATATCAGGTGTGTAACCGTCTGTTTTAGAAACATAATACACATGGGTAATAAAACGGACTGCACCAACATCGGCGGTCTGTGTTATAACACCACAAAAAATGAATATCGCATTCCAAATAATTGCCCATGACTCTTCAATCAAATACAGTCAGTGCGAATTGGAAAAGATGAAGGGTGATGGCGTCGGTTCAATCATATGTTTGGGAGCGTTGATTCTTGTATTTTCCCTCGTGAATCTACGAGAGATAGCGCGCTAAATGTTATTTTGTCTCCATTCGTGGATCACGGATCATTGCGATTGAAAATAAGCATGCCCGTCAAAAGGGTAATCTAGAAATGGTTTATATACTATATAGTAAGTGTTAGAGCTACATTGAGTTGCTGATTGTGTTAACCCTTTCTATACCACATGGATTCCCCCACTACGTTAAAAAGTGTACATGGGCTTGATCTAGTATTCATCTGGAGGGGTGTTCATGTAATAAATCAGACGACATATATACGAAAATATAATACATGCAAGAGCAGAATGATTTATATTCATTGATTGGAAATGTTCAGATAATGAGTTCCACGAACGACGTCTGGACATTTCCTACGGGACAACTACTCGTCAATGAGTATTTAGTATAGACAGGGTTAATTTTGAACATTTTGCCAAAATGTCCTTGTATTTCAAAATGGAATTTCTCAACATCTGTCAAGAACTTCTTTATGAAATTTGGTACAAGCGATTATTGGGACACAATATTTAAGAACTATCGACCTATTAGATATTATAGCCTCATATACTTTACTGTTATTTCATGAATAATATTTAAAATTTCACTGTTTACCGGTCCCAAGAACATCTGTAAAATAGATTTTGTTTTTCAAAGTGCAGTTCATAAATCCATGATATCATATCTGAAGATCATCAGATGAGACTCATTTTTTCTTGATTCGTGCCATTTAATGATTATTTTCAATTAGAAAGGCAACTACTCATAAATAATTATCTATATTTGAGAATTTTTATGTCATGATGACTATTGATCATTGAAAAATTGGGCTGAGATGAGTTCTGGGTCATGGGTTCATAACCAAGTTAAAGCTGACTGCTATATATATGAGGGTATGGTGTTATATTATGAAATTAATACATAAACTCAACATTATGATACAAATGATGCCTCCTCTCTAAGAGCCAATACAATAAGCTATATGGTAATTGGAGTGTTGTGTGAAATTATTAATGATTATAGCAGTTCTTGGTTCCGAAAGGGACAAAAAAAGAAAATAATATTTTCAACCTTTCAAATGAATTTAAATCCATTTTTGTTATCGTCTCTTAATAATTGCTCAGATTGTATATACAATGAAGATAATATATGTGAAATTCAAGATATTTCTCCAGAGAAATTCTTTGTTGAAAATCTCTGGCCACTTTTGGCTGGATTTATGCAAAACGTGCGTCTCCCATAGGAGTCCTATATAGAATGCTTATTTGCATGTGAGATATTCGTATAGTTCAACCCTTCGCCTGGCAGACTATCAATTGACTGTTGACTTCATAATGGGAAATAATATTTAGCGAAATCGTCCACCATAGAATGTGTCACTGCTGCATCGTGTATGGTCAAATAAACCTGTTCCAATACTGATATATTGATAGCAACCACCAAGTGAAGGCAGGTGAATGACGTCATATATTTTTTTTCTATATCCATCAGTGATTTTACAAGATCGCGGGTATAGATTTTGGAGAAATTGTCACGTGACTTCCGGTTAGCAACGGTGTGGAGATTGCAAAAAACGCGGAATTGGAAATGAAGCATCGCGATAAAAATGAAAGTAACTACTTCACAACTTACGAAGAATTCACATGTGATTTAGGTCTATTAATTTCATTTAGACCAATTTCGTTGGTTCGCTTAATGAAAACGAAAAATGAAGAAGTCATGACGAGAATCCAGACAAGATTTTACAATGCACGACACGTCTTGTCAAATTGGCATGTCATCTCCATCGTAACCACTGCATGATGTTACATAAATTATTCTTAGCGTTATATCGCCGAACAAAATGCAAATATGAGGCACATCATGTGGTTGCTCCACTACGTGTCACGTACGATGCATATTAGGTGGTGTTCATTTAGCGCTCATGTTGGTAAAAACCTGATGCGGTTAACACTTTATATTAAAGCGCCAATGATGAGTATGTTATTCCATTCCTTTCTCGCAAATTCGAGCAGTCATAATTAATATTTTCAGATAAATTTGCGACCTTCTCAAGATTCGCTGTGATTTTGCGAAACTGAAAATCATCATTTGAGAACAACTCTATGTTTCTACCTCTATGTTACGGTTGCGCGTTCGACGATGACTCGTGAGTGAAACCACTTTGGCTAAAACGCACCAACGTTTCGTTACACAAATGCGATATGACATTATATTTTATAAGCCTTCTATATCAGTGTTTTAAATTTGCGACCTTCTCACGATTCGCTGTGATTTTGCGAAAATGAAAATCATCATTTGAGAACAACGATAGAGGTAGTTGCTCTATAGTGCATGTTCGATGATGACTCGTGAGTGAAACCACTTTGGCAAAAAACGCACCAACTTTTTCGTTACAAGTGCGATATGACATTAATTTTTGTAAGCTTTCTATGTCAATGTTCAAGATATTCCGTAATTGTTACAGTGTAACTTCGTAGAAAAACGTTTTGCCAATATTTACTTAACAAATATATAGGCGCTCTATCTCACCAATGTACGCCAACTACAGTAATGCCCTAAATAATCGACTCCTTAACCGCAGCAGAATTATGGAACACAGAGCTTTCCGATGAATGGCAACAAGCCATATTTCCGACTAAATCCTGAAAAGTTAACCATAATTCTGCTGTGGTTAAGGAGTCGATTATTTAGGGCATTGCTGTATGGATTTTCCCAAAGCGTGGCATTTGAAATCAGCCCACCCTACATGTTGCTCAGCCAGTCTCATTATTTCTAAGAAGCATGAAAACACTGAACGCTATTTTGTCAATAGATAAACAACCATTATTCCATATCATTTGAAATTCCCATGAAGAATTGCTTTAAGATAGGTCGTTATAACAGAATGAAACACTCGTTAATACACAGAGGGGCAGATTCTCACGTGATTCCTCGTGATGTCGCCGCGCTTTAGTTTCAGATTTCTACTGCTGCATGAACGTTTGTATTCGTGCCATAAAATTTAATGTTGACCAAATAAAAAGCGTATATCCTGTGAAGTCGTTTAATTAGTCCCACAAGGGCGCGTTTCATACGTCCATGCACTGCCAACTATCATACTTCCAGATGGCAAATTTATTTATCGTTACACCTGAGTGGTCGCGCCCTGCCCCGTGACCATCTTGTATAAATATTCGTCGGCGCATGACGGAAGTCAGCTCTCACGAAGCATCGGGAACGAGGCTAACGAGGCGGTGTTCCAGATAACTTCTCGTACTGTTTTCCCAAAGGGAATATCGGACTTATTAGTGTCAACTGGAGTCTACGATGACCAGGAAATTAAATTTTTGGCCCATTTTTCGGTCATTCCTGGATATGTTTGGGAATTTTGCATAAACTTGAAAATGATTTGAAATCCATAATATAGGCACGTGATGAAAACCAAATTAAAACTATTAAAAGATCAATATTGATCAATTGTATAGTACCAAATATCAAAACCGAATGTCGTGTATATATGCGCGGTTTCGACATTTAACCCTTTTATACTAAATACTCATTGACGAGTAGTTCCCTTAGGACGTGTTGAGATAATAAGTTCAACAAACGACATTGTTGAACTTATTATCTGAACATTTCCAGCCACAGAATATGAATCCGTCTTCACTTGTATTATCTTTTCGTCAGAATATCGTATGCTCATTTTTCCTGAGCACCCCTACAAATGAAATAATAGAACATTCCAATATTTCCTTTTATAACTGGGTTGGAGAATCCATTTAGTAGATAACGTGTTAATATCAGATTACGGATTCAGCTACAACTCAATATAATTAATAATTTTATTGGAAATATTGTTTTCTGCTAAAAAACATGTCACCTATTTCTGTACCATGAACTATTTCCCTTTGTAATTCATCAATGCCAACCAATAATTCAGAAAAACGTTTAGTTTACCACTGATGGAAATCGAGGGCATCAAATATATTTATATTGTCAGCTGGGAGGAACAATTGCGAGGGTGGAACAATTAGTCATCTCGGCGTTACCTTAATGAATCAGTTTAAGTTGTTTCGGAAATGATTCAGTCCACAAGCGTCATTCGTCATTCGTCATCGGGATTTTTTTTATTTTTATTTTAATTTTTTTTACAAACCTTCGGCATAATTCGGATTCTCATGGAAGATATACATCTCTTGTTTTGTTTTGCCACTTCCAAATTTCACCCACCATTTGCTGAACTTTAAAAAGATAATTACCCGCTTCGATAACTATGCCACAAATGAATTAGTCTGAATTGCCAAAAATTCGTAATGAATTTATGTGTTGTGGTGGAACATGTCGTTAGTTGATGCGAGATAGTTTGTTAAATCTTATCGAATCACACACCCTGTACTTAATATATATAATCCCGCTATCGTATTTCGTGAGAATCTGCGTTCAGGAAAGTAATCAATCATTTCGCAGACAGGGATGTGGCAATAGGTTCTCCGTTTGGGCGGATTTCCAAATTCACCCTTCACTTTGAACAAGACCATATTCTCAACATATAGTTTGAGAAATTTCATTTGCACCCCCGCCCTTTGTTTGGAATTTATCAACTGGTTTCTCAAGCTTTCTAACTGTTAGACAATAACAACCCTACATCCCTATAATTGATACACTGCTATACAGAGACATGGCTGCATGGGACAAAATCCATTTGGGAGGGATGTTAAACCCGGGACTTGCAATCTACAACTTACCGCCATTTCGGCCCAAACGTTTGACGAAAATTAGGAAATTGGTCCAACGTAAGATCACAAAACAACATATTACACATTAACATGTTCGAAAAGAAAACTACCAGAGCAATTTCAATCGTTTTTTTTTTGTGTGTTAAATTTCCAACTGGTGTTGTTGGATACTTTAATTTCAAGACCGCCACGTCCATGATACGTTTTTATGCCGATTTGGAAAAAGTTCGAAAACAAAAATCAAAACAAAAACTGAACGTGATACAAAATGGACCGACGAATACGCGTTTAGTCTCGCCGGTTTCACAATTGTTCAATATATATAAGTCGTAAGATATCATGTTCACAAACGAGTATTCATCAATTCCGTAAGCATGCATATGCGATATAATATACGTAACTAAGTAACTAATTATACTAACGCAAGCGGGTCGACTTTCATTCAGATTTGAACACTACCGTTAACTAATGAGTTTTTTGAACATATATGTTCAAATATTAACACGGACTGTTCAAAACTGAACACATGCGGGGCTAAACGCGTTCAGATCTGAACACTTTTATGTGCAGTGTAGCTGATGGCCATTTCAGCCCAAACATTTGACCGAAAGTAGGAAACTACTCGACTTTAGATCTGGAATAAAAAATTTAGCGCGAAATATCGGTTGTAAAATCAAACTATCGTGCAATTTCTTGCATGGAGTCATGGCCAGGTTCAGATCACCAACGTGTGGTGACGCGTGTTGGAGCTGTATTTTCTCCATATATCATCGATTCGCATGCTATTCGTATATGATTTGTTTGTGCCTTGCACAAGAGGAATACATGGCCGCCCAATATCAACATACATTTGTTGTTACGTGCATGGATGACAGGAAGAAAGTCCACATTGACATTGACTGTGTATACTATCACAATATATAATAGCATTCAATTTCTGCTAAGTCTGCTTTGCATAAATGTGGATATTGGAAAATAAATGTTCATATCCTATCCTCTCCGGTGGTCACATCAGCTAATCGTGTACTTGTAAACACTGAATTCTGCGATGGGTTAATATCACTGGGAAAGCACTCAACTTCAAGTAGAAACCACCAACGTCCAGCAACTGCCTGGCAAACCTGCGCAAACTCACGAACCAGGCTACCATCTTCCCCCGGGTGGATCACAAACCCGGGAATCGAACCATCTTTGCCATTGCTGTATATTTTTTAAGATGAGCCAGCACGCTATTCAGTCAATGGTTTCACTGGTCTATACTCGTAAGTGCATGGTCTTCGGGGCAATTCGACCGCCATTGGTTATTAGTGAAGCTTTGAGATACGACATTTTAGCTTTCACTTTAATGTGATCACGTGGTGTATTAAAATTGGTCCGGTTTATACTAACCTCCCTTTAGATGATATCAGTGCTTATTTTGGGTTAGAATTGTGGGCACGTGACACGCGCAATGCAAACAAACAACAAATAGGAGGATCGTTGTGGAGATCCCTTCGAGACGAATCAAACGGTACCAATAATTCATGTCCCGCCAAAATGGACATACAACTTGGTTTAAACATATTTATTGTAACACAATTTACAAGGGATTGGGGGACAAGTTATAACAACTTAAGGTGGCCAACTTGCCGACTGAGACACATGAGGTCCCACGATAAATACTGCGATCCTCACCGCCACATAGGTAAGTGTCCGCCAATCGTAACGAAACTGATGCGGTTTTCATTCTCACCATGTGAATTCAATAAATAAAGAGTGATGACTTAACAAGACATGTGTTTATACAAGGCCAGGAAGTTAACGATGGAAACAAATGGCGGCCAGCATGGACAACTCATTACTAAGTCAAAGAGTTCCTCGGGGATAGGTTTATGGCGGTGATTAGGTGAGAACAAATAAATTACGACCATAACATAATCCCCCAACAAGACCAAACATTGCGTCCACGCCTTCTTAAGTTCCACAATAAATTTTACCGCGTGCTCTGATGAAACGCCGAGTTCAAACACCAATACCAACATAACTATTGATATGTTATGGAAACTCTATAGCATTAGTGTTATTTTATTCTGACCCACTATGTTATGCAACATAATTGCAGAGACTATATGGACATGTTTAGATCGAGGAACTTTAAACTTTAGGGGGAGGGGACCTGCGAAATGCAGTCCGACCGTCCTACCCGGCCTTCGACCGGAAGGGACTCATCTACTAATAGGAACTTTACTAGGAACTTTAAACCTCGCACGTAAAACATCCGCAGTCCTATATTCAAAATTACTATTGGTGTGTACTGGATGTTGTTCAACAGCCTTTGTATATATATGGTATGTCTGTCTTACACCTGTAACAAATAAACCCGCTCAGTAATACACACTGGTCCAATCTGGTGACTATGACTGCAAGAGACTATAGCATTCCATTTGTATGACGAGAAAATCCGTAAAATGGTGCATGCATGTGGCTCAGTTATACACGTATTCAGTCGATAAACTCCGCATATCGCATGCGGGAGTTTGAATTGAATTCCGCGAGTAATCATTGCACATATAACACATATACTGCATAAGATGATATTTCACCTGACCTGATTGGTCGCGAGCCGTGCACTATATGGTATAGTGTAGTTCTAAATTTAGCACACTACTATACCAAACTCGCATGCAGAAAACAATGAACAGAGGTAACAATCTCGAGAAAATATATACCGAAATGTTCCCAAACGATTTACTAAGGCTTTTCCAAATGAAACTAAATTATTACTGAGAACAACTTTTTCCCAGGAAAGAAGTCAGCTTGCGAAGTGGTAACATTTTTTTGCATTCACATTGCTTGCAGTTTCGGGTTTTCGTGCATTAAGACTAAAACTTAAATTCTACGCTTTTCGGTTTATTGAACTCGAGTTCAAGACATTCTTACATGTATCGGTAAGTTGATAATAATATGTTTTCTCAGTAAAACGAGTTGTACTTGATTTATAATTACTTCTCGTGAAGGACGTTGAACATGCAGTCCAGCAGTTTGTCTTGGTGTGCTAGTTGATTACTAATATATATGCACTGAGCATGCTAGAAGTTTGAATTCTTCGGTGAATATAATACATGGAGCATGTCTTGTCGTTGGCTAGGCGGATATAGTGCCCAGTAAGGTGGGTATAGTTCACGACGCGAAACCCACTGGGCACTATACCCGCGTAGTCAATTCCAAACCTTTATCTATTTATTAAATATTGTATCTCACAGGACTTTGTTATTGAAATCAAGCTTTCCGATTGGTTGGCTACTCGACTCTATTAGTCGTAGTTGTATACTACGCCTTCAAGTCTCTCCCATCGTGCACTATGCATATGTAGTTTTGACTACTAAAAATAGTAACGAACACTACATCAAACTTTGTTCTGAAACTACTTGTTATTTCGCCGCTGATCCAAATTAAAGCTTCAGTAAGGCGAACATCAATTGTCTGAACTTAGTAAAAGTTGAAAATTTCTGCATTTGTTCGATACAATATAATAATTAGAGCATGACTTGTCGTGAAATACGCCGATATAGTGCATAGTGCAGTTGTGTAGTTCACTCCGCTTCGCGTCGTGAACTACACAACCTCACTATGCACTATATCGGCGTATTTCACTCCAAGCCATGCTCTATTTATTAAATATTATATCTCACGTGACTTTCTCGCGTTCAGATTGGCTGCACATTGCTATACTATTTTCCTGTAGTACCCCAGTAGCTGGCCTACTCACATACTATTCTTTTTCTATTTATAGTAACAAAATAATTTCGCACAATCGGAATGACGCCTGCATACACGGCCAATCTGAAACTATATTGAACGTAATTACTTGTTGCATATCGGATATCATTAGGTTTATTAATGCATTTTAATGATCTTACGTGTCCTATCATAGCCATCCAATGATTTTAAATAGTTTTATAACTTGGCAACAGAGTCCGCGCTGGACCGAAGTTTACTTTTGCCAAATAATTTGGCAAATAAAAATATTTTTTGCCAAATTATTTTAGCATTTGCCAAAAGCTATCCCTGATAGTATCATTTTCTGCAACCTTAAGTCTTGTTTCGACACTCGCAGTTTGAACGACTTTTGTAAAGGGTTGCTTCATCAGAAGGGCACATCACATGAGGATTAGTAATCTCTCCAAACATCAGTACTAATGCTATATGAGATTAACTGCATCTTAGTAGAGGTGTTATTCCATAAACCTTATAAAACACCACTAATATAATTATGTTGTAAGAGTTTCCTGAATGAATGGTAATGCTTGACCAATATTTTTCAAATTGCTTGAAGAATTAAAAAGTGACAAGCCAAAATTTTTGCCAAATGAAAATATTTTTTGCCAAATGTGAATTATTTTTGCCATTGGCAAATTTGGCGAGCGGCAGCGCGAACCCTGCTTGGCAAACAGACAGTCCGAACTTTTGATTGACTGGTATAATTTCCTTTTCCGACCTCATCAAAGATAAACCAATCAGTTTTTCAAATTTTCCCGAAATTTCCTTTTAGATTATATAGCATGCACAGAAGCCCCTGTTGATTATTATTATTTATGGTTATTGCTTATGACCATTATTCTGATTCGATTGTAATACATGCAACATTTGCAACATTACCGTCCGTGTTTAATAAGTTTATCACTCACTTAGACGATGGCAATCTGAGACGAATTTTGACGAAATGCCCGAAGATAAGATATGCTATAGATAAATTAGCCTCAGTGTAAATTTAGCCTTTACATTTTTTTTCATATGACATATAGCGGATATATGCCCCTTTAACTGTAATCAATCAGAGCGATTTCCCTGAATTTCTCTCCCATGTTATAACTTACACGATACATTAATTTAAGCTCACTAAATCCGAAATAATTTCGCGGAAAACAACTTGCACGAGGAACATATATTCGACGCGGTTGGTACTCTTCCTATAGATTCAAACCGCGCGCATGTTTGATGTATTTATGCAGACCGTAACGATTTCTAATTCAATTTCTTTGAATTCCTCCGCATTATTCCATTATTTCACACCTGTATTAATTTAACTGTAGTTTTATACGTCTGAAACACCCAAAACACGTGTAAATTCTATAATACTTATAGACAGTAGACAAACATAATGTGATATTAAGTCATATTCTACCCAGATAAGTATGTTTGCCGTTATCATTTCATGTTACCCTGCCAATGTTCTATTTGAACGCACTTTGAGTTCATATTGAACTGCTTTTCAGTCTTGAAATGATGATGTCGATGATATCGTCTAAAACTAGATACCTTTATAAGTTGACCCTTCATATATCTGGCATATTTTTGGTACGCCGAAAAACATCAATGCATTTCTACCCTATATAAAGCTGTCGTTATACGCCGCGGGACCATTGGTTATAACCATGAATTGACATAATTTGTTGGGGTTTATTTATTACATATGTTAAATTACCTGCTATAATTTATTTTCATGGCAAATGTTTGAAAGCTACCAGAGAACGATGCATGATGGGCATAAATTGACAAAAGGTGCCCATACCTAATTTCAAGCCCAGGGAATATACATGGGTTACTTCTGGTTAAGTTTGGTGCTACATTTGTTACTATTATATGTTTTTCTTCTGAGCATTTCCAGAGTAAAAAGATTTTCCCAGACAAAATTTCAAGACCAGTGGATATACACAGGTGATATATGTGTGGTTTTCTTAAACTGGACGTTACTTTTGTTACTTTGTTACTTCAATTATACATTTGATTGATTGATATTCGCTAACGAGTATATATACTTGAAGATTGTTGATTCCCATCGAGCCATGTGTAGGGGATGTTCAGCGCCATGCATATAAGGCGGTGTGTTTAAATGTTAGGTGAATATCCCTAAATATGAATCCTAAATATGTTGTTGTTTGCTCATCCTGTAGCCAGCATATATATATAATGCATTATCATCTCTACATATTGAACAATCCAGTGCATGCTTACTATATATTGACGTGATTTGGGGAGACTATATCGGGAGAATCCATTTTAACCAATCGACACTAATCCAAGTTACCCAACTAATCTGCCCATATCGCGTTACATCTTGCGGATTATGGTTTGGTTTGGATTAATTGAGTTATCGCCAATTCAGCATTTGTGCCATATCACGACGTTGTCAGTATTACGGGTGGAGGAACAACCCGTCCGAAGGTTAATTCCACCATGAAATCACTACATTGCACATAGAGACAACCGAGCTCATGGAAAGCAACTGACAAAACTTGCCCAGATACACAAATTTACCCTATATACTACCATTGGGTTCGAACCAGCTTCGCCAGCGCTGGACGGCTTACGATGGCCCAATGTGCCATACACCTCGCCGACTGAGCTACCAGGGGCCCATATTGCGGAATATATGAACAAAAACGTCGACATAAATGGCCAACGTTTATGGACTCGATTCGTTCTCGATCCAATTATTTGTGGTGGTGGTAAAATGATCCTATATATAGTGCAAACCCCTTTCAACAAATATAAGCAAATTCAGTCCCTTTCCTTATTCCTTACTCCATAGCCACATCGACAAAACGTTTGCGGCCGGAAATTTGTTCAATGGGTGCTGTCATGACTTATACATTTATAGATATATGTATTGTTAGTCGTGATGGGCCCATGGCTCGGCCAAACGCCATCCACCAAGAAGGATAGGATATGATATTTTATTTAAATATACACATATTAATGCATAATACATTTAACAAATATTATGTTGTATATTCGAGGGGTGGCATAGTCAGGCTATAGACTGTCTTACTGCCACCCCCTTAAAAATGAAAAGATGTTATGATAGGCGGTCATGATTTCTTGTACAATGCACGGCTATATAATTATGTATCACACAATGGTTGTATTATATACATGGAGGGTATACGTCTAGATAAATTGTTTATTGGTTACTCGATGGTTTGTCTCTTTCTTGTCAGTGGGTTGTTCCTTGAAAGTCGAGTAGGAATGTACTGAGTGAGGTTGAGGATTTACAGTTGTGTTCATGCTTCTGAAATCAAATATGTTTATTCTCATTAAATCACATACAAATACAGTATTTGAGAAAACATAATAAAGAGAAATACATATCGTTATATATATACATATATATAGTACCGACGTGTTAGGTATCTCGAGCCTCACAACGACTCGAGGTGCATGGTTGATTTTTCGTCATCAGGCTGCATATATAATGTTATCCATATTATAAATTGGAAGAGACTGTCTTGCGTGGTAAGATACCTGTCTGCTATGACAGCTTTTCATTGTCGTTCGTCAGCCCATGGCGACAGTAATATTATCGATAATTCGATCAGTAAAACAAACAGACATCGACATACAAGCCCATAATAGTATTTATCGCTAGAAACACTCCTCTGCGAAATCCGAAAATTACTTTAAGCTGGCAAGCAATGTTTCGATCGTGCTCACAGAAGACAATTAATTGTGGTTTATCGTCAACAAATGTCAACAGGCGTAGAAGTTGTCGAAACAGGGGCTAAAGCATTCGGCATTACGGCATAATCTGGGTTTTAGGGGCGCTCGATGGAGACAATCTTTGAGCATGATGGATGGAAAAATCATGGCATCGATACCACGCTTATTTCTCTAATTCTATTCAGTTGTTCAGATCGTGTCAGTCAACTTGGTTATTAGCCCCAATTATGTTATTAAGAAGGCAAGAAATCGCGAAGGCGAGTAAACGTTTGTCGTGTTAATCAGTCAGTTCCCATATATCAATCATCTCAGGATGCATTCAGCAACCGAACAAATGCTTTCCCGCGACATCCAACATCGGGCCTTGACAGAGTACTGATGCTGGTGACGATGGTTATGCTGCTGCCGATGATGATGATGACGACGATGATGATAATAATGATGATGGTGATGTTGATGATGATAAAGATGCTAATTTCTGGTAAAATTTCCCATTTTGATAATGATGACCATTTGTTAACCCATTCTATTGAATGGATTCTACCATTCAGTTATAAAAATATACATTGGAATGATATGTTATTCATTTGGAGGAGTGTTCAGGTAATAAAATCAGACATCAGACCGAAAAATAACCAGACAATACAAGAACAGAAGGATTCATGTTCATTTGTGGGTGGGAAAGGTTCAGATAATAATTAAGTTAAGTTCATATGGTTGTTTGTTGAATTTCTTATCTGAACATTTCCTAAGGGAACTAATCGTCAATGAGTATTTAGTATAGAAAGGGTTAAACTATTATATCTGTCATAAAGTGATGCTACCATTTCCAACTGGGGACAAAATAAAGCTGTAATTGAAGACCAAAACAAATAAAAAACGCTTAAAAAGCGCAGTGGCGGCTTGTTGCGGCAGCAAATATATTGACTCTTCATTATGGAGGAACGAAAATACTATCGGGGGACTATACACTAAATCCGGCCATCTCCTTTTATACTCAACAGAATATATATGCAACAAATGAGTCATAAACTCATTTTCATTATAATTACAATGTTGATTGTTTCGTTCCTTTCGAGAACATGAATGTATTTTGCACTAATCCATGGGTCAAATTCATTCATTTGTTCCATATATTCTGTTCAGTATAAAAGATGGTCCCATATAACAGGCCAAATATCTTCGGTCTGTCTCACTAACACCATACAAATATGGATATCATTTGAACCGGTTCATTGACCACATTGTGATGGTTACAGTTATGCCCTGTGCCAATACATTCTCTTATATATGCGAGTCGACCATAGGTCGTCTCGCATATATAAGAGAATGCATTGGCCTAAAATAAATATTTTTTTAACACTTTTTACTATTTTTTCTTACATTCTTTAACAATTTTATAATTTTTTCTTACATTTTTTAACAATTTTTATAATATTGTTCTGCATTCTTTGACAATTTTATCATTTTTAATATGTGTTAAGCCAATGCATTCTCTTATATATGCGAGGCGACCTATGGTCGACTCGCATATATAAGAGAATGCATTGGCACAGGGCCGTTCTGTTGGGTTAAGACTTTTGTCCGTTGCAATTCATTCTGCATTATTCTGAGAAACAGATCTGTCCATATTCATTTGAACATTGGCTATATCAAGCCAGAATGAATTGACAAAACACTTAAATAAAAAATATTAGATTTAACTACGAAAAGATTCATGATGGCAACGGTGAGATCAGCGTAGGGGGGGGGGGGGGGCTGAACTATGTCGTCCAGCTTGCGGATGTGGTTCACTGGCATCACGTATTTTGATCTTAAATTCCCACTGTATAAGGAACTGATATTTTTGTGAAGTTGGACAAATATTGGTCACATCAGCGCCAGCTTAACCCACATGCCTCTGTGGAAAATTACTAAAATACCAATATAGACTCTACTAGTATAGTCTATATTGGTATTTTAGTAATTTCCCCCAGGGGCCTGTGGCTTAACCATGCATGCCGCAATGCACGAATTGGTACAAATTATGTTGAATGATACACGAATACATACATGCACACGCTTCAAGATATGGTGCTGCACATTTTGCAGAATGGGGTCCACAGAGGGTGAATTTGGTGAATCTACCCCACATAGTGGGCTATAGCATTTCCAAATTCATCCCCTGATGATCTCATTCTGCTTAGGTCTCATCTTCTCTGGAGAGTATCTTTATTGTCAAATTAACAAGTTATTTTAGTTTCTTTAGAAGTTCCTTTTCTTTTTTAGTTTAGTGTATCTTTTCCCCCAATTTGACAAACGTCACAATGCATAATCAAGGTGGCCAATGGGAGCACATCACCATCTTCACCATATGGGAACTTAAACATGCATGTGTCTATGGGTCTGCCACAGCAGATGAGGCCATGCAGAATGAGGTCCCCATGCAGAGAATGAAGTTGGTGGCGCTATAGCACGCTGTGCGCGTTATAATGTCACTAAATTCACCCTATAGTGACATCATTCTGCAAATGTCCAGCACGGTATTTTGAGGTCTGTATATGAGGTATGTATACTAGTTTCGCAAACCTCTTTCAATACAACAGTTATAGGTTTCAAAACAAAACAAAATTCCCTCCCAAGGAATCTATTCAACACCCGATTGCTGTCTGAAACCTGTTATTTTCGCCATGTTTATTTCGGACGTATGCAATTGTGTCCCAAATACTATTCTGCGGGCTTTATATTCCACGAACAGAAAGCGATATTAATAGAATTCAACAAGGAGCAATAAAGAGCGTTTTTTTAGGCACCGCATTGCGAAACAATTTAAATTTGACAATTACTATGACTGGTAATGGGACATATTTC
Source organism: Siphonodentalium dalli (assembly GCA_032622095.1). NCBI lineage: Eukaryota > Metazoa > Mollusca > Scaphopoda > Gadilida > Siphonodentaliidae > Siphonodentalium > Siphonodentalium dalli. The sequence goes on from CP136062.1 coordinate 121,316,962, forward strand.
ATTGCGTTTTACAAATCAGTAAAGGCTATTGTCAACTGATGCACGAACTCTATACTATATTAGGAGACGTTTGAACGTGACAGAAGTTATTTTTCACAATAACGTTCTTTGTTACGGTATCGGGATCAACTTAAAGGGACACAGGCATTCGAAGTGGTTTCATAAGATAAGATCAATTTTATAATATAGAGTGTAAAATAGCCACCAGCAAGAAGTACATTTAAAATAGAAAGACTTGTTCTTAAAATTTCCATAATTAATAACTTTCCAAAAACGAGAGTTCGCATATTGAAACCATTGTAATGCAAACATTATTGTTGCAGTGGCATTACCGATCAATGTTCAATTAGATACAAAAGTTTAATAAAAACTTGACAATAAACATTAAAAACTATTCTGAAAATAATACTTAGACCAAGATATTTCTACTTACAACGCGATTAGCGGTGTTTGTTGACAAATTGCTGTAACAGTTTCGTTTACATAACAATGGTTTTTATTTCGATATTGGAAAACATTAAGTAATGCACATATACCATAGGAACAAAGTTTATCTATTTCTTCGCGTTCTTCCTGGTGGTGCTGTTTTACTGACTTTTATACAAAAAAAATATTAACATTTACCCCCTGCGAAGGCCTCTGGTCCTGTTCTTTTTTTGTTATATGTAGTTGAATAACGAATGTGCACTTTTCTTTCTGATACATGTATATCGTCCTTTCCTTTGTATGGCGTGTATATATATTTATGTATTTACATGTAGCAACCAATTTTGATTCCCAGATTGTAAGTAAAAGTAAAAGGTTACTGTGTTAAAGGGTCACTCTACATTAAATCCGGCCATTTATGGAGCCATCTCCTTTTATACTCAACATAATGTATATATATATATGCACAAATCCAATCTAATTCTTTTGTTGCATATATTATGTTGAGTGTAAAAGGAGATGGTCTCATAAATGGCCTGATTCAGTGTACAGTCCCCCTTTAAATATGTGGCCTGAACACGAGGAGTCGCTTTAATAATATATAATCGCGCATGCGCACGCAAATTGTTTGTAATAAGTGTGCCACATATGTCCAGCCGATCAGTTCTCCGAATTATTCTTTGTCAGCGAAAGAGAAATTAAAATTTATATCAAGATGTTTCCAATTCTCGGTAATTTCCTGTGCGTCTTGACATGTTGGTTGTGTCGATACTTATTGCCGACTTGACGAAGAGACCACTTAACCGTATACTTAGCCGGATAATAAAGTTATATCTCTAAAATAATTGAAAAGCTTTATTATCAGATATCCCCTAATTTTTCATCATCCGAATGACGTTTATTGGTTCAACAATCGCCGTGCTACCAGCTTCGGTGATGGAGTTATCGATAGAATATGTTAGGACATATAAATCATGTAGGATGTTATGATGTTGCCGAATTTCTGAAAACACGTGTAGAAACACGGAATGCCATTAAAGTCGAAAGCAATTAATACCACTTGTGTTTTAGATGACGTTGACATCCACCTCTTGCAAACTATAATTAAGCAAAAACTAGGGTGCTCTCAGTTGGGGGTTTTCCGGTACTTCCAAGCACGCACATTTTTAGAACTAGAAATATATTTATATATCTAATTTATGGAGGCACTGACTCAATAAATTGAGTGTTCATTGTTTCAATGTGCGTGAAAATTCTCATTTCTTATCGAAATGGCCTGCCAGATTCCGGTCCGGTTACATGGATGAAAATAGGCCGGCATTGTAAGTACTAAGTACGTAAACCATTGTGTACGGACATTATTCAGGTCATAAACATAAGCAACATTGGATGCCGATTTTTCTTCAGCATGAAATTATAAAGATCCTTCATCATTAGTCTGTTCCTGATATGGTATGGATAAAGAGCGTTTGTATCCTTTCTGGGCGCAAAATTGAAAACAGGTAGAAAATCGCTATGACTATGACAAGTTCTTTTCTGATTATATAAAGCGTAATTATCTACCGGGAGACGTAACGTGTTGATGTGTCCAGTGGATTTGTTTATACTCATGACCTACATCCAACATGGCGCCGCGCAATGCAAACTGGGATGTGTGACGTCATGTGGAAACGCTCTATTTATATAGACATACTCATTTGGCGAGTAAAGCGGCGAGCTAACTGTATCATATTAACTACAAGAAAACCATAGTATTAGGCATATATAAAATATATTGGTTTCATGAATGCACCAACCTCAGAATTCAGTTAGAACAACTAATCCTTCAAATTATTATAAAAACTACGGTTTATTACTGAAGGTTTCACCACACCAGAAAGCCTCTAAATGCGGACAAAAAATCTTCTAATCGATACTTCTCAATACGACCTTTAGACTACATTCCAACTGAGACATACTTCATCAGCAATGTTAACTGTTATATTATGCTTTGTGTTCCCGCAATACAATCTTCATGAGTGGCCCAGCCATTGTTCACACCTAAATACCGAAAGCAATTAAGGCTATCATAAAAATTACATGCTGCAACAACGAGACATCCGCAAAGATATATACATCATGCAAATGGTCTAACCGGTACGCAGTATAGCGAGTACGTTATTAATCAAAGTTAGCCCATAGCTCCTTTTTTTATTATAAATTGTATTCGTCAAAAATAACACAAGTAATGAATATTTAAGCAGAAAACAGTTCATAAAAATACAGTGAAAATACAATACATTTATTATATATGTTACTATTTAATTATTATATATTATTATACGGTATATATCATATAATGCAACGTCAAACATTGTTGATTAATCCTTTCTTATCGAAGTTGTTTCCGTTACCTGTTTACCGTCGTTCCGCTTTTTTTTATTTGTTGTAATATTTGGAGTTTGTTGATAAAACAGTTTGTTGTATATTTGCCGAAATTAAATTACATCTTCTGCAAATGATACCCGATGTCTTGGTTATATTACCAATCTTGGAAAATATCCCCAGAAAAAAACATTGGATGTCATCTTTTGTGTTATATTGTGGGAATAGGACATTACTCTTCGTTCTACAATTTTCTAAAATAACTCGCATCGTGTGAAACCCGAAATGTGTTGTTCTGCGAGATATCCCCATATATAGCTCCCATGACATCGCCAGATCAGCCACGCAGTATATACACCATAGAGGGCGTAATGACGGACACGATTAATGTTACCAATCCGCATCACAGTATGGCAGCACACCCGTTGTGACATCATAATTGTGGATGATATGTGTGACACCGATAAATGAACGGACAGAGAAAACGCAGCTGAAAACAGGAGAAATTAGGAAACTGAGTGGCAGTGACAATTGAGCGGGGACATTGACTATATGGTCTCTATGTCTGCAGTTCCTTGAACCTGACCAGAATTTCCAAAGCCAGGAAATACCATTCCATTAAATGGTTCCTCAAACTGTCAACTGTTGGAAATGTCCAGCCAACACCCATAACTGCATAATTGCCATTTCAATCTAACAATTGAACGGAAGTAGGAATATATTCGATTTGTTTTTTTCTCAAACAACAAATTTTACACGGAATATCAAAATATCAGAATTATTTCAACCCACATTCTGTCTGAATGTTCTATACCATGTATTCCTTTTTGGCCTCAAGCAACACATTTTACACCAAATACTTGTCTGAATATCAAAATATCAGAAAGATTTCATCCTACATTGTGTCTGATTGTTATATGGCATGCATGAAATTTCCAACTGTTGAAAGATGGGGACTGATACACCACAAAACCCACAAACCCACCCCAGTTACCACGTCCCTGCTCGCGAGCCTGGTACCACTTAATATCCTCATCGCCTCACTGACGTGATGCAACACGTATGTCATTGTTATCGCATTTACTGCAACGGGAAACATGAATATTTGCTTTACTAACAATATGTTTACACGAAAACATCTTCCCACCCGGAATTGTGTCTGCATAATGAAATATAGTAATATGTTATAAATCAAACGGGTATTCGAATGCATTGAACGAGAACACGCTTGGTTAAGAAAATGATGGTGCGTTGAGAAGAGTTTACATAACTGGATGTAGTATTGCGGAGATGAACACATCGTAAGTGTTGACTTCTACTGCGGTTTTACCGCGATCTGCCACAGGTGCGAAGAAGTCGAAAAACCTGCCGTCCGTGGAAGGAAATTTGTCGCGCGCTGATAGATATATCTTCGCCACCCACATCGAGAATCTACACCCAAATATATAAATTATAGTAGTTCTACTCTTAACCCTTTACCCAACAAACCGGCCAAATCCGGCCAAATAAAGCTTCAACAGCCTAAAATATCTTCGGTCTGTCTCAATAGAACCATACAAATATGGATATCATTGGAACCGGCTCCTTGACCACATTGTGATGGTTACAGTTATGCCCTGTGCCAATGCATTCTCTTATATATGCGAGTCGACCATAGGTCGCCTCGCATATATAAGAGAATGCATTGGCCTAAAAAAAATCTTTTTTTTACCATTTTTTCTTACATTCTTTAACAATTTTATAATTTTTAATGTTTTAAGCCAATGCATTCTCTTATATATGCGAGGCGACCTATGGTCGACTCGCATATATAAGAGAATGCATTGGCACAGGGCCGTTCTGTTGGGTAAAGGGTTAACCCTTTCCATACTAAATTTATTTTCCCACTAAAGATATAAAAGTATAGATTGGAATAGTCTATTGTTCATTTGAAAGTGCATTTATCCAGGTAATAAAAGCAGACGAAAGACAGAAAAAAAAACAGATAATGCAAGAGCAGAATGATTCATATGCATTCTTCGTAGGTGGAAATTTTTCAAATAATAACAGACACGCAGTCACTCAGATCTCTATCATTATCGATTGATCAAGTGACGTCATTGATTCATTGTTGTTATTTCCTAGTGGTAAGTGATCACCCAAAGGAAAACTCTGCATATATTTGTTTCGGTTGTTAGTTTCAATTTCGTTTCATTGCAAATGTTAGCACGAGTCATCGATTTTCATTTTTCTCTATGTACTCTGATGGTTAGCAGTACGTTATTACGGTTCTTTGCACGGTAGTCTTTCTCGAAGGAATTATGATGCAACATCGAAATCCCCCTTTAAATCATAGGAAGTATCAAATAGTATTTATATACAATTTAGGCACGCGAGATATAGGCGTGGTCACATCGCTCGATGCTGCTGTCATTTCTTTAGCAGAATGTAATCAAGAAATTTAGGTTATCGAGAAATAACCTTAATGGCTAAATGTGTGATAACCAACTGTTTTCTAGTATTCCGTGGATTGGAAGCTCGCGATTAAATTGTTGTCATACAAAATAAATATATATCCATTCTATAGTAGCTTTATATATTAGCTTTGTCCCGGGAAGTTCTTTAATATGTTGTATATGATTTATCTAAGTGTTTTCTTTTCTGCATTATACCTCTGACTGAAAAGGTGGCATTTTCTGACAAAATGTGCCCCTTGCCTTAGTTTCTTCGGTGCCCTTGTCAGAAGAGTGTGTGTAGTATTCTTTCGAAGTAGGGAAACAGGTCGATAAATATAAGAAATGTGGTTTACTTTATATGCTATATCAAGCTCACCGGCGTTATATCGAGCTCACCGACGTTATCGAGAGACAACATGCAAAAGTTCTCAGCACAGCAATGAGATGATCACTCTTTATTTTCACAATGAGACATGCACGAACATATATATTGTTTTATATTTTGATAATTGCTGTGTTGTTGTTGCAACCTGACCACAATCAAGATGGCTATTCGTGTCGTTTTGAAAATACAATAGCAACAAAGCCATTATTACAATAATTAAAAATATATATGTTCTTGAATGTACCTTACAGACAGAGTTTTAAACACCATAAAAATTACAAAAATAACGGTACTTTTGCATCATTTTCCTCACCAGCACCATCATATCAATTCAGTAGGAACAACCAACGTTGTATATCAAATTAGCAGGATATCTTAACCAGGGGTGATTACGTAAGGTCCAGTGGTTTTATACCACGCAATTGAAAAGATATCATTCCGCGAATGGGAGTTCACGAAGCAATATACGTTGTCAATTGATTATTTGAGATTGTATGGTCGACGTTGATTTCACTGCACGAGGTCCATATGAAATGATTCAACATCGAGTACATGGTCCTCAAATGCGACGCATTGCCTCTACTGCTATTGTCGTCGTTGTGACGATATATATAATCAGATTGATTCAGCGAGTCACTCAAAACGAAGTCGATCGATGGAAGGGAACTAACTCTATACTATCAGAAACGATCGGAATGTATGAGGATTTCATTGCGAAACGAACCAATACCAATAGGACCGATAGCAAGAAAACTACCAATCTGTCAATCAGATATTATTTAACATTTCACTGACCTGTCCTGTCGTAAGTTATGTTGTATAAAATATTATATATTTATCTCTCGCAATCCAGTGTGTTATAGTTATGGTATGGGTGAGCTGTTATCGACTCGCAAAACCTGTTTTGTTCTCTATATCCCTTTTGAATATATCCGTCTCCCAACATGATAAATGGAGTTAGACCACACAAGTTATGCCAGAACAGCTTGGTTTTGAGTTCTGTTCTATGGCTATGTAAAGTGGTGGCAGAGGGGTAATGCCGCAAGAGCTATACTCCGATACTCGTCCTTGGCCTCATTCAACGGTACATGTATACTCGTATATAGGGCGCGCATCTATAATCTCAAATCGACTCCACCCACCCCGCATGTGCAATTTGACTTATATATCAAGATGTTCCACCACCCGAAAGAGATCCGTTAATTAGTTGAATATAACGTGACTGCCAATTCTGGGGTGAAGGTCGAGTATACATCTTGCGACATTAATTATACCCTCTGCCTAAAGTGGTGTGGAATACTCCGCTGATGTGTTCAGAACATAGTATCAAATAATCATGCCAAATTAAATCAGCTATTTTCTTAAATTTGACACCCCAAATAGTCAGAAAACAGCATCATTGTTACGAACGAATTACATACATTGACTATTATTGTTATAATTACCCCCATAAGTTCATATAAAATGGAAAAATAGCGAATATTGTGGGGGTGTGTCCCAAAAGTTTCATTGATTTTTTTTGCGCGCAAATTATTTTTTTTTATATTGAAAATTGTCTAGTTCACGGTGTAGTTCAATAAATAAATACTTCAGATAGCTCTATGGTAGGGTGAACTTAATGCAGTCTGACAGTATCAGCTAACAAATCATGACAGAATATTAGAATAATTATTATACTTCATGACGGTCTCTTTACTCATACAGTTAGTTGATGCATGAGTGTAATGTATGAAATACGTATTTGTATCAGTGTTTGTATACTAAAATTGATTTTTAAATATACTTTTGTCAAATAATTATTTGAATTGTCAAATTATTTGTTTCAGTGTTGTTGACAACCATCAATAAGTAAATAAGTAGACATGAAATAAAGTTTTGATAACATTTATTGAAAGAACCAAAAATATAACCTTCCTTGGATAGTCTTCTGAAAAGTCTAAAAATATTATTTAAATAGATGTGAAGAGGGGCCAGGACACTTTAATACAGTTTTGTTCACTTTGTAATTATTATATCCCATAATTACCTGCATATACTAGTATGTAAATGATACTTAAAGTCGGTGGTCATGCAGGCATACATAAAAGCTAATTCGTACACTGGTTCATATGCACATTTTCCTTTTTGGTATTACTATAGGCCTACTAGTTGATGCTGGTTGATGTCTGAAAAAAAGATAAATTTAATTTTTATTCTATTATATGCCCTAAGGGTGGATACACACATGCATGTAATGTCTGTATGTAAAATACATGTATTTTACATGGCCACACCAATAATTGACAAAATTAATTACCTGCGCGCGAGAGGTCAATTTCACCAGTGAGTAGTTATAAGCCATTATCAAACAAACTGCCATCAAGAAATTTCAGGCCAGTCATAAACATGTCTTCTTTCATGGATGCCGAAATGAGTAATTCTTGTCTGATATATGTTGCTGTTTTTCACGAGTTATAATTCATTTCGAAAAGTGGATTAGAGCCGGTCGATTTTATACTTGATTTGTTTCTGTCTTTTCTTGGAAATAGGGTCATCCAAAACAAAAATAAAATATGCAGAATTCTTTTATAGGATGATACCGGCTTGTTGAGATTTCTCTGATAATTTGAGAGCGAGCTCATGTGATAACATTAATTCAATTGGGATTGCAAATATTCATTATAGCGCCAAAAAATAATGCAGGTACAGCGTTGAAATTAAAAAGAGTGACACACCCACCCCCATTTATATATATGTTTCTCAAGCCAAAGGTTGAACATTTTATAATAGTTTGTCCGAAGTTAGCCGACATTAGAGAAAAGCTTATCCCAAATGAGTATTGGACAAATGGATCCATTGATTATCTCTATAAACTTTTGAACTCTACTGATCTCATTCACCTAAAAAATCTCGCAACATTCATACGCATAGGTATGAAGCGATATGAAGAAAACTGAGGCTGATGATATGGTATATCTAAGGATTAAAACTGCCAATTTCCATGCTAACCAGTTATCAACCAGTCCTCGTTAAGACTTAGTGCATATTGTATAATGCATTTTCGATATATGATGACCTAATTACCCCTTAGACATGAGTATACCCTGTTTATATTACAGGCAACGCCAACGGTGATATATATGTATATCCCAGTATATAGCATGCTTAAGAATAAGTAATAGCCCCCTATTTCTCGACCCATGATATATTATCGAGTACCATAACCAAAACAATGTCACTCGAGTATTCGCAGTTAGACGGTGAACTAATTTAACTTTTACACAGTATATATTGATTCTTTATATTTTGGGGTATGGTTATATAAGCAATTGTCGACTGTAATCGAAACTGTATTCATTTCTATATGTTCGTGGGTGGATACTTGTATATATGTGTACATATGTTCTACATTATGCATGTCACTATATGTTATATGTTATATATTATATATTTTCCTTGTATCATGTAAAATGGCTGGAAATAAACAATCAATCAATCAATCAACAAGCTCCTACCTGTCACAAGCTTGAATTATAACATTTTCGACCATAATCCATGATTGGGGTAGGGGCTGGTTCTCGAAAGCTTCCAATAACTAAGGGAGTTAATTTAATGTATCAGCCGGGATTATCTGGGCAAGAATTACAATATAATGTTTTACTTAAATATTCCATAGTTGTAAATTTTTCGTATACATGTATAACTGTATAACACAAGAGAGGAAAGGTGACGTAGTTGGGAACTCGTAGCTAGGCAACCCTTTCGCCGAATGAAGACAAACAGCAACACCATGCATTCAAATTTAAAGCTGTATAATATGTTCATAATTATATGAATAGCATAAATTGCTGCATATTAGATTAATCACTCGTAGAAAACAGACACGACAGACATGACTACGATATTTATAAAGCAGGGTGTCAGGACTCAGGGTGCTGCATGCACACCCCCGTCGAGGAAATATGCAATGGTGAATTCGGTAGCTTCTGGGATAATATAGCTCCCCGTGCATGTTGGGGGTCATAGCCACCTGCGTTGGGGAAGAGGCCATCACTGGTATTAACATCAATAGAATACTGACAATGATTTAAACAGAACGTCGACCATTTCAGTTATCGCGCGAATAATTATTTTAAGCGGCCTGACGACTTCGTCCCAGTCAACGGCTCTTCAGCGGTTCAGAGTTTAACTCACTGTGGTCAAACACAGTCGCAATGATTGGGTTGTCAGCGGACACATATTACACGGTGTGTATGATCCATGTAAAACTCCAAATACACGATATTTACAGAGATTACATGCATGTGTGTATCCACCCTAACACTGGCCCTAGTTATTTTTTGTTGTCATTCCAGGGGATTCAACATATTTTTCATTTATTCACACAGATGAATAGGCTGGGTTATAAATATACCAATATAATCACATCATATTCTACCTTTGTTGATTGCTTAGAGTTCAATTTAGTTGAGATTATCGCTGATTACTGCTGATTATCGCATAATTATCAGCCAAGAACATATTTGTCTTGCACATGTTTGTAAACAGGCAGTAATATTTAATATGGTCTTTCAAAGAAGGGACCAATATAGAGCGGTTGGTCGTTTTTACAGAGGGGACCAACATAAATCTTTGGGGTTTTGGGGTGGGTGTCTAAAATTTTATGAAAAACAAATGCAAGAAAGGGTGGGTGGGTGTAAAAAAATGGCAATGTAAAAAAAACACCCACACGTCTCCCAATTTTGTTACGCCCCCCCCCCCCCCCCCTGAATAAAGTAGTAAATATTAACATTGGTTCGTAGTTTGAACGTTGTGTTCTCTGAAATGTATTATACAGTCGATGTGGTTGGAATTTTCGAAAATCTTATTGTTTATGCTACGTTCTTCCAGTGCATGGAGATATTGTTTGAACAATAACCTATCGGTTTTATTCACTGGAATAAGTCCACAACAAGTCAATAAGCCACTTGGTGGTTTGCGCTTCAAAATTCACTTAATAATATACGCTTTTGAATTTTCCCGGTATCGAAATAGGTCGATAAATACTTGAACTACCTTTCTGCGAGCATAAAATGTCACAGAAATACGCATTGAAGTCATAACAAATATACAACTGTAAACACGATGTTTGGGGCTCAATCATACAAAAACCAATCATTTACACGACATGGAACACACAAGAGCGACCCGTGTTATATATACTCTATTCCTCATATGGCAGAAATAATGAGCGTTTGTTTCACTTCTGTTCAAAATCTTGAAAACAGCTGGAAAATGGCTGTGACCATGGAATGTATTTATCATGAGGCTGTTTTATAAATATTTCGTGTAATTGTCAACTTATCTTATACCGCCTTCCAGATTTGGAAGCTCGAATATTATGTGCTTGGTACTATTCATGCATAGGGTTTATCGTGGTTTCAGTCGATATATATAGGCCATATATCACGACATTTTCATTTTTTATGATGGAGCTGAGACGAATATAACCTATATAGGGTCTATTTTAATCCCATGTTGGAGGAAAGACCGCATAGAGAGTTATCCTCGCCGGGAAATCACCCTGATGCGCGTAGAAACCACTGACTTCCCGGGAAGCAACTGCATGACAAGCTTGTCTGGATATAGGAATCGGGTTAACTTCCCTTTGCGTATACATGGATAACGATTCCGCGCTCATCGGGATTCGAACCAGCTTCGCCATCGATGGACGGCTTGTTGGTCTAATTCGCCATGCATCTTACCAACTGAGCCACACTAGCCGCTGTACACATTTGGTACTACACTTATACGTGTATTTTATCATTCCAGTGCATATATATCTGTTGTCAAAAACATTTATATTGATATGGTGCATAACTGCTTCAACGTCGACTGCTATCCCATGCACATTTATAATTATAGGGCGTTACCACTGTGAGGCAATGGCATTTGGTCAGGAGTCTATCGGGAATAACTTCCTCTTAATAGTTTTCTTTTAACCTTTCTATACTGTATAAATGGGTTCTCCCACCGACAAAAGTATACATTGGAATGGTCTGTTATTCATATGGAGGGATGTTCATGTAATAAAAGGCAGTGATAATGTATAATATAAGTGTGGAAGGGTTCATATTCTTTGGTAGATAATATTCAGATAATAAATTCAACAAACTGTTGAATTTATTATCTGAACATTTCTTAAGGGATAACTATACTCGAGTATTTAGCATAGAAAGGGAATGGCGATAAGCGCGTTGTATTTCGATAGATATTTGTCTTGGTCTGGTGGGTACATAACTGTTTATTAAAGAAGCCCATCCCATTTTACTTTGACATCATAAAACTACCATTGGCACGTTTTCTATACCAGAATATATTTCCATCCTATACATGAGCCCGATAATTAAAAAAATATATATATGATCTGATATAATTGTTATATAAAGGTTATACAGAAGTTTTAACACGTTTTTATTTTATTTTTTGTCAGGCTAGTAGAGAACGTCCATACTATATTTTCCAAAAGCGGTAGATAATTTGATGAGCGTTCTCAATTATGACAATTTGTGTTCATTTTCAACATGAACAACTGATGAATGCTTTTGTGGATTTTCGCGTGTCATGTAAATGTGGTGATTGTAAAGTTATTTTTCTTTTGCCTGTGTGGTATGCTGAAAATTGTCAACTCTTTAACCGCAAAGTGTCCGTATTCAGAGGAAATTCACGTTAATCCAACATTAGTTCTGCCTTTACCCGCTGTGTTTCCACAAGTTCGCGATGAACACGCACCTTTGGTCGTTAATTAACTTTTCCCCATTGACCATTATGTTTGTGCTGGGCAAATAAAACACCTGGACAGAGTTTCGTCAATTTTGACAGCCGGGTAACATGTCTTATTCGAGACGTCCCTTTAAGGAATCCGTGTAATGCATTCACGGACGAACCAATTCATATCCCGGCTTGCGCAAACACAAAAGATCCACACCGCTGATACAGCCACATCAAGAGTTACCCATAATCCTATTAGTATGATGACATGCGCATTGAATTGTGGGATTTACGTCAAGGAGTCACTAGTCTAATTACTCGATTAAAATTTAATTCTCGCGAAGCATTTGAGAAAAATCTGTTTAATGCAAACTCAGGTTCTGTCAGTTAATTTTCCATGCCACTGACTTCATACTTGCCGAAAAGACATAAATCAATCTTCTCCGCTCCCTATTTCACACGTGTTGATGTCTGATTTAGACGTAACAGTGGGGCATCCCAGCGTTTTTACATGTGAATTAGTATCCAAATTGGTTTTAAACAATGAAATGTTTTCGTGATAACACCGCTCGCCTGGCTCACACAACACATTCCTTTTGTGTCGGCATTAAAAAGGCATTTTTTCACCGCATGTGTCAAATTTTTATCCAAAACTACCCTCCCGGTTGAATAAAGTTCCGTTTTCCTCTTGTCACCTGGAATACTAACAAAGTGACCCACAAACCACAATGTTTATACAGGTGGGATAAAAAACGTAGCAACCTTTTTGAAATTTGTTTTAATTTCACGCGTATATTTCTCTCGACGGTCAATCCCTTTCCGAATACCGCGGATAATGCTGGATAATGGGGGCTATAAAACATGTAGAGTATTCGTTTACTCAACCCAATTAAACACGTGGCCTCTCTTCTCACACAGCGCTTATAACAATAACTTTATTTTTTTTAAATTCGTCCCGAAGATAATCTTTCATGAAGCTAGCAGCACTATTTAATAGTCGCAACAGAAAATTACCAAGAATCTCTCAATCTTTATAAAAAAAAGTCATCGATATATTCCGAAACTCTTTAGGCTACATTTTTGACAAACAAGTAAACCCCCTTCAAAATTATATACCGAAATAATATAATTGTTGTTTACACATGTACCAGAACTTTATAAAGAAGGACCCCAACACCAATATATTATAGTTTATGGCTATGGAAGCACCATGTAAACTCAAACTAATCACACATGTCCAATGACGCACTGCAGAGCCCCTCAATTATACTCTGTACAATTTGAATTTTGGAGAAAATATTGGAGGAAATAAAGATATATATAATATCTTCAATTGATTATCAGAGAAATAAATTCAATTGAATTGTAAAGCACGTCGATAACATTTGGTACCACATTCACATATATGTTCGATTTAACCCTTTATATACTGAATGGATTCTCCCAACCAGTAATAAAATTATACATGATAATGGTCTATATTATTCATCAGGAGGGGTGTTCCGGAAAAATAAGCAGACGACAGATAATTAACGTCCAGGATTAGATGAAATGTTAAAATAATAAGTTCAACAAGCGACCATTACTTATAAACAAGTATCATCTTAACATTTCCTTTAGGTTACACTGGTGTAAATGTTTTCCATAGGCCCCAGTGCTAACGTTTTAGCGTATAATGTTGGCAATATAAACTTTGGGTCCAAAATTTTCTTTAAATCTGAAAAAATTGACATTTGGGGAAACTCTTTGCGCAAAAAAAAGATGTCTGTCTAGCAGGGAATTCGCCTTTAAATCTGTGGTTTTCGTAACTAGTGTCAGAACCGCATAAAAAAATACTGTCATATTTTAGACCACACCAAAAAATTCAAACTTCACTACAGAGGGTTAATTAGTAGGGATTGTAGTTTGGGGGGCTAACCCCGGGATGGTCGAATAGACCGAGAGGTCTATTCCTTCACCCCTCATTTTTTTAGCTTTAATTATAAGGATTAAACAAAAAAAAAGAGCATTTTTATACAATCAAAAATTATTTCTTTTTGTGTTCCTTTTTCTTAGGTGGCTTTTCTCCTGAGGATAGAGATGTTGATTTGTCCTTCCGTTCTTGGTCTTTGCTATTGGACATTCGGAGCACTCTGTCGGTCTCTTCTACAGTCTTGTCAATTCTTTCGTGTAGCTCTTGCTTGAAGCATGGCTCTCTGTTGTTCTTTTTCATCCTCATCTTCGACATGATTGTTGTTGTTGGTGGTGGAGCTGGGGGACACCGGGATAAGATGGAATTCCGGTGTCCGAGGTGGAAGGCTGTCCAACTCCACGTCGAAGCTGGCGGCAGGAACATCTGGGGTGGTGTCCACGTCCCTGTCTCCGCTCGCCTCGACGACAGAGGGTTAATTCCTGTGCCAATGGCTATTTTACCTATGGGAAATCATGATTTTTTTTTATGCAAAAAGCACACAAGGCTATTGACCAATCAGGGCCCAGTGTCTATTTTATTCTCTCCTATATATTCCTCCCGCATCCGCTAGATGTCACTCCGAACCTTATTTACACCAGTGTAACCTATAGGAGATACGGTCGAAAACACCACTAGTAGAACAATGAAATGTTCTTGTACAGTCTTGAAAAAATAATAATAAATAAATTTAAAAAATGTTCCCTCTGGGGACCTCATTCTGCATATGACAGGCACACTAAACTCAGGCTTGTTCACATCGAAATTATCAAATTTCCTTCTAAAGTCTGATTTGGCATTGCCAAGATATTTATAGTATGTGATGAATCTGCTGTGAGCAGTTATCAATGTTGTTATCAAGTCGATGGGTAACAACGTCGAATGTCGTCTCTCATTTATCAGAGCACATGAGGCCGGGATATAAACTTTTCGTGTAATTGTCAACCTATCTTATTCCGCCTTCAAATTCACGTAGACTAAATTTGGAAGCTCGAATGAGCCATGTCCGTTTAAAACCTTTACACAACATCATTGCATACATGTATACATGGTGATTTGTTGGTTGTGTGGATTTTACCGTCGCTCGAACAGCTATGTCATGCATACGTTGTCAGTTTCATTTACCATTTCATGCCTGGAGCTTCTTGAAATTTTGCGAAAAACCCGTGCCAGTGCATTCTCTTATATATGTGAGTTGCCCATATGGCGCCTCACATTTATCAGAGAATACACTGGCCTAACAATATTTACCCTGATCTTGCAATCCAGTGCATTCTGCGAGGCTCACCATGCATGGAAGACTCAAATACATACGAGAATGCACTGGCACACACGAGTCTGCTGCGAGCATCAATTTATCAATGCTGTTATCAAGTTAACAGTCGATGGGGTCGAATATCGTCTCTCATTTGTATTATTATATGCTCTCCTAAATTGAGGAGGTTAACAATGCTCTCCTAAATTGAGGAGGTTAACAGTAATATATTAGTATGGTAAAGTATTCATTTGGAGGGGTGTTCAGGATAAATTACCAGACGACAGTCAGACGAAAAGATAATACAGTAATCATTATTCCCATCGATGTGCATGGGACTCCGCCCACTGCGTGTCATAGCCACAACTACAACCACCATGTTTTGATTGGGAGACGGTGGCCCTATCTATACACGTATCTGACCGATCGCATGGGACACCGTCCCCATACAAATAACAAAACAAAACTCTCATCAAAATTCATTCATGTCATACAGGTTCGGATGGAATGTGGATCTGTTGCATGTGTTACACTCACTATACATTGTTCTCAATCTCGGTATTCAGTGCTGGCATCGCCACATTCTAGTGTGGGCATGAACACAGCACATGTGTATGGCCAGCTGAAGGGCGAGTTCCATGCAGCACACTGATATATGGACATTCAAGTTGTTTCTCGGCCTAAAGCCATGCACATAACGGTTTGCGCTCCAAAATGCACCTAATAATATTCGCTTTTGAATGTTTCCCGGTATCGAAATGGGTCTATAAATACTTTTCTACGATTATATGTCACAGAAAGACACATTGCAGTCATAAAAATATGAATTTTAACACGATATCTGGGCCCAAAACAAAATACAGCCATTTGCGCGCCATGTAACAGAAAAAAGCGTTCCGTGTTACTCTGTTCCTGATATGGCACAAATAAAGAGCGTTTATTTAACTTCTGCGTGAAAAATTGAAAACAGCTGAACAATGGCTGTGATCATGGGAAGTGTTTGGAAGGTCGAATGAGCCAAGTCCGTTTAATTTCCAATACAATGGCGAAAGCTTACTCACAACATGGACACGAACAATCCATTGCTGGGTGTGCCCCGAGACCATAGGAACACGTCTTCTGTTGTGAGGAATTCGTGTGTTCGTGGCCTGGCGCAGAACGCTGTGTGCATAATGTATTTTTTCCTAAATTATCTTGGCCATCTCCAATGTTTTGGCACTTAAAACACCACAGGGGGTGGTACATATGTAGTCAATGGTAGTTCCAAGTATCAAACTACTCCGGCCAACTTCGATGGGTGCTATAGCTGACACCGGTTGAAATGGATGTACGAACACAGCTGTATACAGATACGATAAGCGTTGGCGGTGGCTATTGTTAAAATAGTCACATCCGGTAAAACCGCCATAATCAGACATAATATTATATTACAGACCGCGTAAATTGCAAGTTATTGTCATGTTTGTACTCTGTGTTATGTAAACAAACGACATGATATGTAAACAGACAGTATGTAAAGACCCCACTGTTTGAATTTTGGTTAGAAATGCCACCAAGTTGTTTATAACGTTCCGGTATATAGCGCTCGGTAATCCTCGCCTCTCAAGATTTCGGCGTTGAGTGCGTCACCGTGAATCACTCTCCTAACAAAAACCGCCATTGTATTGAGTGCTGTATATAAACAAATGCTCGGCTCGTACAACGTGTATTTTGTGGTTAATATCGCATTCATACTATCATTATATACTAGATTATTAGAACATTCTTCAGGAAATTTTCATAATTTGGTAACTTTTATTTCTAAATTATAACCTACTAGCTGATGTGCCCGACTTCGTCCGGCTATTTAGTGATTTCTCTAGATGGGTGCTATCAAATATTACGAATTTTCAATGAACAACATGGCCGCCGGCAGCCATCTTGAATTTTACTATTGACATGACTAAATACTTTGGCACACCCTACAGCCCACACCCCTGTCTAATCGCCACCAAACTTCATATGGATATTAGGGGTGACCTCTAGATGGGAGCCATCGATTATTTCCGAAATTCGTTAATAACATGGCCAGCAGCCACCATTGCTTTCAAATTTGAATCCATCGGCACACACCGAAGCCCGTATGTATCTAAGAAATGTTTTGTAAATTTACAGGCATGATCAGGATCACCTCTAGATGATTGCTATCGAATTTGAACGAATTTCGATTGAAAACATGGCCGCTGTCAGCCATCTTGTATTTTACTCTTTGCATGACTAAATCCTTTGGCACTCCCTACATACCACATCTCGCATCAGATAATCACCATACTTTATATGCATCTTCGGGGGGACCTCTAGATGGGAGCCATCGATTTTTCCCAAATTTTGTTGAAAAACATGACTGCCAGCGGCTATCTTGGATTTTACGTTTTGCATTACTAAGTCATTCGGCACATCCTTCAAGCCACGCCCATCATCCGATCGTCGCCAAACTTAATAAGGATCTTCGGGTAACCTCTAGACGGTGCCAACAATGTTTTCAGAAATTCGTTAAAAAACATGACTGTCAGCGGCCATCTTGGATTTTACTCTTTGCATTACAAATCCTTCGGCACAACCTACAGGCAACACTCCTCATCCAATCGTCACCAAACTTCATAAGTATCTCCAGGGAGGCCTCTAGATGGGATCCAACGATATTGTTCGAATTTCGTTAAAAACATGGTCTCCAGCGGCTATCTTAGATTTTACTCTATGCATGACTAAAATCCTTTGGCACACCCAACATGCCACATCCCTCATCCCTCATCCAAACTTCATATAAGCTGTCAAATTCTTCAAAAAAAAATTTAAAACATGGGCGCCTGGAGCCATCTTGGATTTCACATTCGAATCCATCGGCACACCTTGCAGCCCACATTTAGTGAAGAAATGTTTGAAATGAAATTATTTTCATTTACACAATAAAATTCACTTGCTGAAACTTTTTTAATTTTCTTCTTTATCTTTCTATTAACGCCTCCCCAAGTTGAGCTACAGTGTCATTGAACTTTCATTATTTTGCCGGGTAAACTGAAAATTTGCTGTCAAATCGGATAGAGAAATTTTAATTTGTTAGGTTCAAATGAAAACATGTCGGTTAAAATTTTAGACTTGAATATTACGAATCGCTTTAAGCAGCATACATAGGCCTACCAGCCACTGACTTGTAGATTAATTCATTCGTGGTTCTGATTGTTATAACATAGCAGGAAGCGTCATATCATAAACACATAAATCAAGGATTATATTCTTTATCATTCAAATATTTTGTCAGTTGCAGCTCGCACCCCATGGAGCCATGCTAAATTGATTAGGGATTGAGTGTGTGGGTGAATAAGGAGGAGGAAAAATAATCCACGCGCGATGGTAATTCTGTACTAATGACCACAGGAAGTACAAGTTCAACAAATTGCTTATTTGAAAAGTAATTAAACTTTAATAAATTTGAATACATTTTCGCTACTTCTTCGATAATATATGTCGCATATTTTTGTTGAAAATAGAACCTGTTTTTGTACTAGCACATTGTACTATGTACGCCAGGTGTGTTTTGTGGTTTCTAAGTATGATTCATCGGTTGTTGCAAGCATGGAATAACATAATCTCATTTAAAACTAGTCAGGGCTTCGCTAATCCCTTGTAATTTATTGCCTATCGGACAACGGGTGGTAGGTATAAACTACCTGACATGAATAAAACGTATGTGATTTTTAAATCTTGTTCGAGTAGAAATCACTTGTACTTGGCGTAACAATGATTATCCCACAATATTTATCATTCATTGGAAGTTGTTACTCGTAAATTGAAATACCACCCTCGATGTTTATATAGAATGTTCTATACTGTTGCGGCATTGCCACATCTGATCAACTGGTCATTATATAATGCGGTGTTGTTGGTGGTTCCAGTGACGTGTATAGCGGGCATCGGTTTGGGTGTCCGTCTTTGAATTTCCAACTTACCCCCACCCTATCCTGGACCAGGTAAATTCCATTTGCAACTCCAATTCCTGGCTGTAATATCTAACTCTACATGTATATATAAGAACAAATTTCACCTAAATATCCAACTAATTAATATTGTGTCAAGCATGAATTCACAACTGTGACATTTTAGCCAATATTAATGATAATATACGCACCCCTCCCCATTTCCGTCACTAAAAAAAACTCATGTCCCTGGTCGGTTCTTGTAATTTAGGCCATATGTTTAGATTTTGGTTTATTTGGGGTTTTATAGTGGATGCTTCATTTCAAGCACTGCACGTATAAAGCATCGACCGCCCGGAAATTAGGTTACCAGCTCCCATGTGCGTGGATCACAAGTCCACTGCACGTATAAACCACCGACCGACCGGACATCAGGTTACCTCCCCTGTGCGTGGATCACAAGTCCTCGCGGGCTCGTTTTGCAGAATATATCTGAGGTAATTACAACAAAGGGTCATAACTTTGTGAAAATTGGCGGGCGCGTAACCCAAATTCGAACTCGACATGTATGTTTTGGCTAGTAAACTCACATACCAAATTTATGCCAGTCAGTTCAGACTTACTAGAGTTATCACCCGGAAAAGAAAATTGAGTTCAATTCCAACAAAAAGGGCCATAACTCTGGTGAAAATTGGCGGGCGGAACCCGAGTTCGAACTTCATCTGTACTTTGTGCTATTAAAACCACGTACCAAATGTCATGCCATTCAGCTGAGACTATATCTAAAGTTATCATCCGGAAACCAAAAGCGAACGGACGGATCGACTGACGGGCGGCCAGACAGGTGCACAGACCAATAACATAATACGTCTCGTTTTCTTATATTTATTCTGGAGGTGGCCAAATGTTTCTAATAAGGATATTTACCAGAACATACACGCAGAGTGTTACAGGTAATGTTTAATTTTGTTTTAATACCAAGCAAATAATATACGGCAACTTGAGTAATGCCATTGCTGTTGCAAACAATTTAGTGACTAAATACGCAATATTCCACAACTCATCATGATCTACGCTATATGTACATGTATTTTAGAGTTACTGTTCGTTGCGTTGCTGGATACGTATAATGGATGGTAGAGGGGTAATGTCGCAAGAGCTATACTCGACCTTCACCTCAGAATTTGCAGTCACGTTATATTCAACTAAATAACGGGTTATTTTCGGGTGGTTCCTAGAACACCAAAGTGGGTGGAACATCTTGATATATATAAGTCAAATTGCACATGCGAGTGGAATGGAGTCGATTTGAGATTATAGATGCGCGCCCTACGAGTATACCATTTATTGAGGTCAAGGACGAGTATAGCTCTTGCGACATTACCCCGCTACCATAATGGATACGTGTTTATATGGCTTCTGTTGCAGTATATGTTTTAACACGGAAGTATTGATAATTGAAAATAATAACAAAATCCTTCTACGTCTGCATGCATGTTCTTCTTGGTAATAATGCTGTAACAAACTTGGTATGATTTTAAAGGCGAACACCTTCTCTAGCTTTAAATGTACATGGCTCGTTCGAACTTCCAAATTGTGTCTATATAAACTGGAAGCAGGTATAAGATATACCGGCTGCATGTGATCTGAAAAATACTTGCCATGCATAGTCACAGCCATTTTCCACTGTTTAAAAATATAAATTCATAAACGGGCTCTTTGTTTCTACCATATTTATAAAGAATAGACTAACACGGAACGATCTTTCCGTTGCATTGTCTGCACATGGCTGTGGATTGTTTGATAATATACACAAACACCGTGTTCAAAGTTGTATTTTGTATAACTTGAGTACGTCTTTGTGGGACATGTGATGCCCGTGGAAAGGTATATAGTTCAAGTATTTATCGAACTATATTTCGATTCAAAAGCGAATATTATTAGGTGTATTTTGGAGCGCAAACCGGCATGCTTTTGGACAAGTTAGGGTGCGTCCATACACCTGTTAGTTTCCAGGTATTTTCTCATATAAAACACACATAAGATGCCAGAATATGAACGATTCATGCGTATAAAATATATATTTACCAAAGCTAACGACATGAGAAGTATACAATTTTGGTAGTTCCACATGTATACCAGTGCTACTTACATGCACATTGCCTTAAAATACATGTGTGATTGATTCTTGCTATAGATAATTGCATACTATATATATACTTACAGGCAAATTACGATAGTATCGCCACTAAAGTGGAATTACATAGTTTGTACTTGCCATGCATGTAGTTATATAGCTGTCGTCCATAAGTATGCATTTTATAAGTGTATGAACATACCCTTATAGTGTGTGACAAAATTTAATGGCGTCATCGATTGCATTTATAGTATGTTTTTCTTATTTTCCAGGCGAACTGCATGGTTTCCTGGTGAGTTTTGGAAAATGGTGATGGAGCATCTTTAATCCCCCTCCCATCATTGAATTGTTCAAGGAGCCCGGAGGCATGCCATGTTTGACGGGACCTCTGTTGTCGGGTCAGAACCTGGAATCACCTGTTCAAATATCAATGAATTTCTCTTGTTCAACCTTATATTGATGATCATCGATGTTCCACATGCGATCATATCAAACGTGTGGTCCTCACTTTGATGTTTCCGCTATGAAAATCCCGGCTTCTATAGCACCCAAATGTTATGAGAAGAGTAATTGATATAAAACGCTGAATATTTTCATTGTAAATACCCAAATTAATCTCGGCAATTCAGAATCACGAATTTGGGAAATAAAATCGTGGATTTAATTTCCGCCAGATCAATCCGGAATATAATCTCGATGTTTATTTTTGTTTGTTGAGCTTATAATCACGGAATTACAAGTCTGCTTTCTTGTAAAACAACATTTTTATTGTGCGGTCACAGATTGGTCGAGTAAAGTGGAACGAATGTTTCGATCTTTTATGGGAAGAGATTAAGCGTATATGTGTGCTGTGGTTTTGCTCGTTTGCATTGTCTTTTTTGATAAAAGTAGGCATTGTGCCACACGCAGCTGCATATTTTTTTGGGGGCTCATTTGGGGTTTATCGTCGATTAAGCTGCTATGCCTTGCCACTACGTTTACTGTTTTACGAATGGAGGAGAGACCACACATACATATATGGTTAATTTCACCGGTTAATTTGCAAACTTAATATAAGTCCCCGGGATTGTTGTTTAATCCCGACTACATTGATTGCATTTATGTTTTATATATTATTTATATTAATAATATTTTATATACTACATTTCACTGCACGTAGAAACCACCGACCCCACCAAGCAACTGACAAACTTGTCCAGATACACGAATCGGATTACCTCCCGTGTGCGTGGATCACAAATCCCGGCTTATCAGTAATAGAACCAGTCTGGAGTAAACTACATACCCACATATAAAAAAAATAGTGGGTCTGACGACCTTTCGTTCAGTTTTCATTTCCCAAACCCGGGATTCCTTGTAATTACCGCCAATCAAAACTTAGCTCCAAGAAATGTGTGCCCCAATAAAAAACTAGTAACATGTCACGTGCTCTCGGTGTGGAAATTCCGAAGGTGTGGCTAAATGTTGTTAAAATAGTATCCATGACGTCATGTTATACCGGAAGAGAAATTCACAAATCGACAAATAAAGTAGATTGTTGACGAGCGGTCGAAAGTTTAAAATCAAGAATCACCGGAATTTGGATTGCAGGCAACTGTAATTAGGGTACAACTGGCCAATCTTTGGAGCTAATAATACGGCTGTGTAAGGTCGGGAGGGTTTCGGTGGGGTTGGTGGTAGAATTGTGTTGCTCTACGCTCGTTTTGGCTGCGGTGGTACTACTGCCGGTACTGGGGAACTGATAGATCGTTTTGTTATGTCATTTAACTTGTTTTTAGTTCTGTAGTTGTTTTAGCAGATAGTCCCGACATTCATGTATTTTTGATTCGTGGCCGTTGATTTGTGTTATTTTTTGACAACATGGGCGACAAATCGCCTGGCCAATCTAAAAAATAATTCGTTCTGAGTCCAAGAGATCCACATAAATTGACATTTTTTATAATTTCAAGAAGATCTGTCTTAGTTATTGTACATATTATTTTGGATCCCGGAAGCTAGCTGTTTCCCTTTATTGTCAGTAAAACAACCGCCGAACGAAAAGTCACAAACCCTGCAACTATTAATTCCGATTCTTAGAATCGGCTTCACAGGGTTGAAGCGGCCATGACGGCACTGGCACGTGACCATGTTTACGCCTGTCAATCACAACTAATTTCAGATTTATATTTAGTGCCGTGTGACGTAATTTGGGGGAAGCCCACAACCGTTCAGAAATGAAAAGTTGATGGGAATGCAATAGACTCAGTATCAGTATGAATCTGAGTGTATGTTTACATAGACTGTAATAGAACCAGCCCCATCATAGCTGATCAGCTTAATTCGGCATAAGGCCTAACAAAAAAAATACGTTTGTTTCCGCTAACGAGCTGAAACAAATTAGGGTAGGTAGGTAGGCTTAACTTTTTTTTTTTTGTTAACTTTTTTTTTCTTCAGTATCTTTAAAAATAACTGTATAATACTTGTCAATAACCCAAACTATGCACTTCTAAGCCCCAATCATGTTAACCCAGATGACAGAGAAACTATAAACTCCAATTCAATCTTACATATGCTTTAATATTTACATATATACTAGTCTATATACTAATATAGTTTTTGATAATCCTAATATTTCCCATATGGTCTGGCGACAACTGGAGTCAGTCCAGCACCACTGCACTGTTCACATATTGGAGTGACCGTCTTGTACCGATCTCTTAATGATGGCTTCAGAACACCACCTTCTCCTCCACATTCAGTGAAAGATCTAGGTATTTTTTTAGGACACCTGTTTTTGGGCAATGATATGCCAAAGGCATAACCTGAAGGCCTGAGCGGAGGAAGGTTTGGGAGGGGTGACCCCCCCCCCCTGTTGATGGTGGGGGTTCTCACCCTGGAAAATTTCTGAAAATCCATTGCATTTAGAGCTAATCTAGGGCTGAGTCAGTATTTTGAATTTTAATGAGAGGTCAATTTGATCAAGTTTCTCAAACATAACTTTGGAAATTTTTTATACCCCTTTTTTAAAAAAGGGGGGTATAATGTTTTCCACCTGTCCGTCCGTGCGTCCATCCATACGTCCGTCCGATGTCTGTTCATGTCATAACTTGAACAGTAGTACTCGGATCTCAATGAAATTAGGTATGGATGTTCACTACCATGAGGACATTAAATAGAGGGTTCCATCGTTTTGTTCGGATTTTCCATTCTAGAGTGTTTCATCTTTGTTTATCTGGAAATGTTGGCATTTTGGTCTGTCTGGGGTCTGTTCATGTCGTAACTTCAACAGTTGTGCTGGGATCTCAATGAAATTTGGTACGGATGTTCACTACTATGAGGACATTAAAAAGAGGGTTCCATCGTTTTGTTCGAATTTTCCATTCTAGACTTATACATCTTTGTTTATCTGGAAATATTGGCTTTTTGGTCCGTCTGATGTCTGTTCATGTCGTAACTTCAACAGTTGTGCTGGGATCTCAATGAAATTTGGTACGGATGTTCACTACTATGAGGACATTCAATAGAGGGTTCCATTGTTCTGTTCCACTTTTCCATTCTAGAGTTATTCATCTTTGTTTTTCTGGAAATGTTGGCTGTTTGGTCCATCCGACGTCTGTTCTGAGGTCATAACTTGAACAGTAATGCTCAGATCTCAATGAAATTTTGTATGGATGTTCACCACTATGAGGACATTTAATGGCACATTCAACTGTTTTGTTTTGGTTTTTTGTTTTATAGTTATTCATCTTTGTTTACATGAAAATGTTGATTTTTTTGGGTCCATCTGTCTGAGTATAGCAATCATAAGTTATAGATATGCCCACATCATGCAGGCGGTATGCGCAAAGAGGGTATGCACCGGACGACAGTCGATCTCTTGTTTTATATGTATGGATTGGAAATGCTTATACGATATCTTTTGGTTCAATGGACTATGATCATGTAGTACAGAAACAATTTCTATTAAGTTAGTAATTACTATTTATAGTACTAATCTCTATGTTAATTTTTCATTTGGTATTATGATATCCCACCTGATAACCAGGTTGATTTGATCAAATTGTTAATGTTCCTGAAGTCTGAAGGCTGAATGATAACAAACCTGAACTCAAACTATTTGAAGTTTTCACAGATGAAAGCTAGATAATGCCAAACATACTTTACAGTACGGTATGATTCCAACTGATGAACTTAAATCTTTTTGTAAACTTAAATTTCTTATGGCAATATATATAAATATATTATATATATTTTTTTTTTTTGGTCCGATTTTTTTTTTTTTTGCAATGGCAATAAAAAGTTTAGGGTCGGGGGGTTTAAAATAGGGTCGGTCGGGTTAGCGGAAACAAACGTATTTTTTTTAGGCCTAAGTTTCAGATTTATATTTTATTACATCTTTCGTCGCATTGTCAGGCGATTCAAGTTTAAACAGTGTACATAATACATGGGCATAATGTATAAATGGGTATGTGATGTGACGTATATATAGAGGATCTACAACTCGACCCAAGTTTTTTGCAAATTTACAAAACGAGTCCAGTAAATTAGGTCTGGACCGAGTCTTTGATGAGGTCCAGATCTCATTTACTGAACGAGTTTTGTAAATTTCGCTATACATCGAGGACGAGTTGTAGATTATATTTAATACATAATCCAAAACCTCCATAAAATATACTTGACTCAATTAATGGGACTTGAAAGTAACAGCGGCTTGTATTAGGCCTACGAAGACGTTTCACGTGACTATGCCTTGTATGCCCGCATAAAGAAATAGTCCCAGATTAATAAAACTCAGACGTATTTATAATGGCATAAATTTAATGAAATAACTATTTAAATTATATCAATATAGTCACAGAGACCGATTATTCTTAAAGATACGGGCGGCGTTGGCGGTGAGTATGCTGTTAAAATGTTCACCTCCGTCAAAAACCGCCATAAACAGAAAGAATAGTAAAATATAGACAGACCTTGTTCTTATACCAATTAGAAATATGGCATAAACAGTGTGTTATTGTCAAATATTTTTCCTTTGTTATGTAAACAAAAGCAAAAAACGTTATAGAACCTGGCTTTTGTTTAGATCCGGATATGGTAAACATAAAGAGCGTTATTTGTTACTGTTTTCCTGATATGGAAATAATAAAGAGCGTTTATATAATTTATGTGTGATTATGCAATAGAATTGAGCTGTGTTATGTAAACAGAAGCAAAACTTCTGTAACACGAGCATGCTCTTGTTTACGTACACCATCGTACGTCTTGACGACAATATACTATTTACGCGCCGATTATGTTTGGCATATGAACAAAACTATATATTTTTTAATATTCCTTCTGTTGATGGCGATTTGAACAAATATGAATATATTTCTGCAACGAACGCCGCCCATGCCTTTAATTACTCGTCCGTCAATGTCAAAGTCACGTTTGCGCAACAATAATACATTTGGGTACACCTGGCATGCACTATTTCCTGTTATACAATGACCGTTGTATATGATTATTATATAATGGGTTTAATGAATGAAATAAGGGTCGGATCATGTAATAAATATAGTTTTCGAAAATTTTGCCATGCATATTTATTTTTGGAAAAAAAATGCCACTATATACTGAGCCATCATATTATACTGACATTCATTTTATTTGTGAGCACAAAATTAAAACCTAATAATTCAATGCCCTGGTTGAATAATCTTGTGCGATAAAAAGTTATAGTGATGACGATTTTGGTTTATCATATATCAGGTGCGCGGTTCGAGGATCTCCGTGGTGGGGGGGGGGTCCATCTTGTAATTTCCGCCTAAACACATTCCCCTCTAACAACACCGAAATTTCCAACCCAATGTAAGGGAAATTGTCAACCTTTGGCGTAAAAACAACAAATTTCACACTAAATATACTTATTTTCAACCTATTTTTTTTATCTGAAATTTCCAAATGATGTTGCGACAGGTAGGAAATGTCCGACTGTTTAAAAGGTTGGCCAAAGTTTGGGTGAGATACCACAATCCCTTGGTGTCCCTGACATATCGATATTACATAACCATCCCCTCTCCGCTTACAACTCAGACTGAATCTTCTCTTCAATATATGTATATGTGCTGGATAACATTAGGCGACATACATTATACATGTGAGACGAAAAGACATTCCTATATTCCAGAATCATGCAACTACCGGACAATTAAATCAACAAACGTACATGTATCTAAAACAAAAGAAACAGAAGCAGACGAGAAAAAACAACAACTATCAAACAAGCAAAAACAAAACAAAAACTAATAATAGTTACCGATTGCCGACTTCTTCGTCTGGCCCGTTTCCGAAGCTTTTTAATTTCAGACAATTTATTCTCTTCTTCCACATAATGCAATAAGCACGGGGCGGGGAAATCGTGATAATATTTTTAATAATGTTCATAAATGAGACACGCCAAAGAACTACGTATCGTTAATCAAACTACATTCGTGTGATGCGCGGGGCCCGAGCTACGCAAGATAAACACGAAAAACAAAACCAAAATACCTCAAGTTGAGTATAGGCATGGAGTATTTCCAACAAAACGAACAGACTTTGTGTTCAACAATTCGTTTACAAACCATATTGTTTGCGGTTTCACTAAATTTATTTGCGGGGCAAACATAACTAGTTTGTCATAGGCCAGTGTCTAACGCCAAAGTGAGCATTAGTAAATGCCCCGCGGCACTTCAAAGAGGACTACCCACGTCGCGACACCCGGAATGGGCTTTTTTCAATGAGGAGGTCTATTCTAACATCTGTTTCTGAAACATCATTTTTGCAGATATACGGTATGCGTGAGCTTGTGTGAGGTTATCATCATCATCATCATCATCATCATCATCATCATCAGTTCTCATCAATCATCATCATCATCATCATCATCATCATCACCATCATCAATATTATCAATACCATCATCATCAACATCATCATCATCATCATCATCATCATCAATATTATCAATACCATCATCATCAACATCAGTTCCACATAATCATCATTATCATCATCATCACCATCACCACCATCATCGTCACCATCATCATCATCATCATCATCGTCATCATCACCATCATCAATATTAGCAATACCATCATCATCAACATCAGTTCCACATAATCATCATTATCATCATCATCATCACCATCACCACCATCATCGTCACCATCATCATCATCATCATCATCATCATCACCACCATCATCATCATCATCATCATCACCATCACCACCATCATCGTCACCATCATCATCATCATCATCACCATCGCCATCAACATTATCATCATCATCATCATCATTATCATCATCTTTATTACCAACATCATCATCATCATCATCATCAATATGATAATCAGCACCACCATGCACCATCGTTTGCTTCATCTTTGTATTTATAACCATCACGATAACCCCATCAACATCGTCGTCACCGTCGTCGTCGTCATCATCATCATCATCAATATTAATATTAATCATCCCCGGTAGATGAGTCGGTAAGGTGAATAGTGCATTAAGTCGTCAATGTCGTCCAGTGCTGGAAAAGCTGGTTCTAATCCAATTAATCGCGGATGTGTGACCCATGCACAATTCAGGAAGGGGACATGATTCGTGTATCTGGGCAAGTTTGCCAGTTGCTTGACGGGTATGTGAATGTTTCTTTGAGCAGTGGGGTGACTTCTCGGTGGTCAAATTAACCCTCTAATCGTTACCGTCACCAATTTCGTCGTCAAAGTGGCAACCATAGGTTTTAGGCGAGTCTACAGATAATCCACATCTCCATCATTTTCTTCAATGTCGTCAGCATCGCCGTAAACGTCATTGTCGTCATCACCTTTATTATAACCATCATCATCATCGGTGCCTCGTCGCCATTATTATCAGCCATTAACAGCGAATCGTTGTCGATGTCCCCATATATAGTTACGAACCATGCAAGGGTGCATGTGTATCTCGTTTCTTTCTTTCTCATTATCTCATTATCATTAACTCTTCTCTATTTCTTTGTCCCTCTGTCTATATTTCTGTCATTTTCTCACTTGCAACAATATATTACGGAGTTTGTAATTTGCTGATGGCAATCTTATGTGCCTGTATTTCTTCTGAACATTTTGTCCTGTCTCAAAACAAAACAAAAAACACAGTACGCCCACAGTGTGTCTGCCTAATTGTTCAAATCAGTCTGCGTTTATGCAATATGGCCACCACGTGTCGCCACAGGCTAAGTTAACAGTGCTGTGCCAGCCCCCGTTCGAAACAGTATCATGAATGATTTAACATTCGTCGCCTCATGTTTTACTACTAGTCTCCCATCATAGCCCAGAGAAATGTAAGGATTTACATATGTCGAAATAACTGCATGTCAATATACGATATTAAACTGTTCATATTAGTATCCGCTGACGGCCTTCGGCAAGGGGGTTAATTGAAGCGTAGACAATTAATTTGATTTAATGAGTATGTCATTACCAAGCTGACCACACCAAATAGTAATACCAAAGATATTATACTACTAATAGTAATACTGACATCTAAACTTTACCATGCCTTTCGGCGTTATCCAATCACTGGAGCGATGTCACAGTGCTCATAAGCAACCCGCATGAAATCCCCAAATTTTGACATGTTACTTTTCGTGACTCATCATTGGGTGCGGATTGAGTGATGCCATCTTATTTGGCGAATGGTGTAATGCATGTCAAACTTCCGTGAGGTGACACGTGAAAACCTTTGACCGACCCATATAATAGTGATGAGAAATTATATCATATTTCAAGTGTTTGGATATTCGATGTATTGCATATTG
Source organism: Siphonodentalium dalli (assembly GCA_032622095.1). Lineage (NCBI taxonomy): Eukaryota > Metazoa > Mollusca > Scaphopoda > Gadilida > Siphonodentaliidae > Siphonodentalium > Siphonodentalium dalli. The sequence goes on from CP136062.1 coordinate 121,347,405, forward strand.
AAAGTGAGGTCAATATACGCATTGACCCTGTAACTAACTCGCGGCCATATTGGATCCCCCAGACCCGGTTCTGTGGTTTTAGTGCTACATGTCAAAGTTCTGGAGTAGCATTTCCATCTATTGAAGCATGAATTATTCGTGTCTTCCATATATGGAAATGCTGCTCCAGAACTCTAACATGTAGCACAAAAAACACGGAACCGGGGCTGGGTGAATCTCATAAACCACGGAACGGAGCTGGATGAATCCAATACTACCGCGACTCAGTGATCACGCTTATTGTACGAAATTTAAACAAAGGCAATGCACGTGGGAGTAATGACCAGTGCTTATGTGAAATACATTTACCACTTCCCCATTTGATATTTGTAGCATGTTTTTTTGTTCACCAAAGATTCATATATTCTCGCTATTGCCATTCAAAGCGCATGCGTGGTGCCTTGTTAGATATACACATCATATCAAATAATATATCTCCCCTTTCGATATTTTAAGCATGTTTTTTTTTCTTCAAATTTAGATTCGTTTATCCGCATTCGCCATACATGGAATTTATTAGCCATGCACAGATCATATGAAATACAGTAAGACATAAAAACATGAATGGAGGTGAACAATAAACTTATTGGAATAAATGCCAAACTTGGTAATCACACAGCATGTTAAAGCATTGCCAAGGACAAAGCTCATATTAACCCTTTCATGACGGGAGCTGCGCTGCTGCAGCATTAAAGATAATGTGCCAGTACATTCTCTTATATACGCGAGTTTCCCATATAGGGAGTCTCGCATATTTAAGAGAATTGTATTGGCTTACAGGGTCAAGGTAAATATTGTTAGGCCAGTGTATTTTTGTATGTATGCTAGGCTCCCTGTGGGAGACTCACATATATAAGAGAATGCATTGGCACAAGTTTTTGCAAACATTCAGGAAGCCGTCATGGAAGGGTTAAGCTAATATAACGGATAATTCGTTTTCTCTTGGTTTTTTTAGCTGATAGATGAGGTAATGCCATTGTGTGGATAAGGCGAGTTGGTGGACAGGAGGGTAGTTCCCCTGTTGTATCCCTCTACCCCTGCGCGTCGGAGCTCCTGATTAAAAACGACTCGCCTGATGTATGTATCCAATGTATCAATGAAAGGCTTAATTCAAGGAGGAAATGTCATTGATATTCTGCGTTTTCAGATTCTGCTGCGATTCGCTGTGACATGCGTGTCTTTTGTTTGTTCAATACACTGTTAAAAAGATATCCCCAATAGTATACACTGTTAGAACCACGATGCCCAATGTATTTCGTTTCCGTTCCACACCTGTGTGGCCATTCGATCATAATTACTCAAAAGCATACGTATAGTAACACACAACAAGACTCCCAACAAGGAAATATAAATCAGGTGATAATTCCAGTTATTCAACGAGAATAAAAGGATCGCGTGAACATAGTTATCTACCCTTTCTTGTCGTGACACCTGGGAGCCATTATTCGGATTAGCGCCGACTGTAAGCCTTCATAATGAGACGATCAGAAGGGAATCCCATTTAACCAGGACTTACTACCGCGTAACCATGATCGTTCTTATTGTACCCGTGTTTACCTGAAAAACATTAACGGCTGATCGGAATACGCTGCTACATTGTAACAAGAAACGAACACCTCGGATAACGATTTTGTTGAGAACTTGTGAAATTACTGCACACAAAACGCGTTGCATAACCAGTTAGTGAAATGGGACTTAGTAAACAGAAAACACATGGACAGACCTTAAGTCACAATTATCACGATGACCATCGAAAATACGGAATGGGTATTACGGGTATTGTTACGGGTAGTTTATAGAGGCTCTCGTTGGTCCCTTTATTCTCGCTTGATTACCTGAGTACAGTTACACGTATAATGGGAACACGTGCTACTTCAAGGGTTTTCACATCCTCTCCGTCTTTTTAACTGTATCAAGTTACAAAAACAACGGGGGTGTTAGATGGGGAACTAGAGGGGATTTGAGACCAAATTATTCAACATTCCCTAAGCCTATTTTCCGGTTGCCAGGAGAATAAAACAAGAAAATTACCTGAAATTAACGCCATGCTTAACACATATGTACAAGAAAAACCACACATTATAACGTGTATGCGAGAAAATCTAAAATAGTACGATGACAGTACATGAGCTTGAAAGTATATATAATTTAAAAACGCTCTTTAATATCCACTGTTAATGGACAACAGAACAATAAACGGTTTGTCATGGTGTATCTTTTGAATTTCTAGGCTAGGATCAAAAAGTCAAAATAGGGCAAAATTGTATCTTGAAAGTAGATATTTGACCACCAAAATATTCCGTCATTGTGTGCATATATATGTTCCAACTCAGTAATTGCTTATGCAGAAAACGTACACATGGTAATTCTTGGTGTAAATCGAAAGGGACATATTTAATATGACAGCCTGTTCTCAAAATAAGCACAATGCGGGCTTATTTTTAATTTCGCGCTTTAGGCCCATATAGAGCGTATTTGAGATAAAATACGCTCAATATGAGCGTAAAACGAAACGATTTACAAGATTCACGCTGTTTATAGTGTGTTTTCGTTGCAGCTCACGCCAGCCAATGAAATAACGCATATAAGCCCAATGTGGGCTTATTTTAGAAAAATAAGTCCAACATGAACCTATGTGAGTATTTATGTCCAATATGAACCTATCTGCATGAGACACACACACCTGGTACAGTTGTTCTGATATAATGCTTGTTCGAACACTGCATGGAAAACATATCATTATCTTCTTCTATCGGCTTCAACGTCCGAGTTTTCGCTTCTTGTATTGTTAACGGCGTTAACCATGCATGCTTCCACGATTCGGCATCAAACACATAATTAGTATAGAACTGAGCATGTATTTGTACTTCAAAAATCGAGATCACTACCGCTGCATGTGAACATTCAGTATCCGAAGTTGTAATTTTTTGACTGAAATAAATGATAAATTCTTCATCATGTTGGGTGTTGAATCATGCGTGCAACATTAATTCACGCCGAGAATGGAACATATATCTACAAATATATAAGAGTATAGGATCTTTTTGTCTGTCTGTCCGTGTGTCTCTTCGGATTTTTCACCCAGCCCCTTGACCGTTTCAACCAAATTTGGTGTGGTGACTCGGGGTACCCTGTTGCAAGTTATAATGGCGTTACTGTTTAAATAATTATTATTTAAACAAATAAATAAATAAATAAAAAAACACACAAATTAAACTGAGCTCACTGTAGGCCTATTTCAGAATCAAATAAATGTGAATATTTAGGTTCAATATGAACCCATTTGCAGACCAGATGTACGCTCTTTATATATGTGTTTTCATTGTGGCCCGCGCCATCCAACAGAATAACGGGTATACCTCCGCTATGGGCTTGGCTTATTTCAGAATCAAAATAAGACGAATATGAACATTTGGACATATTATGTGAATATCTAGGTCCAAATGTACGCGAAGCGCGCACAGGGTCATGTGCAGTGCCCGCGTGCCCCCCCCTCCCGACGCTGAATAAAGGCTCCCGAAGGGAGTCTGTTTCAGCTTGTATATTTATATAAATATACAGAAAACGTGATGCGACACCGAACCGCATTCATGTAATTACAGAGTGTGGTACATGGGAGAACGTGTGACACCCGCCATCGCCATGGGTACGAAAGGTTTACCTACACAGAACTGAAAAGTATATATACTTCGTTTGGCTATATATGGGGCAACGAAAATGGTTGCTGCCAGTCCGCGTGTGAATTTCGCTGTTTTTATACTAAAAGTCGTTTGTACTATACTATCGACCAATATTTGGACTGAAATGGCAATTAGTTGCATCTGGGACTAGTATGGGAAATTACAACCACCGGCGGTTTGTTATGTTGGACAATTCTGTCAGTTGGAAAGTTTGAGCCAAGGGGGTTCATATGATATTTCTCAGATTTGGTCATTTGGCCCTGCTTCGAGTGGGTGCAGTTGGAAATTCCAATGTGGACACCGCTCTCCCAAACCGAGCCGCTCGGCCACGTCCATGAACCTGTATCCCGAACTGGGGCGAATAAAGGAAACGAAAAACAGAGGGATTATCTAACCTTTTTATTATATAGATAAGTATAAACGTGTATATTGTTATCGCATTTGCGAACTATAAAATATAAGCCGTGATCGAGGTCGGTTCCAAGAAAGTTGTTTAAAGTGGTTTGTTAAGTTGGTTTTTTATTTCATTCGTCTCTCAATGTATATAACGCATGACATTTGGGATATGTGTCTGCATTGGAATACTGATCGAATACAGTTCGATTATACTGATTTAATTGTTTTAAAGTATTAATTTTTGTTGATTTTATTTAATGGTTCTTTTCTGAAACACTAAAATGTGTGATCGGCGTGTGTATTTTTGTTAATTAATCAGCTTAAATTTGGATTAAGCCCAATCACATGTGATATCACAAACGAAATCTGGACTCGTTCTCTTATATTATAAATATATTTTAATTATTCCCATGCATTTAACATTATAATGGAGTACAGTTAATAAAGTTGTCCTTATTTCTTACAGATCTGTTGGCTGGTGGTATATTGGCCTAATTTTGATTACATTCTTTAGCAATAAAAAGGTCCGAAAACACCATTTGTTATTATAGTAGGTATATCGGTTTGTGGTTGCGCATCATCGATGGACCACTGGTGCATGGCATACAATCGATGGGCCATTGATGGAATGCAATCCATAGGCCATTGGCGGTATCCCATCATATACATTGAGAATACAATGTTGTAAGGATAATTCTATTTACAAGTACAAATACAATAAAATAGCCATGTATTGTGTTAGGGGTGATATAGTCATAACTGACTGTCTTCCTATCACAACTCGTAAAAGATTCATGGGAGTGGGTAAGGAAAAAATTCCAGGATGCATGCAAGGTTGAAATTTGGTATGTGTTTTTATTTTAGGAAACAACAACCCAGGAATGCAATTTTTTCCTGTCTGAAATCGGACACCCACCCCTCCAACGCATGTTTCCTTTCTTATTCTGGCACCATATGGTTTTATTTATGTGTGTCCAAAAAAGGACAGGTTAGCCGCATTGCCAGTGTATATGCGACAATGGTCTGTATGCTCACCATGCAGGGCATTTCCTCTATAACGAGATGACTATATATAGTCCCGGTAAGATGACAACGCCATATTTCCGACTAAATCCTGAAAAGTTACCCATAATTCTGCTGTGGTTAAGGAGTCGATTAATTAGGGAATTACTGTATATAATTTTCCATCTGCAGTATGTTCCAATAACCAATAACAAGTAGAATATGGAAGAGCACACCGACAAAATATACACGTATTATTTGCAATGGCCGAAATGAAGAATCACGAAATCAAAAGTTTTTATTCTCAAAAAGTTTAGTAATTGAATCGTAATATAATCATAATGAGCAAGTTAAGTTCAATTACTCAGCTTTTTATTGTATGAGTAGGTCCCATTGGACCATCATCATATAATAATATAGAGGAAATCTGCTTTAACTTTCAATATTCATACAATTCAAAGTACTAGAAGAATTAAATGAGCTGACATTGTCATCACCGGGATAATTGAAGGTCAAAACAACAATGAAAACATGTGAGAACTGATGGAATTGCTTTTTATCTAGTACATTTGTTCCTCGTCAAAAGCAGGACCAACACCGTGCTGATGTCGTGTTATAAAAGAACAAATAGTTAATAAATATTGAAACTGTGAGCCCCCTTATCTTGAGTAATGCTCTATTGTGTACCATTGCCTGAACATTTATATTAATTTTAATAGTCATAATCTGTCTTATATACGTGGCATTGGAAAAAGCTGCAATTGGTACTCAGAAACACCCATCTGCGCCACACGGACCTTGTAGCATGCATTGTTTTCTCTTTTGACCCCCCCCCCCCCCACCCCATTAACCCAATATTGGGATTTTGTTGTAATAGCATATTATGCCCGAAGTATCCATGCGACCTTTTAAGATGCCACAAGTACATGCACCGGAGAAATGTCTTCCCAGGTAAATTCACTGATGAACCTCAAGAGGTATTTTCTTATTATAAAACAATAAAATACTCAAGGACTCACATCAATTAAAAGTTATGGATCATAAATTCGAACCTAAAAACAATAACTGCTCAGAATGGGTGATGTCATGCAATGTTCGGTGCAAATATTATTCACTAATGTACTCATATGCTGGTAATAAACATGTCAGACGCTATACAATACAACTTTATTGCTGAAAATTGCCGTAGACAAAAATTAAGGAACATTAAAAAACAAACGATGGCTTGTTCGACATAAAAATGAAATAATAGGCATTTTTATCGTCCCCTGATGACATGCACTAATGGTTGAAGAGGCTATGTTACGGCTTATGGTTACTGCGTGCTATTTTGCATGCCTGGCGCATTCGATTGTCTCCCCGATATCTCACACCTAATTAAGCACAGGTAATTTAGAGATGAATGATTATCGTTCGAGCCTTAATTTGATAACTATTTCTAAGTTATATAGTCGTCAATGTGGGTAATAAATTGGTCTTGCCTCGGGTGAATTTGCCTAGTGAGAGTTACTCAGTAACACTCGATCGCTATCACCCCTGGTCAAGTTGTTCTGTTATTATAATATATATAGGATCTCCAACGAGTTATGTTGGGATATAAGATTTTATGAAACGAGTTTGATAAATTTGACTAACAACGAGTCGTAGACGAGTTGTGAATCAAATTTATAAAACTAGTTTCATTAAATCTTATATCGCAACATAATGAGTTGAAGATCTTGTATATTGCATCCAAAAAACTAGAGCTTTATGCCTTTTTAACAAAATTTAAATCATCAAAAGAAGTTGAAAAATGCATGTAAAATGCATACATGCACGGCGTTGAAATTGGCCTGGACGCTTCACAACCGTATACGACAGTATTGCGAGCTCTGCCTTGTGACGAAACATATTGTCCCACAATTTTCCTCTTTGTTTTTGTGCCTATTGTGCGATATTCACAGTGAACACCATTGAAACATGTTCTTGAATGTTTCATACAGACACTGCCCCATCGTCTCAAGTCAATATTTATACTTAGGAGATAAACGTACCCTGTTTCGTTGTACATTCTGGGATTCGAGCATGAAAACAGTTTGTGAACGAGCCGGCTTGCCGGCGAGTTCACAAACTGGTTTCATGCTCGAATGTACAATGAAACAGGGTACGTTTATCTCGATTGTAATTCAATCTAGCAAGGAATTTGCCAAAAAAATGTATAAAAAGTATCATTTAGTCATTTTCATGACACGAATCGAGACTTTCATTTTGCCGTTGTCACCGTGCATAAATCGTTGGGTTTGTTCATTGCGTTACTAGGAACACTGCTCTATAACAATTTCATGTGGGGCTGTTTGGCTCGTTTCGCTAGTCCGTTCTGCGCCGATGAAATTTGACCGTGCTACATTCAGATTTGATGCACGGTGAATCGGCCGATGAACGGTATCTATATATAGACAACAACGCGCGGGTGTGCTCGTTTCGCTACTCCGTTCTGCGACGATGAAATTTTACCGTGCTACATTCAGATTGGATGCACGCCGAAGCGGCCGATGTCGGTGAATCGAAAACTAAAGTTAGCCGCGCTCTCGGCCAATCAGAATGCTTGTTTTTAGTGACAAATACTCAATTGAAATACAAATGTATATATATATGAATGTCGCTATGACAGTATTCCTGTGTGAATGAGGGTATCAAACAAATATATTGTCTTTTATAGTAACGGCCACATCCACTCTGGCTTGGTCTTTATCTTTTTATCCAATGGTTGTTTTCTATTTTTGTTACTATTTCCAATGATCCCATATCAAAAACGTTGCGATAGTGAACATCCTTGAAATAGGAATTGTCCTGTTTCGGTTAGTGCTGCCGAATAGGTTTCTGTTCTCATGGAAGAGTTTCACTCGCACTTAGTGAACGTTCAGACAACCACGATTCAATCGTAAGTGGAAAGATTTCCGTCGTAAGAAGTAACCGATATATAGTTGGATTGCGCATGCTCACGACAATGTCGCAAGTCAAAAAATAATATCAAGCACTGTTTGATTTTAGATGCGAAATCGTGGCGTATCCAACGATACCTCCACTTGCGACGTAATCGCAGTCGTATATACGTAAAAATCGTGGCTGGAAAGATCACAGGGTATAGTCAATCACATGCTTTACGAACAACCAAACAACCAACGATAGCATCATGTACGACGACATCGCAATCGTGTGAACAAACTATCCACGATATCGTCGGGCCCGGTTCCTCAACTTACGATTGTATCGTGCATGGTCGTCTGAACATTCACTTAAAGGTTTCATGACATAAGTTCTGGATGGACGTGCCTTCAATGCATACATGTGTATTAATATTACACATATACTATACTATATAATTATGTACATATTAAGTGTGCTTTTGTCATGTATTTGTATTTAAATTGGTTTATCCCACATACCATATTTATTGGTTCATTGAGATTATAAAATTTAATTTAATTGGCTTTTGCTGAAATCGCTCGGATTAGCCAAACACCGCAAAAATGACAACTTTATGAAAATAACGGTACCTTTTCTTAACAGCGTCGCTTTGCCCTATACCCGCATCATACAGCAGGACCCACCAACATCATAGCAAATTAGCAGGACCATATGGCCATGGGTGGTTATATATTCCTCTGAATATGATGAGCATGTGGCTAATGTGAGACAGCGTAAGTAGACTCTCTATTATGTATATATATATGACTGCTCCGACGTTAATACCTTGTGGAAATATTAAGAGTATACGATGCGTTTGCGCTATAAATTAGCCTATAATACGATGTTATAAATTAGCCTATAATACAATGTTATAAATTAGCCTATAATACAATGTTATAAATTAGCCTATAATACAATGTTATAAAGTCATACTTACTGAGGAACATGAACTTGGAAATTTCGATTATCGATATAGAACATTCCTTCATAACTTTCACAAGAAATTCGCCCCATGTTTTCAATAAAGGGATTATATTTTGTAGATGAAATTATTTTCAATTCAAACAGTTCCCTAATAAATGTGGGTTGCATGGTGTGCCGATGCCTGGGTTCAAATGTGAAATCCAAGATGACTGCTGTTGGCAATGTTTTAAACCTATTTCGGGTGGGGGGGAATGATAGCTCCCATCTATAGATCACCCCGAAAACCATATTAAGTTTTGTGACGATGTAGCATGTAAGGTGTGCCGAAGGATTTAGTCATGCAACTAGTAAAATCCTATCTGGTGGTCACTCAGTATATCCATATGAGGTTTGGTAAAGAAATGATGAAGAATGTGGTATGTAGGATGTGCCAAAGATTTAGTTATGCAAATAACAGAATCAAATATGGCAGTTTTTAATCGAAAATCGTTCTTCAAGTTCGATAGCTCCCATCTAGAGGTTATCCCGAACATTCCGGTAAATTTACATTACTCCGATAAATTTAATGTGGACTGCATGATGTGCCGATGTATTCAAACTTGAAAACCAAGATGGCTGCTGGTTGCCATATTTTTTAACGAATGTCGAAAAAAAATCGATGCCTCCCATCTACTGGTCACCTCGAAGATACATACATTATAATTTTTTGTGGCGATCGGATGAGAGATGTGGTCTGTAGGGTGTGCCTTAAGAATCTAGTCATGCAAAGAGTCAAACCCAAGATGACTGCGGTGGCCATGTTTTTTTTTATATCGAAATCGTTCAAATTCGATGTCTCCCATCTAGAGGTGCACGTGATCTTGAACATGCCGGTAAAATTTCAAAACATTTCTCCGATAAATGCGGGCGGCATGATGTGCCGATGGATTCAAACATGAAAACTAAGATGGCTGTACATGCTGGTGGCCATATTTGTTCACGAATGTCGGAAAATATCTAGCGGTCACCCCGAAGATACATGTGAAGTTTGGAGGAGATTAGTGATGTGGTATGTATAGAATGTGCCAAATGAATAGTCATGCAAAGAATAAAATCCAAAATGGCTGCCGTCGGCCATGTTTTTATTTTATCGAGAATCGTTCAAATTCGATAGCTCCTATATCTTGATCCTAAATTTGCCTGTAAATTTAAAAAAAACATTTCACTATTTTTCAAAATATCAAATGTGCTGACAGCGCTACCCCTTCTTTAGTTATTTGTCTTCATCACTGACATCCATAAAATATGATAAACAAAAAAGTTTGAAAAATATGATCCCAAATTCAAAACCTCATCGATTTTTTTTAAATATCGATGTGCCCGTCCTGTTGAATTCGATAAAAAATTTCATAAAATAACACATATTTCTCCCCAAAAATCGGGCTGCCGAGCCGAGAATCGCAATGCCGGGAATATAAAGTAACACACATTGAGCCGTTTGTGACCTAAGTTTCAAGATCACAATTAAATGTGTCCGTTTCACCTGTTTTAATTCTGTCGATAAAGAGATGATGATAAGCGATGAGAATAAGAGACGGTATAGGCCTACAATTAGCTGCGAAACCTAAAATAGCCAATTTGAACCAATAATTTGCATTATAATTGGCATGTTGTTTGCATCGTTCATAGAGCAGATGAGTGTATTTTGCACTAATCTATGTCCCAAATTTATTCATTTGCTGCATGTACTCTGTTGAGTATAAAAGTATATGGTCCCATTAAATGGCAGGATTTAGTATACAATACCTCTTTAAAGACCCGTGGCAATTCACAGGCTTTCACGTTTGCTGTCGGAACCGATCCGTGAATTTTTATCTGCAATGTTTGTTATTTTATAACATGAAATCATAAGAAATAAATGTTTGACCTATATAACTATAATGTGTGTGGTGTTTTGAACTCTTTCATGGGCAGCCTACGTGTTGTAGCAGATACCGTTCATGGTCAACCAGCACAGCCAATCAAATATGACAATTCATAGGCTTTCACGTTTGCTGTCGGATACGTTCCATAGATTTTTCTCTGCAATGTTAGTGTATATAACATGAAATCATACGAAGTAAATATTTTAACTATATGACTATAATGTGTTTGATGCTTTGAACTCTTTAATGGTCAGCCAACGTGTTGTGGCAGATACCGTTCATGGTCAAGGAGCACAGCCAATCAAATGTTAACTGCATGTATGACTATGTGTTTGATGCTTTGAACTCTTTCATGGGCAGCCAACGTGTTGTGATAGATACCGTTCATGGTCAAGCAGCACAGCCAATCAATATGGATATCAATTTAAATAGTCTTGAATAATTTTGTAACATTTCGTTTGTGTCAATCTTTATAGACCAGTATGTATTGAAAATCAGTTGTGATAATATACTGAATAATTAATATACTTTAATGGCACCAATCCATGGACACGAGTCTTGATACACTGCCTGTTGATATAAATTATACTACAACTGCATGTGCATTGTGCCATCGTATATGGATATCTCAATTGAAAAACATCACCATTAGTTCATAGCCTCTAGCTGGCATAGGGGTTGCAATGACGCTACTGGATACGAGGCGGTGATTAGTCCCTGAAAAGAAATGGCATGGATCCTCATGTTAGTTAACGGCAGGAAATTTTTGCGTTCCTCCTCATCTTCTTCGTAGAAAAAACCAGGTGTGTTTTGTTTCGAAAAACGCCACTGAATGATGGAGATTCGATCTTTGGACAGAATATTGAACTTGGAATGGCAAAATCAGATATCCAATGCGTTCGAGCATGCACCAGGAGAGATGGGTGTGGGAGGTTTGCTTTCAACGTGGTCACCAATGAATGTGCTGGATATATCAGGAAGAGTGGAGGCTCGATGATCACCAAGACACCAGATTGGGAAATGTATGGTAATATAATAATAAATAATAATAATGACCAGTTTTATATAGCGATTACCCAATTACTTGCTCTAACACGCTTGGTACAATATTACCCTAGCCATTTGTACAAGCCAACCAATTCCGGCTGCAGCCATTGCAGGCGCTGCTCTAGTTTGATCAGAACATGCTGACTGGTACTTTTTTAACGCATGGGTGATGCGAAGCGACCTTGGCGCGGTTTTGAAACAGCGAGCAATCCTACAATTGCACGTCGCTCAAAGCGACCAAGACATGCACTGCTATATATGTGGAGATTTAATGACCGGGACGCTCTGCGAACCCATATCGATGTGCTTACAGAGAATACAAGTCCGACACGCTAACCACTGGACCACGGAGCTCCACTCTATAATATATAGAGGATCTCCAACTCATTTATTTTGGGATATAAGATTTTATGAATACGACTCGTTGTGAATCAAATTTATCAAACGAGTTTCATAAGATCTTATATACCAACATAAAGATTTGAAGATCCTGTGTATCACATGGAAATAACTTGAGCTTTATGCCTCTTTAACAAATCAAAATCCTCAAAAGAAGTTGCATACTGCATATATATACAGCGTTGACCGAGACGCTTCACAGCCGTATACGACAATATTGCGCTCTGGGGCTGGCATTGGAAAATATAGTCCCCCAATTTGCCTCTTTGCATGGTTTTTGTGTCTATTTTCGATAGTGCAACGAAGTTGGACAATAATTTAACTTTAATGAAAAAGCAATCATTTTTGCATTGTTTGGTGTTGGTGTCATGTGCGGCTTTTAGAAATAGTATTATTCCGCCTGGATCAATGTGAAGAAGCGGCGCGGTCATTTTGTTGTGATGTTGCACGCGCCTATTCATTATTAGTGAGAGATAAGGGAATATGCAATGGCTTTTTAAATGATATAATAGGGGTTTCATGTGATGTGATAAGTTATGTCACCGAGTCTCTGCGAGGCAAACATATTCAGTATACACGCATTTCATGTATTTAACACGTGGAGTGCCGGCTACGAGTTATCTCGTACTACACTATATTCCAGGGTGCCACTACGAGTTATCTCGTACTTTATATGGGGTCTAGATATTCTGCTGTGAAAATTTGAGAAATTGAGTTCCCCATGTAATAATGATTTCAACCATCTTAGGAAGCTCAAATATATATGTGATGTGCATCTCTGTAATAAAGCAACCTAATTTGGGCCGAAAGTATGGTTATACCATTGTGCCGTCTGAATTGGCATTTTATAATAAGATCCACAAAAGCCCCTAACATTCAGCACTCCAGAATCATCAATTTTGAAGTAGCACGATCATACATGTAAGATTAATATGTCAAAATTTAGGTACGAGATAACTCGTAGTCGGCACCCAGCGCCACCCATCTAAACCTGGAAAGTGGGATACGATATTTCCCGGCTGTGACAACGAGTTATGTTGTAGCCAGAACTAGCACAGGGTACTCCAAAAGGTCAAATGAGCACCATGTTTATTATTTACAATATCGAACATGATCATCTGATGAAGTACTCATGAGAAAAACATGGTAAAGTGTGGATACGAGATAACTCGTAGTCTGCACCCAGCCAAAAAATACCATGAGATGGCGTTGCTCTGTGCCGAGTACGAGTTATCTCGTGGTGCGTTTATGCCATGTTTTTATGTGATCCAATCTGATACATGCTGAGTTTTGGGGTTTGAGGGTGGTTATATGGTGCTATATCTACATATTTAATAAATAATATAAAGTTGGCACCCTGGAATGTTACACTATAGGATTCCGGCACTCAACGTGTTAATGACATTTTTTTTTTTTGCACGATCACCCGCATGAATTAACATGCTTGAAGTCGTGTGGAACACTCCGCTCATGTGTTCAGAACCGGAAGTCAATAATAATGCCAAAATTAGTCAGAAATAGGCAGAAAAGAGTGTTATTGTTATAAACAAATTCCACAGAGTTGCTATTATTTGCGAATCATTGCCATTTTATGTTTATCACCCAATAATTCGTCCAGAATAAAGTAGTAAATATTTATATGTGTGCGTAGTTCTAACGTGGAGTTCTCTGAAATAGTACGGTCGGTTTGGTTGGAATTTTCGACAATCTTAGTTGATTGCTACATTCTTCCAGTGGAAATATTGTTTGGATACTAACTTATCGGTTTTGTCCACTGAAATAAGTCCACACTACGTCTTTGGCTATACGACTATGATTATTTATTCATAACTCAACATGTACATAGCTCGTCACTAAATCCAGATCGGTGATGGGTGAGTAGTAGTTTATTGTTCAACCTCCGCGATGTACAATGACACAGACCGTAACACGAACACGACGTCATAAATTGTTGACCTAATCACTAAAAGCGACCAGTAGAATAATAGGGCGTGCTTTTCAAAGTTCAGCCGAATTGTATCTGAAGCCAGTTATATTTATCGATCACGAAATCGTTGCTTAATGCTTGGTAATCTTATATTCGGCTGACTGAATGTGCTGCGTGCATGGGTTAGTATAATATTCTCGACAAATTTTGTGAAAATAAATAAAAATACATTCAGCTTTTTTATGGGAATAATTCACCAAAAAAGCTATATAAATATAAGAAATGAATGTAGTGCATGGCTGTTTGTGTTATTGTGGGATACAGCACTGTGGTCTTTGTGGGCGCATTTAGTGAGAACGCCACCTTCAATTTCAGACGCGCCATGTGGAACCGGTGGAGGAAATGAGTATCAGGTTGGCGACAAATGCATGATATTCGATGATTTGAACAACAATACGTGGTATCAGGCGAGAGATGCGTGTATCAATGTCGGTGGCCATCTTGCAACCATTGATTCCCAGACAATGTATTAAGATAATCCTCTTCTACATTCTAGGTAAATTATATCGCCACATCTTGTGGAAATATCCCATGTGATGTTCGTTCTTTGTTCTCTTTGATGGGTGTTATCTGGAGTTTGGTTGATTAATTGAGTGTTATATATAGATATATATAATCGCTATCAACACAACGACATATATATATATATCTTTAATGCCTCCATTTAGGAGAGTTGGTATGTGGTAAACATTTTACAATACTGTACAATATTATATATACAAGACACAAGTTATATTGTTCGCTTGGTTCAACTCGGATGTTTCACTATATTACACAGATGATAGAGGACCAGGGCAGTGTCAATAATTACATTGTCCAGTGATCCTATAACTTCACAGGGAATCGGAATTGGCTGGCCACCGAGAAGCACTGCCATTAGCTGCTCCGTCGGCAAAGAATCCATGAAAAGGAACGTCCTGATGCCATATTTGTTCAGAATCATGTTACAGTAGCTGTTACGCATTTGTATCAGGGTATCTGACTGACATGTCCGCAATATATATACAAGTTCAAAGTCGAACCGTGAACCACATAGACGACAATCTGAGTTATTGTTGAAGGTTGATTTATTGAGTAGCCGTGCCATGTTTTTAGAGCCATGGCATACGATCGGTTAAACTTGAGTATGTTCCAGATTCTCCATTGCTCATTTGGGAAGGGATGGCACTGTAAAACTAAGGACAATGAAGGGTTATCTCTAACCGAGTCATGCCAATATGTACAGTAATCGGTGGCCTCTCTGTCGTTAACCAGTTTCTTCCATTCGACACCTGACGGAAATGAGCCTGAGTTTAGATACGACATAAGGTAACAGTCGAGACCATACTTGGATAGCAACGGCATTAAGTCTTTGACGAATCCAGAAATAACGCGGCCATACAACACAAACTGATAAACTCTGTGAATGAATATCTTGAGCGGAGTTTGATGACCAAGTGGGAGATGAATGAGTTTTTCGACAAAGCACAATTTCCTGATGTGGATGTGTCTCTCAATCGACATGAGTCCTAAGAGTCCGAGAGCAACATTAGTAGGAGTCCGAGTAGGGAGGGATTGCATGTGCTTCACACAGATTCTGAAAGATCGTTCCAGTGTGAGAATTTCAGCATCGTTGTTTAATGGAAGAAGTTCACATCCATACAGAGCTCTTGGTAGAACAACGCATTTGAGGAGTTTTGACATAACTGCTGGCGAACATTCTTTTACCATTCGATTTCCGGCTAAGGCGAAGTATGTGCTTCTCAGTTTGTCTGCCATTAAATTTATCCGAGATACTGTATTGTTCGACTTCCCTTGTAGAATGCCGAGGTGGGTGCACTCTGAATTTTCTATGAGGTTTTCTCCACCAATTTTCCAAGTTAATTTTCGAGTTAAGCGGAGTGTGACTGTAGAGTTATACGCTGTTCAAATCTCTCACCTCTAGTTCTGATTATTGTGCAATATCACTGCATGGTACATAACTCTGGGCATCAACGCTCCTGCGAGTATAGCCGACGGAAGAGTTACTAGGCGGCTGAGCCAGGAATGCGATTAACTACATTGCTCGCTTCGTCGTACCCAGACCTGAACTAGGTACCTGGAATTTTGGGTTATAGCGTACAAGTTAGGCGATGGTGTGTGGACTTCTGCATGGGAGCATGTATATATATAGCCGCTCAACAACATGGGCAATACTGTATTTACTCAAGCGTACAGCGATCAGTGTAATTAAGCGCTATCTATAAATACAATATATCCATTAATATTATTATTATATCTGAAACAGTTTGATCCGATTCGCCACAAAAAAGTTTGATATCTGAGAGATGTTGCCTCGTGTGGATTGTGAGTTCATTTTTGGTCGGACATACATATTGGAATCTGCAAAAACTGACAGGTAATAATGAATTACATTTGCAGAGTAGCAATCCATTTGATGTGTGATGCGTTATTGAGTGCGAGTGGATTCGCTCTGTGGAATTAGTAACGTACCCCCACCAGCGTAGCATATCATTTCAGCAGGAACCACTAGCACCGTAGCAAATTAGCAGGACCAATTAAAGGCCCACTCAATGTTCGAACCCCTAGATCACATTATATATAATACATACCATATATTATATAACATTTGAAAGAGGAAGCTCCAAATCGTTAAGCTACATTATCAACTTATCCGGTGTAATAAACTGTGAACATATTGTTTTTGTTGAGGTACCGACGTGTTTTTGTGCTTAAGTTTCATGTGGATTGTACTGAGAAATCTATTATTTTCAATAGAAGGGGAATAACTTTACATCTTAGTTTGAATTACGTTGCATTCAGGGGGCGAGACGGGGAAAATGTTTCTATGAGTATACCTATTTTCTATTACTCTATGGCCACATTCTGAGATATACAGACTTTCCGAATGGTCATGAATTATAGTATTTTAATCATATTTATACTATAGATTGTTAATAAAACCTATATCAAGGCACTATAAAAAAAAATCGGTGACTCGAAAATTAAATGGGCTTTTAACCACTTAACTTTATAACTTAACTTCACAGATGTGTAACGTGTTGTGTCTTTTTCAGCGAACAACCCTAGCGTTCATGGGTTTTGGGTTGACGGTAATGATATCCTCACAGAAAATACTTGGGTTACCTGGAAAGGAAGTACTCTCCCTTGGACAGGTTGGAATAGTTTTCAACCAGACGCCAGTGGGGTGGACTCAAACTGTCACGGGCTGGTGCATGGAATATATTCGTTCCGGATGATGGTGTATGTTTTTTGAACGAAGGCTATATATATGTGTGTGAGCTGCACCGGGAGTACTGGAATCTGTAAACTGGAATTTGTAATATATATGTATATAACCAAGAACCACTATCGGATTAATTCAATTGAATTCAAAATTCTGAGCATTACATGGTGATAAACAGAAAATGTGTGAGGCATACAACTATGTATACATGTGCATGCGTTGTAATAACATATAATCAGTATATATATGGACCGATTTTCAAGATTGATCTGAATTAAGGGACACCTCGATGTGCCATTCCGATCGATACATCATTCCCATCGATACATCATTCCCATCGATACATGCATGGCCAATTCGATAAGAAGTTAGAATTTGTTCATGCGCACTGAAGCAAGCACATTTGAAGCATGAACACTCATACTGAGCCCGTGCCTTATGTCATGGATAAGATCATCACAGTATGGGCTAGACGAGGGTGGCACGGGTTCTAAACCCATCATGGGCGAAAATCGGGACAGATTTTCATGCTTGATCTGCGTTTAGGGTCATCTCGATGTGCCAATTCGATAAGAAATGAGACTTTGTTCGTGTTCAACGAAGCAAGCACATTTGAAGCAATGAACACTCACAATTAGTCCGTGCCTCCATAAATCTGATATATAAAAAATAGTACTGTTAATGTTTGCGTGCGTGCTTTCATTGATGATATTAAACAAGTGTATTTTGTTTTATGTTGTCTATAGATAGAGTGTGGGTGACGTTAAACATTTCTTAGCCTCAAGAGGACTTAGAAAAGTCATTTCCGACGAAAATAGACAGGTTTCTGGCGGTTTTCATACCCTAATTTCTGGAGTTAAAATTGTTTATGTGAGTTTGTTCTTCGAAAATAATATAGCCGCATATATATATTGATCTCAATTCGTCACTTTGTGGACACTTAAAATGATGTGGTATTCATTACGGAGTTCTAAGTTGCATATATAGTAGATAGCCGTTCCGAATAGTCGACGTAATTTTCGGGCAATTTTGAGATATTTTCGATCAAAATCGGGTAATATTCGTGCAAATTTAATGGTATTTCGAGGGGAAATTGTGGCAAATTACGAATTTATTTTGTTATATTCCTGTGTATATACAAGGTATATTCTACAAAAAACTGTTACAACTTGCATGAATCTATCATGTGAAACATTCGGGCAAAAAGTGTAACCCCCCTCATCAAATTTCTGGCGCCCGTACCAGCTCCCGCACTGTAAATACGAATTGACGTTATATGCGTTTATTAGACATTCATGTGTGTATAAGATGTTTAGAACTTAAACGGATTGTTTAATATTTCAATGCATTTTGCGTTCGTGTTTATTTTCTGGTGTATATTAATTAAGTGTTTAACTAGCTGCACCATATGTCCAATCACAAGTGTTTGTATCAATTGTCTTAACTCCCAATTTAGAAGAAAAACGTACACAAATGCAATCCGTACACGTGATTGAACGCGTAAGCATTTTTCCACCGGTTGTTAGATCGCCTGCTGGTGGATTATAATACTAACTTAGTGCCCCAGTTCAGTACATCATGCATGTAGATTAAGGTCTGCCTGTTATAGGGATATAGTTCACTAAACTTAGTAAAGTACATAAAATATATCTAATATTTCAAATGAGTTAAATATGCGTGGAATTAGGATCAATGGTTGCAGTTATATTCTGTATCTGATCATGTTCCACAACGATGGAAAATCTCGACCTGTTACAGGACCTAAACCTAAACGAGGCGTTTATTCAATGGGCAATAAAATAGCCATATTGGCGTTTAAGCGATATCACGGAAAGGCCATTAGATAACTTTATTGCAATATAGACATCCAAATGTGGACAGGTTGCAGAAATACATGTACATAATGACATTGAAACATGAAATAAGAGAACACAAAAATACATATACACAAGATAGATACAACAATTATGTAGTTGGAAACAAAGCCTGCATCGTGTTACTTGGTGAATACATTATGTAATATGTCCAGACATCTAACCATGGGCTGTGTATATGATTACCAGATGGGGTTTATTCAGGGTGTTATAGAAACAGCAGGGCATCACAAATTCACAGGCATAGCTTGAGAGACGAACATTCGGAAGGCAATTGATTTATGAAGAACTACCACAGATGGAAATCACAGATATGAGGTACGTTCTGTTGTTATCAATTTAATTTCAACATTTTATAATTTTACAACTGCGACACTCTGTATACGTTCAATTAACCGAGTACCGATATATACTATGTATTTTATGTAATAAAAGTAATCATAGCCGTAAGGACCGCGGGCTGTGGGAGCTGCAGCCCCCCCCCCCCCCCCACGTGTTGAAAGCTACAAATTCGGACAATTTTCGGTAAAATTTGGACAATTTTCGGGCAAATTTAATGATATTTCAGGGGGAAATTGTGGCAGTATATTTTACATTATGCCAAAATTATAGCTATATATGATTAATTTGAATGTTTTTGAAAGTAAGACATATGTGGTCATCGATGACTTTATTCGAGGATACACGTTTTATTTGTCCATAAGCACTACAACCGGCTTGTTCAGTAATTCCTTATCACTCTTCGTCGGCATCGACACACGCATGTACGCACATGTATACATAGTATTTCAATTTTATTAACAATTATTTATATTTCTTTTCTAGATATAAGTTCGATCGAACCAGAAAGAATATCAAGAACTATCGACAGGACACTTCGGAGTGGTGTAAAAATCAAAAGTGTTGTGACCGCTCTCCCATGCATGAATCGGAAGTGATCGGGAATTTACAGAAAAATCACCCACAAGCTAATGCTGGATGAAATGTGACGATAAACGCTGAATCTCAAAGGCTGTGCATACATATGGATATTAATAAATGCACAACTGACAGCTGTACTGGAGCCACTGGAAGCAAGAAATAAGTACGAACGTTTAGTTAAAATGCTACATCTATCAGGAACAGTATTTCGCTGTGCGTTCGTTGTGTCGGTGTCATTCTGTACATCTGGACGTTACTGTATGATATAACACGACGGAAATACATGTGCAGCTTCCTCAAGGTCATCATACAGTAACTACACGTGATATCTTTACCCCAAAACATATGTGAATTTGGTACTCACAAGAGTGTTGTGATTGTGAAATTTGGGGATATACTCCGACACTATTAATAGTGAGTCGATGTCATACGCATGTATTGTTCTAAAAAGGAAAAATATTCTCGGACCTAATTCGTTGAAGAAATAGCAAAAAAATAGTTTATTCCTCTTTTAGACTCATTGTTATATCGGACTGTCACTGGATCTTATTTTAAAACATAACATGTTGGAAATTATAACCCATCTTGTTAACCTAAGATTATTTTTTTATTTTTGCCAAATGTGATAACATTGCGTAAGTGCATCTTTTTAGTGCTTTGTTGTCAGATTCGTAATGCACATTTTCAAATGTTCCCTTATTTTTCATGTCTATCGCCATTGCTGCTATGTTCGTTGTCATACTATGTTGAAATGAATAAACACATTCCATTTTATAAACATATTTCGTCTTATAAACGTGTCCATGTGTGTGTAAAGTGGAACAACCCCATAAACGCCCGGATGTGTTTTTAACCTAAACACATCAACACATCAGCTAAACACATTATTATGTTTATAACCTAAATGGCATGTTATTATAATGCGTTTATTTCCAAAACATTATATGTGTTTAATGACACAAACGTGGTGTTTAGGTAATAAACACATCAATATGTTTGGAAACTAAACGCCATGTTAACACTATGTGTTTATTCCTTAAACACATTAGTTTATTTTCTAAATATATTTGACATTTATTCATTAAAAACGTGACGTTTATATAATAAACATTCCATTTAGAAAATAAATGCGTTGACGCGTGTGAAAACTGTAACGGTATTGCGTTTAAGATTGTGTTGAGATCCTAAACACCTATTTTTACAGTGCGCACGGCTATAATATGGTCACAGAAATTACATATATATAGAAGACAATAACGTTTTTTCGGGGTGTCTTTTTACCGGATTCCGGATTCCGGATCCCGGATTTCGACCCGGATTTATGTGTCTTTTTACCGGATTTCGACCCGGATCATATTTAAAGGTAGATATCATGTCCGGATCCGGTTTTTTTCTCTCTCTTTTTTTCCATATAAATTATCGTCTTTTTGATATATTAAATGTCACGTGGAACAAAGTTATAAGTTGATTTTGAGACGTTATACTAGGCTGTTGGATTGATTTCACGGAATGATTATCGCATTTAAAGGTACACACCATGTGCGGAACCGAATTAATTTCCACGTATTTACTGATAATATTTAAAGGTACAGATTATGCCCGGATCCGGATTTTACTTCTTATAAAGTAATGCTTATTTAATACAATAATTGTAAACTGAGTCGCGTGGAACTAGGTTATAGATGTTGATGTTTAGATCAGACATCTATCTCACTTAAACCGGCTTAAATATCGAATTTACAATAGTAATGCTACTAGTATCACAAATATAATCGTTTATAATCGAACTAAAACAATAAACCATTTAAACTGCACCAGGTTTTTTTGTGGGCTGGAGAACAAAAAATCTTCACAAAAGCAAGTCAATTTATTTAAATCCCAATGATATTACTGTTAAACGCAACCTGTGCCATGTTTTCGCGGGTCTGAAATGTCTTTTAATGTGTTAAACATGGGTTATAATAAACATAACATTGAGATCAGGGTTCAGGTCGAAATTAGAAAAAGACACATAAAATCCGGATCCAGATCCGGACATAAAGTTTGTCTGTAAATGGGCTCATTCTCGCGTGAAATCAATCCAAGCGCCATGTTTACCGTTTCCAAATAAACTGAGTTCCGCGTGGCTCAGCTGCCATTTAATGTATTAAATAATTGACTATTTATATGAAATAGAAAAGAAATATTCGTATCCGAATCCGGGAATGATCTGATCTAAACATCAACATCTATAACCTAGTTCCACGCGACTCAGTTTAGATTTATTGTATTAAATAAGCATTACTTTATAAGAAGTAAAATCCGGATCCGGGCATAATCTGTACCTTTAAATATTATCAGTAAATACGTGGAAATTAATTCGGTTCCGCACATGGTGTGTACCTTTAAATGCGATAATCATTCCGTGAAATCAATCCAACAGCCTAGTATAACGTCTCAAAATCAACTTATAACTTTGTTCCACGTGACATTTAATATATCAAAAAGACGATAATTTATATGGAAAAAAAAGAGAGAAAATAAACGGATCCGGACATGATATATACCTTTAAATATGATCAATAATTACGAGATAATTAATTCGGATCCGGACATGGTGTGTTCCCTTAAATGCCATCACGATCACGTAAAATCAATCCAACCGCCGTGTCTATATGAAAAAATAAGAAGTATGCTGATCCGGGCACGATATGTACCTTTAAATACGATTAATCGGGTTGAATGAGCACGACAGTCCTATATTGGTTTAATCTCACCTCCTAACCAGTTTCCGCGTGTCAGAAACGGCTTTTAATGGGTTAAATGTGTGATAAAACATGCATGAAATTCATACCCGAATCCGGATCGAAATCCGGTAAAAAAGACACCTAAATCCGGGTCGAAATCAGGGTCGAAATCCGGGATCCGGACAGGATCTTGGGCTGGTCTGTCAATCTCCGATGATATATCGTTATATACCTAACAATCCTCGTTAGTGTCACCAAACACACATAGAAAAACTGTTATACATTTGTCGATTTCAAATAGGCTTTTGGGTTCGTGTATATAGCGTGCCGGATTGTGGTTCAAACTATTAATGTATACTGCAATAATGGCGATATTTTTTATCATTATTTATAACTTATACCAGTACTAGAGGGTTTGTTAAGTCATTCGCAACACTGTGCATGAACCAACTGTTATTTCGGCTCTATATTTTCCATATGTGTTGTGCCATAAAAAGATAACTAAGCTGTTGTTAACATAATGTAATTGATCGCATTTGTGGAATCGTACAGTTAAAAACATGGACTATTTTATCCTCAGACCTCACCAAAACATTATCTACTTCACATATTATACATGATATATATTACCAACATTTACTTAGTATTATTCATCTTGAAATAAATGTTATCTATACAAATAAAACTCTATTGTTTTTATGTATGTTTTTTTTGTTTTCTGTCTGTCGGGCTATGGGCGACCAAATAGCTGGATACTCGGAGCTGAAAATGTGTACACATGTGTCAATTGACCCGGGGATGCCATGTGATTGGTGCCTTTTACGTCAGATGTCATAACAGGGCACTAATAACTAAATTTACTAAATAATTAATTATATATATACCCAAAATTGTTGAATTCTGGTCGTTGAAAATTTATTCTCATGGGTAAATTGACCCGAGAAGTATAACGGATAGGTGCAGTTGACCTCACGCTACCTAAAGGTGCGCTAATAAATAATTTTAATTAAATAATTAATCTTATACACAAAGTGGCTGGAATCGGTCGCTGGCAATTGGTATGCAATGGTAAATTGACCTGGGGAGTACTGTTAGATAGGTGTCGTTGACCCAAAAATTAGACGATATGTAGGAAAATTGATACGCACAGGTAATGTGACACGGGGAGTGTCATGGGATAGGTGACGTTGATCCAGATGGCCTAAAAGGGGTACTAATAATTAGCAACAAAGAGCGATTATTATCATCTATTATACTAAATCCGGCCCTTGATGTGACAATCTCCTTTTATATTCTCAGCAGAATATATGCAACAAATCAATGAATTTGAGCAATGGGTCAGTGCAAAATACAATCTATAAACTGTTCAAACAACCAGGTAATTTTAATGAAAATAAGTTTATGACTTGAGTCATAAACTCATTTTCATTACAATTACCATGTTATTGCGTGCCATGGCAACAGGGTGTGGATGTCTCGTCCCTTCCCAAACTTTGCTTAAAATTTTAAAACTGTTGGAAACTTTATGAATAAATCAACTACGCTAATTAGAAAGTTGTATTTTCCAATCAATATATCTGGTGATAAGTGGAATATTTTCCAACATCAGTCTAAATTTTTAGACTGACATGGCAATCAGTTAGATATTTTCCATTCATAGCAGCTGACCATAGGGTTGTTGGGTTAAAATATCTAACTAGTTGAAAAGTTAGAGGTAACATTCGCAGAATTTCATGTGTGTGAAATTATTTTTCCCAGAGTTTGGATTTGTTCTTTGGAAGGGAGTGGTATTCAAACTTAAAAGCGGGACACACCCTCTATAACATAGACCCTCCAGGCGTGTTCCCGAACAAGCAACGTGTACTATAGAGAACAATAGTGGAATACTCGCGCACAATTAGATCATGCCATAAATCCATATACGCCCCTATATAGAGATCACATTCCACCAGTTCAAAACCTGGGAACTGTTTGTTGTTCTGGCTCTGTCTGACGAGCAACTTTATAACATTGACAAAAATAATGAAGTTAAGATATTTCTAAATTAATACCTGTTCCATAATAATGTATGTTTAGTATGTGAATGTCTCAGCACGAGATTAAATGGGTCGGTTGACTTTTGTTCGCCGATTTCGCTTTGAGTCCCTTACAATCATGAAATTCTAGATAATCGAATAAATGGTTATTGTGAATCGGCTCATAATGTCGCCTAAATCATGAAATCTCGAACGGGGGCCTTCGCCTACTGTCAAATGCATTATTAATGAACATATATTAAACCCTTTTTATACCAAATGGACTCCCCAGTCACTTAAAAGGTGTATATCGCAATGTTCTTTTAATCAATTGGATGGATGTTAAGGTGATAAAAGCAGACGACAGCTGACGACAGATAAATAATAGTGCAGAAGGAATCCTATTTATGAAGGGAAATGTTTAATATTATAATATATTTTCGCATTAAGATTGGTTATCAAACAATATAATAAATATGTAGAGGAAAAACTAGAGATTGGCTTGTCCCAGATGGGACTAAGTAATGCCCCCCGTATTCAAAATGTTATTTGAGTGAAGTAGCCATTACCATATATTGGGCACTGAAATTATGTCAACAGGTATCCCTAACCCTAAACCCCCTAACCCTAACCCCTAACCCTAATCATAACTCCACAAAAAAATTCGGACAGACATCATAATCGCAGGTGCACAGGTTCCCATGGTGCTTGATGTCTGTGCCAAGTTTCACGGAAATTGATCAAAAAACGACTGAAAAAAACTCCGGACAAATTTGTGTCCACGGACGGTGCGACAGACGGACGGACCGACAGACGGACGGACAAGCTTATTCCAGTATATATACCCCCACAACTCGTTGCGGGGGTATAACAACAAATAATAGAACATTGAGCATTGCATGTTCATTAGTACAGTGATACAATGTATGTATAAAATTTACATGCGCAAAGGTGGCATGGCCAATACAGACCGTCTTCCTTGTCACCCCTGTAATATATGGTTGCATGTATATATATGACCCGCCATATCAAATCCAGTCGGAAGTCGGGATGTTTTTTACCCTGTGCCAATGCATTCTCTTATATATGCGAGTCGACCATAGGTCGCCTCGCATATATAAGAGAATGCATTGGCCTAACAATTTTTTTCAATTTTAATAATTTTTTCTTGTATTCTTTAACAATGTTATAATTTCACCCATACAGAGCCCCAGACAAACATGAGCAGACGACACTCTTCTATATGCTTCTATATATGTGTGGGGCTCCCTGCAGGGTAATGGATGTTTTTTATTTTATGTCCTAAAAATTGTCAGAAACATTTATTTTAAAAAAATGATAAAAAATTGTTAGGTCGCCTCCCATATATAAGAGAATGCATTGGCACAGGGTAAAAAAAATCCCGACTTCCGACTGGATTTGATATGGCGGGTCACATATATAGTTAATTAGATGGCGTTCATATGTGAACAATTAGTGTATATTCACAACTAACAAGAATGAGCGTTGAACAGTTTATCAATGAGAAAACTTTTTATAAAACAGGACAGTTTGACCTCGGAATATGTGATTAATGTTAGGGCTAAGCTAATTATGTACATGCATGAAAATACACTTATTATGAAACTGCCCATTATATGTGAGGGTACTCACATTGCCTGTTCGAGGGAAAAGTTCACCCAATGAGAGAAACCGTATTGGAAATGTAACCCGGAGCGGTATTAATCAGGAAACAGGCGGCCATTACATAACCCCCGCATCGCGACCGATTGATGTGGCCACCGAAACTTCAATTTTAATTTAGATATTGACATGCTGATCTGGGTAAATAATGACGGTACCTACACAGGGCCAGGTGTTAATTGTATCGAGATGGGTGTGCGATATTATCACCTGTGCACGCGTTTTGTCGTATTGTGTAATAACGACCCGTTATCTATCTTCGCGAAGAGAATCTTTTTTTTAAACTTCTCTTTTTATGGCTTTATTGTATAGTTGCTTTAACCATCCGATCTGATTAAGCATGTGCATTCTGATTCAGATTAAGATATAAGCTATGTTTACTAGATAGTGAAATTTCAAAGGTCCCGCGTGTTTTGTTTTTCTCTTATCATCAATATTCACGTGATTGTGGGTTAATATGGAACTATCGAGCGGGTGTTGGCCACCTCGTGGAGTCATTGTGAGCATTTGCATGATGCAAACTTGACAGATCGTGTTTGAATATAGATACTACCGCAATATATATATGAAACGGAAAATAGCCTTTGACATTTTCAATTTGATTTAATTGATGTTGAATCAGATGGGGGAAACCGACAAATTTATAACCATGTTGCACAACAATATGCTGGTAATGTCAATATCTCAAATAAATGTATGTTAAAATAGTCACATCCGCTAAAACCGCCATAAACAGAAAGAATAATGTGTAATAAACATATTGTGTTCGTATATCAATCATAAATATCGCGTACATTGCATGTTATTGTCACGTTTGTACGTTTTGTTATGTAAACAAACATCAAAAACGTGACAGAACCATTTGTTTATAGACAAACACTGGGAACTGTGAAATGTTCCGTTGTGTTGTGGAAGGGCAAGATCAAATTAATGGCGCCATCAACAATCGCATTCAAATCACACCCAATTTTATTTTAATCTACCCATAATACCGCCTGTGACATGTCAGTTCAAAATCTAGCTAATCCACGTTACTTCGTGATTGGGAAATGATCAGACAGAAAACGTGTATATAATATAATTGTTCTTACAAAGAGAAGAGGTTTTTTTTATCAATCCATTTATAATTTTCTCCTAACCTATGGTAATGACATCACACACACCAAATAAGGAATTTACTATGATAGTATTGTGAGTTGTAAATTGTAGACGCACCAAATTAGGGGTTTTACAACCGACGTAGAATGCGCGCGAATCGAAATAAGGAAATGACGCAATATCGTCACTGCTTATAAACAATTCGCCGTGCTTTTTGTGACCTGCGACCTGCATTTTCTCTGACACAAAGCGTCTTTCAAAAATGTGCTTTTGTCATTTATTTGTATTTATATTTATGTATATTGGTTTATCGAGATTAAAGAATTGAATTGAAATAAAGATAACCTACACCTACACCCTTTCAACAAGCTGCCATAAGAATATCTATACATGTATATCTATATATATACATGCTACACGCGTTGGAGAAATAGTTGCTTCATTAACCATTTTTATATACTCATTGACCACAATGACGAGTAGTTCAATAATAACTTAAAACAAATGACCATATATCGTTTGTCAAACGTGTTATCTGATCATGCATGTCCAACAAATTAATACGAATTATTCTGCTCTTGTAATAACCATTTTTCTGTCTGTCTGCTTTTATTACCTTTATTCAGTTCACTAACATAATTAATTGGGAAATTGGTGTTCTTCTGAATAGGACACTTTCGAGACATTTGACAGATATAACGCCATCGCTAATAATTAATCTCGTGTCGTCATGCATCGAATTCCCGTGTGAATTGACAACTATATATGTGTATGTTCCTCATGTTTGTCACAATGGCTATACCTCTGTACTACATATACGTAATCGAATTGTTTTAACTATACATGGCGACGGACAAGGCGAAATGTACTTTCCTACATTCACCATTACATGCATGGAACACACCATATACCATATAATCAAGCTTGTGTCATTATTTTCATCTATTCTCACCCACTCTTCGTTTCAACAAGTTGCCATCCTACAGTATCAGATCACAGTCAGTGCATGCTAGCACATATGACTTGGGAGTTGTCTCTCACTCCGTCGTGAAATTTGTCGCCTATCTCATTGTTGTTGGTGACGATGCGTGAATAAGTTAGGGAAAGTATCATTCGCAATAATATGCAAGAATAAGCATAAGAATATTTTAGGATCGCGCTTTATATATTATTCTCCGTCAATAGCCAAGAAAAACATAAACGCTCTTTATCGCAAACAACCTGTGAATCCCAAACCAATCTAATACCAAACCTGAAACTGCCTAATATAAACTGGATATCTGGCGATCAAACCCCCGTATATATGAATGGGCTCATATATGTTCGATCTAATTCTTATGTACATGTAATACAATTGTTGCAGGATTCCTATTCATATAGATGGGAAATGTTCAGATAACTAAGTGTTCAACAAAATGTCGTGTGTTGAACTTATTATCTGAACATTTCCAAACGGAAGTATACTCACCAATGGTTAAATAGAAAATAAATTGGTAATGACTATCACTATATATGTGGCGAAAACATAAACTATCTTTGAAATAGGTGCGATCTTTTGAATTTTGTGCGCTTGTGGAATTGGGTTTTTGTAAGTCGATATCTTATTTAATTTGACTAAAAATAAGTGTTTTGTTCAATTGAGCGTTCAATTAAAAACATATATTTATTGCACATGCACCCATTGGTTTATTTGTGCGTGGACAAGTTAACTGTTATTGCACTCGTTTGTCGAGGTGAAACTCGAACTCCCGCTTCTCGTTTTACACTTGCGACACAACAGAATCGTGTAAAGGCGTTAACCAGTTCACACACTTGTGTCGTTCAGTCTATTTATTTTTTTGTTTTAAATCGAAATCTTTAAAAAATATCCAAACCAAATGTGCGCGAAGCTCACAAAGGGACACAATGGGCCTTTGTGATGGGGCGCTTAATAAAGGCTCCCGAAGGGATCCTGTTTCAGCCTTAAAAATAAGAAAATATCTTCAGAGATAATTGGTATATATACGCAAGAAGTTGTGAAATATCTATCGTTTGTTTTGAGGATTGCCACCAGAATCTCTATATGTAAATACATCTTTCCATCCCCCATACCTGTCCACATTCTGGCATGTACAATGTGACAACACCATAACTCTACCTATATATTATTGACACATTTGTCAACAAGTTGTCATCCTTGTATCTGATCACGAAGCGCGATGTTGCACCTCAGCTCATAATCTATCTGGACAGCGTGATTGGAAGAACATCTTCTGCTGCCAAAGACGATGACGGTGGTAGAGATGCATTCGCACTTGTCACCCTTATCTAGTTATCAGTATGTCACCACCTTGTATTTCGGGTTTCAAATCGTTTATCTCCAAGTTATATCTTTTTCGGGAACACTATATATATATATATATATATATATATAAAATGTTGAAATGTTGACTGCTATAGTAAGAATAATTATTGGAATTAACCAAAAATCCCATGAACAGTTGAACTCATGCACCAAAAAACATGACCCATCGCCTTGACCTCACACGCAGCCTATATATATAGTATCGCCCCACATTTTGTAATCCCAGTCGCTTGATCCATTCAACATATATATTTATCCTAATGGGACATTCCTAATTTATATGTAATAACCCTCGGATTACCCTGCGATAGTTATGCTCCATCAAAATATTCTCTAATATGTATAAACACCCATCCCCATTCTTCGATTCTTTAACCAATTATATTGAAACACTTTTCAACAAGTTGTCATCCTTGTATCTGATCACGAAGCGCGAGGTTGCACCTCAACCCGGACATCGTGATTGGAAGAACATCTTTTGCTGCCAAAGACGGTGACGGTGGGAGAGATGCCTTCACACTTGTCACCCTTATCTAGTTATCAGTATGTCATCACCTTGTATTTCGGGTTTCAAATTGTTTATCTCCAAGTTATATCTTTTTCGGGAAAACTAAAATGTTGAAATGTTGACTGCCA
Source organism: Siphonodentalium dalli (assembly GCA_032622095.1). Classification (NCBI taxonomy): domain Eukaryota; kingdom Metazoa; phylum Mollusca; class Scaphopoda; order Gadilida; family Siphonodentaliidae; genus Siphonodentalium; species Siphonodentalium dalli. The sequence goes on from CP136062.1 coordinate 121,378,255, forward strand.
GTAAGAATATTGGAATTAACCCAAAATCCTATGAACTCATGCACACACAAAAAACATGACCCATCGCCTTGACCTCACACGCAGCCTATAGTATCGCCCCACATTTTGTAATCCCATGCAGTCGCTTGATCCATTCAACATTTATATTTATCCTAACGGGACATTCCTAATTTATATTTAATAACCCTCGGATTACCCTGCGATAGTTATGCTCCATCAAAATATTCTCTAATATGTATAAACACCCATCACATTCATCGATTCTTTAACCAATTATATTGACACACTTTTCAACAGGTTGTCATCCTTGTATCTGATCACGAAGCGCGAGGTTGCACCTCAACCCGGACAGCGTGATTGGAAGAACATCTTTTGCTGCCAAAGACGGTGACGGTGGGAGAGATACTTTCGCACTTGTCACCCTTATCTATAGTTATCAGCATGTCATCACCTTGTATTTCGGGTTTCAAAATGTTTATCTCCAATTTCTATATTTTTGGGGAAAAACTAAAATGTTAACTGATGTAACCGTTGTTGACTGATGACCAATTTGTCTACAATAATATCATGCCTATATCTATATCTTGGTATATATAAGAAAGAGCGTCGATATGGCGTCAATATTATAGCTCGCTTCGGGTATATACATAAATGTGACATCATCAATATGTTGAATGCTGAAACCGTTTTTAATTAGGCTAACTATACCTAAATGATAGCATACAAACCTTTGTCTGCAATAAAGACCGTGTATATATATAACATTGGTATGATTCTCTTTGAGTACATTGAAATGTTGTCACATTGTTGTGTCATCATATAATGCATATAGTGACTATATTATAGTTATGTGCTAGCCGTGTTCAATTGTCCACTCCTTTGCATGGCCTTAAACAGACATGAGCTCCAAATTTGATGAGGAATAAAATTATCAATTTAAAAAAATACTCTTGCTTGAAGTCAAAAACTTTACAGCTGTTTCAATGTTTCTCACATAAGTGAGATAGACGCTCTTTATTGTTCCCATATTCGGACTAGACCAACAAATAACGCTCTTAATGTCCCAAGAAACATCTGGACCCGATCTCATCGGTACTCTATTTGTCTCTTAGCTATTACTTGAATAAGTCTTCTGTGGCATATGCAGTCGATACACTATATTTAACGTATTTATCAGCCTATATGTTGACCCCCCCCCACCCCCCCCCCCCCGAACTGGACCGGGGATATATACAGCAAGAGCACGCATACCTTCGGACATCAAACCCACAACGGGGTTTAATGCCGCATTCAAAGGAGACACTGAATATATCCTTTAATCTTACCAAGCCGAAAATGAAACAGGGACTTAAAACTTTTTACAATGCCTCATTCTGAATATCCCATACTCCTATACCTATTGAAGCTATTAAATAAATATTATTTCTACTTCGATTATATGTGCAACCAACGCGATGTGTGGGCCAGATACTACTAACTGCAATATTCTAAACCTGACATGTATACTCAACGTATAACGATATCTCGTTTATGTTGAAATGTTATTATTTGTATCTCATAATCAAGAAAATGTAAATAAATTGCGGTAGAAACGCCTGAAACCGTTTGTTTATTACCTCCCTCAAAACTCGTCCTATTCATAATTGTCTCTCTTGAAACTAGTTCCATTCATAATGTAGCGCATCGTACATTAAATTGAATTAATTAATTTCGCTCGTTAAATATTATGTACAGTTTCTCCTATTTACCGCAGTTTTACCTGCGGTTTTACTACCATGACGTGAGCTTTCTTCCCGTATCTATAATTGATTCCCTATTTATCCAGGTGTATAATTTGTTCTCTTTGGTTGTCCTCGTTTAATATTTCCCGATCTTGTGATGTTAAATATTTGCTGGAGCTGTAAACGAGATCTTATACCCGTGGTTGTGACATCCCTATTGTCGTGTTCAATATTTAACCCTGAATTGGCCATTGATAATTTGCATGACAATGTTTTTTTCCTTTTAAAATGACCCATCCTATCTGATACATTGTACCACGTAACTGTACAATGGTTATAAGTGTACCAGACATTTCTGACTTCTCGTGTGGGTGATTTTGATTGTCAGTTATCGACTTTCAAAAGAGACTATTTTGTGAGATTTTGGATATTTGTCAGGCGACCAAAATTCAAAAGATAAAGAGCGTTTGATATTTCTTTACCCAATAGGTGAATATTAATTCAAGAAAGTTCCTCAATTTTGTTTAGATTCTTATTGTTTACATCGTATTGCTGTGTGTGTTTCTCGTATAGACTGGGTTCGTGTTACAAATGACTGATATCCAGATAAGCTTTTGTATATTTTCTGCCCATAAATTCCTATACCATGTTTTGTTACACAAAGTGTCAAAACTTCATTTTCTGGAAAAGAGATGCAACTTGATACGAGGTGGAAATTGGTGAAACAGTTTTTAAAATATCGCCTATAATATATTGAGTTTTTTTTTGTCCGAAGTAGACCATTGGCAAGTGACCCTTGCTATACAATACCAGCATTAGCTGATCGTATTAGCAATGATTTAGTCACAACTTAATCAAATGTATTGGTGTCTGCGTTGTGGTGGCTTAACGATGCTTGTCTAATGTGACGCTGATGCTTGCCTATGATTTGCAAATTAGTAGGTTCTGTACCAGTCGGTTTCGGACCATTTAACTCATTGTTACCCGAGTTAACAATATCGGGTGTTTAGTTTTGGTTAAAAGAAAATTCTAGGTATTTATCGCCACTGACTGAATGTCGTGTATCAATATCGCCACACCTCGTGTGAAGGGAATAAACACCCTTCGCATGAATGACCTCAAATATGTGTAAACAATGGTATGAAATATAGTTTCGCGATTGAGAGTATTTAAAAGCCATCTACGAAGGCAGATATACTGAATCAATCTTAAAGAAGAATAACCACATTTGACACATAGAATGATGTCAGCTTCAAGTTTATGCTTGAACTACAGTAATGCTCTAATTAATCGACTCCTTAACCACAGCAGAATGATTGGTAACTTCTCAGGATTTAGTCGGAAATATGGCTTGTTGCCATTCATAAGAAAGCTATCGGGGAGAGCTTCCCGATGAATGGTAACAAGCCATGTTTCCGACAAAATCCTGAAAAGTTACCCATAATTCTGCTGTGGTTAAGTAGTCGATTAATTAGAGCATTACTGTAGTATATTATCTGTCCATTTTGCGCAAATACAAACCTATCTATCCTGATCTGTAAGGGGGTTTTTTTCACTCTCAAAAAAAAAAATACGTTGTAAACAATCACAGTTGTTATATCTCCATTGTTAGTCAAGTGCGATCCTTTGTCTTCATATCTTTGCAGGGTTCAATTCAATTATTTTACTTTATTGTCTCCGTCCACTAATCTGTGGAAGGTAGAGATTTGTATTACCATGCAGACATGATGTCAACAAACGTTTGAAATAATAGGGATAAATAGAATAGGAAACTCGCACAACTATAATAGACGTTGCTGATCGTTGGTTTGAGTATTCAGTCATATTTAGAGAATTGGAACTCAATTATATCAACTATATTCTGTTGTTTTTGGTTGGTCTGTTTGCGACGTTTGGCTGTAACCAAACACATGTCTAAATTGATAAGACTTGATTTCACGGGGTCATTAATTCATAAACTTAGCATTCGATAAGGGAATGGCTCAAATATGTTTGTCCGTTTCGAAGTCCACATGGGACCAAATATAACTATTCTGTGTATCATTAATGGCAGGAGATCGACGAAAATATCTCTTGCTTTATGTGTCGTAGCGTTCAGGGACTCCATCAAGAGAAAACGCACGATGATAGTCGCATCAAATGTGGCGTTGGATATCAATAAGCTCATCTATGTGAGCTCTTTCTGTTGATTAATGATGCGTTGGCTTAGTTATTTGGCCCAGTTTTACATAATCAAGAAAATAATAATAATAATAATAATAATAGCGAAGAGTAAATAAAGTAAATCTCATTTCAACCATGGAAAAGAAAGTGTGATAATAGTAAGAAATGTTATTGGAATTTACCAAAACTCCCGTGAACTGATACACCATAACACATGGCCTCTTGTCATGACCATATGAGCAGCCTATGTTACCCCCCCCCCCCCATTTTGTAACCCTATATAATATCTTGATCCATTCACTATATAATTATCCTAACGGGACAACATTGCTAATTTCTATTTAATAACCCTCCTGTATAGTTACGCTCCATCAAAATATTCCCTAATATGTACACACACCCATCATCATTCTTCGATTCTTTAACTAATTATATTTAACCAAGTTCAAACTATCATACACATTTTTACTCATCATGTCCGTCATACCAAAGTATGTTGTATTAATGTGTAAATTTATGTTTAAATATCTTTTTGTTGTGGGGAGCGAAGGTACACCTAAGTTTCTGAGAAATGTCTTCCAATCCCTTATATTTATCCATATATATTTGTCATTAAATATGTTTAAATAAAAAACCAAAACGTCAGTAAATCATCCTCGTGTCCAAAGCCGTGTGAGCTATGAGACTATATATGGCAATGCCGAATAGTGTGCACTACACCGAATATCCCGTAATAGTAGGCGTAATATCCAATAGAATATATATCTATATAAATGTCAATTATCGATAATATAATCCGTTCATTGCGATTATAATCTATCTAGAAGCACTCTTTCTGCATGTTTAGCGGGTATTCGAGTGAGAGATTTTCGCGTATCCCATCGCAGAAATAATCTTGGTGATTTTTTTTGTTTATTATCTTGAAAAACCAAGGATACATTCTAATATATATATCTCATCTTACTCTACCCCATCTGACCCAAATTCAGTTTTACTTTTTTTAAATTAACTTTTTCATTTGGAAACTGCACGTTTATACATTTGTAACAGGCCATAAATTTCCAGCAAAACAAGTTATACCCTTTGGCGGTTATTGCCCTCGAAGTTTTTCACAATATATTTTGTTCATGTTGATTATTGGTTGTTTACGTTTATAATAATAAACAGCCGTATTAATCTGAACTATAATGTGTTGTTGTCAATGAACAAGCTTATCATTTGAGTGTTCATCTTCTCCTTGTATATAGGCATAATTAGATTCTGAAGAATATAAAATCATGATTATCAAGATAATTAATTTTATATCGAAGTAATCGCTTAAAATAGATTTGGGCTTTCCCCATGTTGTGATGACAATGTTATGTACATGTGGAGAACCCTGGTTACGCCATATTTCTTGTACAAAGGATAATGTAAATATTTGTGGGAAAACATAAATTCCTTGATTACAATGCAAGTTCTCAAAATCACACAGTGAATACTAATGCAAACTATGTCTCGACTGAGCTATAATTTTGGCTATGCCATACATAACACTTATACGATGATTTACTTTTCATTAATCAACGCATTAGGGCGCCAGCGCAACCCTTTCGTGCATGGATGTTAGACAACTTAGACTTTTTAATGTAATACCAAAATTTCACATGTCCGCACGATCGCCACGTTACACCCGAATATTCGTGTTCACACATAACCATGCACATACTGATATATGTCCACAAACAGCTCAGTTTTACCTGAGAGGAATCAGATTTCATAGGAAATAACCCGCTTATACACACGGGAAACATTTTAACTACAAACTGAAATTTCAATTCAATCTGATCTGCGTGAAATGTCAACCAGAATAGTACCGGAAAATCATGTCAAAAGTTTAAAATAAGATGCTATCTTTGATCGGTGATGGGTACGGACTATTTTCCGGATGACAGAGGCGTCCCATTGTCTTCTACCTTAATCCAGGTAAAATCTGATTATCTTTTGTGATAAACATTTCATACTCGTGTGAACAAATTTGAGAATTCATGTCCAAAATTGTCACTATTTTGTTAAACTCTGTCCATCTGCTCAGCTCTGTCCATTTCACGTCATTGTATGCCTGGGCGGTCACAAACTTGATGAATTCAACACGGCAATGATTTTCGTTTCTAATTTTATGATCATAAACAGTTTAAAGCGATTGGATCAATACCCTCGGGCTAGGAAAACGCTTCCTAATTTAATAGACTGGCAGGCAACGCTCACGGATGTCCAACACTGGTGGGACAGGCCACCGTATGTGGGCGTGTCCTCCTTTGTTATCATTCATAATTTATTTGAATTACTGGGACGTCTTTCTATTGTTATCTGTCAGCCAATTGTGGTAATGGTGTGAAACTTAGCGAGGATCCTATTAAAAACGGCCGTAGTTCATGATAGCTCAAACACATTCTCTTGTGACAACATTACAAGTGGTACGATCTCAAAACAGAATTCACATAGAGATGAAAATAATATTTTGATAGCTTCACCTGAGCATATTGAGACATTCTCGATTACAGTTTCACTATAGTAGGACATTACTTGAACGAGAATCAGAGATTTTGGACTTTTACTTGTGCGTGATATATTCTATATTTGGAGTTTAATTTCTTCGAATATGACTTCTGCTCAACTAGCGTTCTTCAATCCGGTTATGAACGCACATCAACCAGGCCTACAGGTAAGCAATCTTATGATTTTGAGTGTACATAAACAGAAAACAAACCTTGATTTTTCGAACTAGAGATCACAACAAGACGAGGGTGAAATTATGTGAGGCTAACATTTGAAGAATGCACGTATTCCTCAATGAAACTCCCTACCACAATTTCCGAAGATTTTCCGTTCAACGTCTTTGGACAAAATTTAATGTTGTTGAACTCGCACTCTATTTAATTTTTGCAGAAATTAAATTGGAAATAATTATTTTTACTTTCGCATTTAAATTTGTAATACCAACTGTATAACACAGTGTTTTACTTTGCGTGCCTATATATAAGGGGAGTGTTAAAAAGAAATGGATTCAATGAGACTTAGATTATTTTATAAAACAACCGAATTATTCGCGACATTTACAATGTTTCAATAAAATACTATGAAAATAACTGCTTGGATTCCACGATTATATAGAGAGTATACATGTACCCGTTAAAATAAATGAATAAATAAAATGACAGGATCCGGGAGTGTCTCCTGTAAAATAATGACAGTCATTTATGCGCTCAAAGTTTAATTTAAGATTGATATAAATCTGAGAATTTGTACTTGATTTTCTACTGAATTCAGAATTCTTTTTATTTTGTCAATTTCATTATCATACGACAGGAACCAGCTACAAGTGTCCATTTTATCCACATTCTTGAATTTATATGTCTCGCAAATTAATAAATATTATGTAGGACGTAATTTAAGAGTGAAAAATTACATTGAACAATTTTCACTTTATCGGTTTTGTCGATATAATTTTCAAATTTACATATTTTTATCTTCTCTGAAATGCATTCTCTGAACATATAAGCAGCACAACATTTAACATTATTTCTCTATAAAGTATTTTTTATTATTAATTTAATTTCAGATGTTCGCACCGCCTGCATCTCTTCCGTGTTCGGGGTGCTGCGATGACAATAAAATGGTTGACCCCAGATTTGGCCACGTGACATGCCCGTGTGATTCCTCAGTCTCCTCCACGACCACACCCATCAGATCATCACCTTCGTCGATGTCACAGAAGGATCTCTGCTCCCCGCCATCGGCGTCACTTTCCTTAGAAAGTTCAGCATTTTACCCAGCTTCTTTGGTAAGTAAATATTAGCAAATAAATTCGTCGAAGTTGCTTACAAAACATATTAATTTATTGTAACACGTATTTTCAAAAGTATATATACAAAACTTCATTGACGAATTTGACATTCACAAAAGAATAGCAAAATATTCAGAACCACAAAAATATATATGTTGTAAAAGTATACTTTAACTTTGGTGAATACCAATATCATAATTATACACTGAATTTTAACCATACAGAGATTTCACGTATTGACTAAATTAATTCCAATTTTAATTTTAACTTTCCTGCAGAAATATATGCGAAATCTATGGTTCTATCTATTCAAATAATTTCAAGATAGGCTTATCAATCATGAATAATATCCGCATCCCAAAATCATATATTTCTTTATATTGTTTACCTCTAGATTATATTGCAAATTAACAGAGAATGATGTTTAATATCTTGTTTTATTTTGTAGGGAATGCCAGTAAACATGTCTGAGAGTTTCAAGTGTTTACCGACCCAGTCTCCCGGATGGACAGGCAGCTATGACCATTCAATGGTTGCTCCATATTTCTATCACCCTGGATAGTAAGTACATATATCATTTTGTATTTATAAATTGGTAGTCATTCCCAAATTTATAGTTCGAAAACATCCACAGAGACAAAATAAACTAGGATTGATATATTATTGCAATATCACATAGGAGCCGCTTCTTGAAATTTATTTTTTTCGATATCGAACAAGAGTCAGATAGGTTTATTTCATAAAAGAGCTACATATTAGTGGATTATATACCTTGCTGCCTTCTACATTATATAATACGTAATAGAGAGGTAAAACCACACACACTGAGGCTATATTTACAAACACGGATCTTTCGAACATTTCAATGGCATCGTAACACGAAAAACCACAAGAATGGTCAAAAGTTCGTGTGTATAAAATATATAGAATATCACAACAAGGTGTAACGATTTACGTATTATTTGACTATTAGATTATTGTCGTTTCATATTCGGGGCTGTAATTACGATTTCTCCGTTGTGTTTGCGTGTTAATACAACTTGATTATTTGCTCATTTCCAGTTTGAATGGTTTCGATCCAAACAGTGCAGTCAGGCGCAAGAACGCAACAAGGGAGACAACAAGCGCCCTAAAAGCATGGCTATTCGAACACCGCAAGAACCCGTACCCAACAAAAGCAGAGAAAATTATGCTGGCCATAATCACAAGAATGACACTAACGCAGGTTTCCACGTGGTTTGCCAACGCCAGGAGACGTCTCAAGAAGGAACATAAGTTCTGGAACTCAAACGACAAAGACAGCTTCATGGCAGATGATGACAAAGAAGATGAGAATGATTCCTTTGATTCTGAAACAAAAGAAATGACAAGCGCTCGTGAGATTTCATCGTTTGAAAAAGGTAAGCTAGTGCGAGATTTAATAAAATTGAAAAATCTTCTACAAAAGCTGTGTGCACCTTGCGTGAAAAGTCTCACCCGCATGCAATTCTTTTCTATTAATTCATCAGACTACTTAAAAGTCCTGTCACCTGCTTTTGTGGCTCTTCAATGTATAACTGTTAGACTAAGCTTTCCTTTCTTCTTCTTAATCTCAAGTGCTGTGAAAATATTAACCGCCCCTCGAGAATTTGAACTTTTACCGTATATGTGTTAAATTTACTCTAAGCTGCGTCTTTGACTTTGTCTTGAGTAGATTTTTGATTGAATACGTGATAAGTTGCGAGTTAGACTGGTCACCTATCATGTTGGAGTGAATCCCTTCCACCTGAGGTAACATCACAAATTCCCCCCGTGGGCGATAAAGTCTGCTTGATTTAAAATTTATCTAGAACATACACAATGTAAGGCACAAAGGCAAGGCTATTAACACATCAGCGAAATTGGAACAGTAATGCTTTTTCAATTATTTGCTTAGAACATCGACTTTTTTTAAATCGGGGGGAAAGGGGCAAAATGTTCTGACGTGACAGCTACTGCGATATTTCACTTTGCGAAAGCGTTGACGCATGATTTAGGGGAGCTGGCCATTGACTCTCCATTTTGAACATCAGACCAGATGCTTAGTTTTGCGATTTGTCACAATTTCATATTCTGTGAATGGCCCTTTCTCGAATGTTAGTCAAAAATTAACTGCGGCATAGACACAGTCATTTTTAAAAATATATATGCGGGTTCGATCTTCGACATGGGCAAAAATCGGAATAGATTTTCAAGCTTGGTCTTAGTTTAGGGACATCTCAGTGTGCCGTTCTGATCTATACTGAGTTTGTTCACGCTCACCGAAACAAGCACATATGAAGCAATAGACATGCACTCATATACCGAGTCCGTGCCTTCATAGTTCTGACATAAAATAATATGCTAAAACCATATAAATAATTCTAGTTTTGCGCTTATGATGAGGTTGATGAGGTCCTATCGTTCTTGTTTGAATTCTCCTCCCGATCTTTGCTGGCTTAATTGTGTTATTCATTGAACAACTCTGAATCCATATCAATAAGTCGACACACTACCGCGCGGTGGCGTAATAAATTTAATAAATATTTCATAATTTTCTGATAACTGTCGATTGTTTCACAGGATGACAGCCAGTGTGTCGTCTGGTAAATCCCCATTACCGTTTATCTGTAGTATTAGCTAGCAATAACAGATAAATCCGTGTTTATCGTAATCATAACGGCCATAACGGGCGACGACTCTGGCATCTGATTGACACGTTTAGCCACTTAGATTGTGTACTCGAGATGATAAGCTACCAGCAAATCCGAGACATATATCAGTGCATATGCCATTGTCGTAATGATCAATATTTGCAATGAAGTAAGGGACCTAATGTATTATCTTTACACGATGCCTGACATACCATTTATATTTCTAACAAATTTTCCATCAGCGAGCGTCATGCACCATAAACTTTAAACCAAATAAACCGTCTTGAAACAAATGTATGTCAGTAAATGTATATAAATTATGCACGATTCTAAAAAAAATCATAGGAATTACTGATTATATAGGTTACTGGCACTGGATTTTTTTTTAAATACGGATGTCATCGCTGGTATAACCTCCACTTCATCGAGCCAACATAAAAAAACACATGGCTGAAAACAAAACACCAGCCTGTGCTTTGTTTCCGTTGAGTACATGAAACTCCGTTCAGGGTTATTTCCAGACGACGCCAATTTCACAAGCGTCGTGCACTATTATGAAAGTTGTTATTAGTTGGTCTTCGAAAACATTGTTCCGGTCGTCTAATCTAGCTTATCAACGTGTCCCGATATTCTTAACACACCACAAGTGGCGTTTTGTTTGCATTGGATGATTAGGGTGACGATTTCGACTGATATTAAGGACTATCCTCCATTTAGCGTTATAAACGAAACACTCACGAAGTGGCGTTCACACCAGAGATAACGATTCACCAAACAAGACGCGATACTTGTCAGTCAGGGAGATCCCATAGTGGACCACTTGCGTGCCTAACGTTGTAAACGCTGTTTGAATTTTATACCCAAATTAGTAAATTTTTCCATCGAGTTGCGTGCGAACGCGAGTCGTTCATTGTCTTGAAGGAATGTCGGACACTAATTTCGTTGCTCCTACAGAAAATGTGGATGACATGACACCGAAGTTTGAAAAGATGCCAGATATTTAATCTCACATAATTATATATTAATGGACGGTTTCATAAACATTATCGTGTTATTTGCACAATCTTGTTCTTCTATAGTGAAGTAATGATAAATAGTCACCGCTCCCAGTGTCAAAACTTCACAAACATTCAAGGCCCCAACGACGCATTTTACGCCGTACTTATTGAGCCATGTATATTATAAACCCTCTGTGTCAAACACACATCAATCCTCAATCCATGCAGATATAGAATCGCCATGCAGATAACTGTCTTGATAATATGCAGTTCTACAAGATGTTGACCCTTTAAAATGGAGACTGGATCTCTATAGTTAAGTTCATAATGGATTTTTCCGACTATTTTGTCCATGCAGTGCATGTTCACTCTTTTACTAAAATGAATATTTATTTATTTTCCAGAAACGGGAAGAATGAGGAAACTCAGTGGATCGTGTTCAGATGGAAGCTATCCAGAAACTTCGGATATTTCCGACACCGAACTCAGTGATGACGTCATGGAAGACAATGATAAACTTATCGTAGTTGACGATCAAACGAACCCAATGGATACCGCCTCGAGTTCAATCATGGCGTCGAACTATTTCAGTGACGCGGTCGCTGCTCAAAGTTACAAATCAGCACAGAACTGTTCAAATTCACAGAGTGTTCAGGAAGATAGACTCGCCTCTAGTTCACCTCATGCGAACGCAAACGCAAGCAATACATCACAGAACACTCAGAAGTCACCGTCATCTAAACCGAAAATATGGTCCATCGCAAACATTATTGGTGAATCAAGCAGTTCATCGTCATCACAATCTACAGTTTCGTCACGCGTGACGTCATCGTCGCCTTCCTTGTGATCACGAGATTCGTGAATGTTATACTGAGTGCTTGTTTTGTGCGTCAAGAGAATGAATGGTTGCCAATTATATTGCCAGAAAAAATCTACGTCATTACCATAACTCGTTACATGCATGTTATTTCTGTTTCTTGCAAAATTGTCAACCGACAATGTGTTCAGAAAACTACTGCCACCATAAACGCAGCAGTGCCATTTTATATCGTGCGATATTTTTACGGGTCCATTTGACCAAGAGAGATGTCATGTTTAAATTCTCCGCGTCATATTTTGCGAATACCTAAATTGGTTTTTAAATGACTTTGTCTGTATCGGAGTTCTCATAAAGGCTATACTATTTAGCCATGAAATTAGTTAATAATTAAATGAGTCACAAGAGCCAAGCACATTGATATATTATGTTTTGTGGTGTTAAAGTAACATTTATTTAATAAAATCACACATTGCATTCCAACATCTGTTCAGATACGGAATTCAAACCATAAGGAAACGCTCTTTATATGTTGCTTAACACAGGACATATTATATCAATGTGGTCGTTTATTCGAGTTTTTTCCCCATTGACGTATAACATCTCGACTTGGTCATTTAGTCCAATATGAATTTCGAAACGAGCCTTGCATTTTAAATTGATAATATTATGAATTTAAAATTGCTTCTTTTAATTCGAGTGACTGTTAGAGTGTGTCGATTGCACCTGTTGAATTGTAAATAGCTGAGTTATGTTATCAATGTTTTGTAAATTATTGTTGATTTTCAAATGAATTTTTATTATTTCAAAATAAACCCCGAAACTTTACACCTGTTTTCTTGCTTCACTAATTCAACATGCATCGGCTAACCTTATATAACACGGAAATTTTAGTGGAAGAATGAGGAAACTCAGTGGATCGTGTTCAGAGGGAAGTTATCCAGAAACTTCGGAGATTTCGACAACGAACTCAGTGATGACGTCATTGAAGACAATGATAAACTTATCGTAGTTGACGATCGAACGAACCCACATGATATCGATTCGGGTTCAATCATCATCAGAATGTCTCTATATATATGTTTTACATCAGAGTTGTATCTAGATTTTTCAAAAGTAAATAAGGTGCTGTAATTTCGGAACTGAATACTGTAAATCAGCCAACGACTGATGATGTGACGATTTAATAACGTATACCTGTTTCAGGGACGTGGCGACAGGGGTGGTGTGCGTAACACCCCCCCCCCCCCCAACTTTGGTCAAAATTTTCAATAGTTGGAAATTTCATACCTGACACAACAGAAGTTGGAAATTTCACACCAACAATAGGTTGAAAGTGTTCTCGTGATTTGATTTTCCAACGAATTATTAGTGGGGAATTTGTGGGGATATATTTTTCTGCTTTTGGTCTTCGGATTCAGATTTCAAATTTTTCTCCCACTGGGCTGAGGAGTCCTGGTTTTTCCCCGATAGCGTCAAAAACTGCTAATGGTTTTTTTTTTAAATCTACGCCTGAATTTGCCTGGAGTTAGACCTCTAAATGCTAGGGATTTTGCAGTTTTCAGGTTTATATTTCAAAATGTTCTCCCACTATGACCGAGCAAGGGTCCTGGTCCATCCCCGGTGTTAGTTAAAACTGCTAATCAATTAATACAAATGAGGGCTGAGGATTCTGCAGTTTTTAGGTTCATATTTCAAAATGTTTTCCCAGTGGGTCCTCTTCCCTCCTCGGTAGTCAGTCAAAGACTAATATTAATTAAAATCAAGGCTGTGATAAGCCAGTTCGGAAATTTCAAGCCAAGGGGGGTAGCCAATGTCCAAGGGGGCAGTTGGAATTTCCAAGGTGGACACCCCCCCCCCCCACGAAAACCCTTTAGCCACCACTTCAAAAATGTTGCAATGTCCATCGACCTCTTCCTTCAGCCCCATGCATGGCGGTTTGAAGTCTAAACGTATGCCCTCTGTTGTAAATCCATGTCTCGTTATGGAATATCGAAATAAACCATTTATAGGTCGATACATACGTTAAATAATTTTAATACTTGCCATGGTCAATGCCATTTTCCAGCTGTTTTCAAATGCTTGCACAGAAGTGAAACAAACGCTTTTTATTTCTACCATAATCTGGAATAGACTAACACGGAATGCTCTTTTCTGTTTTATGCCATTGCTGCTGCATGCATATAATTGTTTGGTACCCGAACACCGTGTTCAACGTTGTATTTTTCATGACTCCAATTCGTCTTTCTGGGACATATAATGCACACAGAAAGTAGTTCAAGTATTGATCGACCTATATCGATACATGGAAAAAGTCAAAAGCGAATACTATTAGGTGTGTTTTGGAGCCAAACCGCAATGTGGCTTTAAGTTATAGAATTTAGAACAGGCTATCCCGACATTTCTTCAACAAGGAACAACAAGAGAGTTCTTTGTTAGGAATTTTTCTGGTATTGCACAAACATTTAAAACAGATGGGAAATTGCTTCGAATGTGGCAATTATTTCAAAGTATTTTTTCGAGTATTTATTATCGACCTATTTAATCCCACCGTCCAAATTACGTAGACACATGCATGCACCGTGTTCGTTTAAGATCCATCAATTTTAATCATACACTGTTGGGTAATCCGAATGAGTTGGGATATATTGTTCAAATGTGGCGTCGCCCTCTGCACACAAAGGCCAGATTCGTCATCTCCAGTTTAAACCTCCGGATTTGAACCTGGATTAAACCTACATTGACGGACCTGCCAAACCGGGTCTACGTGGGCGTTTACGTTCAGTGTCTAGCAGATTCTATGAGACGAGAGTATGCAATCAAACTATACCCAGATACCAAGCACGCTCGTGTGAGAATGAATCAATTGTGACGTAATAATACCATATATCTGCAAGCCGACACTCGCACCTTATGAACACGTCACCAATCGATATACTGTACAGCTCCACCCATGTGAACCGCGGTCCAGAAAAGAGGGATTCGCCGTCTAAGGTCTTAACGGGGTTTAACTGGAACGTCGAAGTATATATGGTTTAGTTTACGGTTTAAGGTTATTAAACCCCAAAAAATTAATGCAATTGACAAAAAACTTATCCCCATACACTTTACAGGTGTGAGTGCTTCTCGCTTATTGATTTCCAATCAAAATGCTCGTCGTAATTATCAATTTTAGCTGTCGGTAGAACACGATTGATAAACCATGGGTCTGGCTAGACCAGGTATAAATCAGAGACGACGAATGCGTAAATTAGACCTGCGATCTCGGGTTTAAACCACGAATTTAGGTTTACGTAGAGCAGGTTTAAACCGAAGATGACGAATCCTGCCTTAGTCTTCAATATTGACTTTATACTGCAAGTCACTCCAAGTAACAATTAAAACTGGAGGGAAATGAAGGACAAGAAGGCATGCTTATTCTGTCATATATGTCGCAGAAAATAAAATATTTTTGGAGTGAGCTTTTTGTGGGGTTGGTGGCGAGGTAACAGGACTAGACATGATAAGATATCACGTATATTTTGAATAGATTTTGACCAAGTCTATGTCCTTTTAAGTTTTTATCTGAAATAATTTCCAGAGCGTCAATTCATAATGAATGGCATCGATTGATTCATTCGTGATTCTCATGGTACTATATATAGGAATGTAGAGGTCTGACCGATTCCCTGTCGGTTCGACCGTATCAAAGGTGTAGCTCAGAGGTCGGCCCAAAAACAAACTGCGCAGTCAGCTTCCCCGAGTGCTTATTGCACGAGGAGGATAATCTCCATGATTCAACATGTATATTTGAATAGCTACCATGTATATATACACACATACCGGGCGTTATCATCAATTGGCAACATTTCAAACGTGCAATCAATCGTCGAATTTCGGAGACATGTACTCAGTATTTACTAAGTGCAGCGTATGAACGTGGCCTATACTCGCAATACAAGCGACAATGATCACCACACGCATGGTAATCCGATTTGTTGGATCCTATATAATTCACAGCTAGAATTACACGCATGTTCCATTTGCATCCCGGAACTTCAGGCGAATAGTAAATCGGATTTTACCGAAGAGAAGCCGAGTACAACGGGTTTTCACTGAGCCTATTGTTCTCCAGTTCGTGGTACTAAAGATTAATTAAATTTTCATTTACAGATACGGGCGGCGTTGGCGGTGGGTATGCTGTTAAATTATTCACCTCCGTCAAAAACCGCCATAAACAGAAAGAATAGTAAAATAATAGACAGACCTTGTTCTTATACCAATCAGAAATATGGCATAAACAGTATGTAATTGTCAAATGTTTTTCCTTTGTTATGTAAACAAAAGCAAAAAACGTTACCTTTACCTGGTTTTGTTTAGATCCGGATACGGTAACATAAAGTGCGTTATTTGTTACTGTTTTCTTGATATGGAAATAATAAAGAGCGTTTATGTCATTTGTGTGTGATTAACCAATATAATTGCGCTGTGCTATGTAAACAGAAGCAAAACTTCTGTAATACGAGCAGGCCCTTGTTTACACACACCATCGTACGTCTTAACGACAATATACTATTTACGCGCTGATTATGTTTGGCAATGAACAAAACTATATATATTTTAATATTCCTTCTGTTGATGGCGATTTGAACAAATATGAATATTTCTGCAACGAACGCCACCCGTGCCTTTAAGCTAAATATATTATAAATCGGCATGTCTTGTGTGATTCTTAATCTGGACGAAACCAGACTCAAACTGAATGAACACAGTCTATAGATCTAGAACAGCTACGACAATTCTGGTCGGAGCCATTCAGAAGATGGTTGTGGAATATGTGATTGGTTGACACTGATTGTTCAACACATTCATTCGAAAATAGGTTCATATTGAGCTTATTTTATTCTGAAATGAGCCCAAAATGAACTTAAACCCGTTAATCCATTGAATGACAGTGATAACACATTATAGCGCGACAAATAGGCTTGGCTTGAACCTATTGCTCATGCACATAGTGCCATGACGTGACTTATTTAGTTGTGAAATACGTTCACATTGAACCTATTTCGACCTCCAAATTCCAGACCATATAGCACTTGTATATATAGTTGTTATAGATAGCCTGGGTTCACATATGTGTGAAAGTTTAACGAAATTTATTCTCTTAATGACAAGATTATCAGTAGCTTTAGAGTTTGAGAGAAATCTTGCGATGGATTTTCAGTCATAGTTTATTTAAATGTATTGTATTTGTGTGATAGGATGTTGGAACTGGAGATGGAGGGGTTTCATGTTCTTGAAACCTATATATAATAAACTTCCGCTCTACAGAAGCAGAAAATGTATAACAACGCATTGTGACAAGAATAAATATTTACATTATAGCCCGTGTGTGTTACATCGATATGTGATTGGTCAACTGCCAATTGGGTCATGCGTTTCATGTTCCAATAAAACCAAATAACATGAACTGACGTCACATCGTGTTGATCTGGATGACTAAAAGCAGTAGGAAGATTAACTGGGTGTCTTTTTAAGTGATCGATATTTCACAGATAGAATATTGAGTGATCTAACTGTAGTACTGCATGGTATAATATCCAAACTTCAGACAGATTTCAGACGAAAACAAAAAGCTGAGTTTATATAAATTAATAAGGAAAAAGCTACATGTATATAACTATAAGAAATGCATGTATCTGGATGTGTTTTATTGTGGTGTATACAGCTGTTATACAATGTGACCAACGGCCACATGCATGCAGTGTTATACCGTTCAATAAAACACACACCAAGCTACATACATTTCTTAAATAAATACAAACAATTTGGTATATGGCTGGTGGATGAATCTAATTATGTGATATAATAAATTCTAAACACAGTATCTGATAATCATGTTAACCCTTCCAGGACTGTAGCTTCCTGAATGTTTGCGAAAACCCTGTGCCAATGTATTCTCAAATATATGCGAGTCTCCCATAGGGAGCCTCGCATATATAAGATAATACATTGGCCTAACAATATACCTTGATCTTGTAAGTCATTGCATTAAAATCTTTTATCTGTATGAGGCTCCATGTGGGAGACTCGCATGCATATACACGAGAATGCACTGGCACATGATCTATATTGCTGCACCAGCGCATTATGGAAGGGTTAAGAACTCTGAACGCAGTGGTGGCACACATAGACTGAACACACCATGGAATATATATATAGGGTACGAAATGTAAACGCAGTTGTCGTACACATCGCATAGACCAAGCGTAACGTGGAATAGATATGGTCGTGTACGAACTCAGTGGTTTGAGGAAACCGCATCATAATGGGCAACAACTCGTACATATAATAATGTTATCATAACCCCGATCGTAGCTACTGTCAGTTTATGGTAGGATCGTTGCCTTCTCTACTTACACATCAGCGACCAATACCTCGACTTTTATTACCCGATATCGTCAAGTTCATATGTCAATAAAAACGCTGAACCATGAATAAGCGAGACAAATAATATTCACGGCCGAACATTACAACGAGCAAACCGACAAACATATGTCTTCTTTTGATTTTCTAAAATCTCTGACATCACATTATAATACCATGTATAGGCACTGGAGATAAGTGGTGTACACCTTTCAAAAGGGGCACTGTTTAGCCGAAAGTTGAGCATAAATTCTGAAAAAAGGCACACTAAATTTTTCACTCAAACGCCATGTTAAAGGCACGGGCGGCGTTCGTTGCAGAAATATTCATATTTTTTTTAAATCGCCACCAACAGAAGGAATATTAAAAAATATATAGTTTTGTTCATATGCCAAACATAATCAGCGCGTAAATAGTATATTGTCGTCAAGACGTACGATGGTGTACGTGAACAAGAGCCTGCTCGTGTTACATAAGTTTTGCTTCTGTTTACATAACACAGCTCAATTCTATTGGTTAATCACACACAAATGATATAAACGCTCTTTATTATTTCCATATCAGGAAAACAGGAACAAATAACGCTCTTAATGTTCACCATATCCGGATCTAAACAAAAGCCAGGTTCTTTAACGTTTTTTGCTTTTGTTTACATAACAAAGGAAAAAACATTTGACAATAACATACTGTATATGCCATATTTCTGATTGGTATAAGAACAAGGTCTGTCTATATTTTACTATTCTTTCTGTTTATGGCGGTTTTTGACCGAGGTGAATATTTTAAGAGCATACCCACCGCCAACGCCGCCCATATCTTAAAGCTATATATATAGAAGCAGCTCACATCAGAATGGATATATATACTTTAATTGCTGGACAATATAATAATTATGTTTCTATGTTGTATCGTATATTGATTTAAACATATACATGTCGTTTTAATTAAAAAAACTTGCAGTTCATACGTGACAGTATGTGAATAAGACATGGTTATGATTTGGATGTAAGAATGGTTGGTGCTTACATATATTATGAGCCATATCCTGCACAGTATATGAGACCTCAGTCTCCTTAGAGGATAACTGTAACTGACAGACACAGGACACGTTATGGCCATTTAGTTTTGGTTGAGGTCGCTGATTTGTGGGTGTTGATGATACTCCGAAGCTCACCACATAACATATCGTTGTTGCAGCATTCTGTATGACCTCAAGATCGTCAAAGAATAGTAATGTATCCAACAGGACCCTGCTGGTTACCCATCCAGTATACATACCAGATACAGTGTTTCTCAAAGCGACATTATACAGGGATGTAGCTAGATGCATAATCTCCGTTGAAGGTGTCAACCTTGGAATTTCGAACTAAACCAGACCAAACTCCCATTTTCACACCAGCCCCCCTCCCCCGGTTGAATTTACAACCTGACACCATGATGTTGAACAATTTCCAACTGGTTGCCATTTTGGACCATTTTCTTTTTCACCAAAAAGTAAAAAAAATATGAAACTGTTGGTCAAGAAACAACAAATTCCCCAATAATTACTGGTGGAAAATCAAACAATAAGAATAGTTTCAGTCTATATGTGGTTGTATAATTTCCAACTAATGTTGTATCAGGCACGAAGATCCGACTGTTTTGACAAAATTTGGGGTGTGTGAGACACCCCCTGTCACCACAGGCGACATACTATTTTCGAGGCTCATATTTAACGCGACAACTGCTCGCTTTTACCATTATAGTGCACGTCCTGCTAATCTAGGCCGATAAATACATACAATATACTCATATATGTCATATATATCAATCCTCCTCGAAGTTGTAGGGATTATTGCACATAAACAGAAAAGTATGACACTTCTTTCTGCATCACGTAATAACACAGAGCTCTTTTTGTTAGTGTGTTTTTTTAACAATGTAAAGAACGTTTGAATCACTTCTGTGTATAAAGGTGCAAACAAATAACACATTTCTATCACTGAGTCGAAAAGAGGTGACTCGTAAATGCAGTACATAAAACTTCTATCCCCGATCCGTGACAAAAGAACCATTATAGGATTAAGGTAGCGTTGAGGTGACTATAATGTTTCAACCAGAAATATAAAATTAGCTCCTCGCGGCTGGAAATGTAATATACATCATGTCACTCGTTTGCTTGTATAGTAAATTTTACAATCTTTCAATATCAATATCAGTATCAATTTAATAAGGAACAAGTCGTTCGACTTATAGTCCCAAATGGTATAGCAATAAATGTAATGCAATATCAAAAAATGGGGTTTCAACAATAAAAGTCATATTTGTATCGTATATGTATACTATAGGACTCAATCATCATTTTAAAATCGGTTAAAGTTCCAACACTATCATCGAAATATGGCAAATTGTTCCACAAAATCACTACTCTTTGGCAGAAGAAGTATTTTCCTATATATCTTTGTTGCATTGTCGAAGTTGTAACTTCTGACTGTCCTTTTGTATTACCATATACAATGCACGTTGGAAAAGAGTTTCTGTTTAAACATTGTAGTGGCCATTGAGATATTTATAAGTTTCGATTAAATCGCCACGAAGTCTCCTGAATTTTACCGACATCAAATTCAATCTCACTAATATATATATGTCTCTGTATAGCTCGTATATATAGTGGAAGATGAGGCAAAACGATTACAACTTCTGACAGAACAGCACCCACAGAAAACTCCTCCTACTCCAGAATCTTCAGCAGAAAAATCCAATCCAAAGAAAAAAAGAAAGAAGAGAAAATAAATAACATCATTAAATTGCTTAATTTTTTATTTTATTTTTTTGTATATGTTCTTCAAATAAAGGCATAAAAATGAGGGGTTAAGGAAAGGGTCTTTCGACCCTTTCGAGAATCCCGGGGTTAGCCCCCCCCCCCCCCCCCCAAATCACACTCCCAGTATATATAGTTGGACTATAGTTTGGTTGCTGTTCGTTGAAAGTTTTCCACAGCGACGCACTGGTATTGTAGACGCGGATCCAGACAGTACTATATATACACTATTCCAAAGCAGGTCTTGTACCATTGTCACGTACAACTTCCTGAATGTATCAGCATCCATATGTTGAAATGTTTCAGTTATGATTTCAAGAATCTTCCGAGCACGTTTCTTAAATTGTTTATATGAATTTGCATTTGGATTTGAACTTTCCGTTTTACTTCAAACATATTTTATTTGTATCTTATGCATGATACAAAAGGTATTGGGGACAAGTTACAGAAACATACTTTGCACCTCTCCCGATTTACAATAATGTTATTCATACTTTAAACAAAATGTCGTAGAAAAAGAAACAACATCCTATAATATAGGTTAAACATATTTACATTAAGAGGGTTTGGGGTGAGAAGGGCAAGGACAGGTTTCGTGGCTTTAATGTGGCTATTATCAAATACTTTCGTATATTAGAATTTGAATAGTTTAGTCGCAGTTATAAATCATTGGACTGCCTTGAAGAGAATTATATTTCTTCTAATCGAGGTGTCGGAAATTCGGACAAGTAAATCGTTTATATGTGTAATAATTCACACTCTCTCTAGTTTGCACGGTATGTTTTGCATGCGTTTCGTCGTAGAAAACCGTATATGGTACCAGATTATAAACAAAAACAAGCATGTAAACGCATATCTACCACAGCTAACTACCACGGGTCCCTGGCGAAAAATATGAGAGATGCCAATATATATACTATACCAGTGACAAGGTTCACAAGTCCGATTTTGGGAAAAACACACAATCAATCATGATTCCTCATAAATTATCCACGAGGTGCCTGTGCTAACCATACATGAGAAGGTCGATCTATATATGTCTTTCCACGTGTAGCGATGTTACCAAAATGTGCCTGTAAATAGCATGCATTTATCTCGCAATAATCAATCATACAGTATTTGAAGGAAAATATAAATATCACCTCTCTACTTGTGGGACAACAGACATTTTACTTCTGATGTTGTTAGCTTTGACAGAGATGCATGTTATATTATGTTGCCGTTCATATGCTGGCAGCATATATGGTTTTCTATGACGAAATTATTGCAAATAATACCATGCAAATATGCCAGGGTATTACCGCACCCTAACTGGAGCTACTGTTGGATTTCTAAGGGAGATAATACATACCTCAGCAATAGGCGACATGCTTTTGAACATAAACACATATTTCTAAACTCTTATTTAATTCAAATTGGAATTGAATGAGCATCAAAAGTGCAGAACTGGAAAGTTAATATTGTAATCTAGTATATATATATACTTGTTGGTTTATTAGTTAAAAATAGACTCATTTTTGCAGGAAAAATCGTTTTTGACTTGAAAACCAGGAAGTGTAGTTTCGGATGATGTGTGCCAGATACACAAACACCATCTTTTCCAAGACAATAAACCAATGCTTGCATTAGTTAAGTGTTCTAGATTTCCATGAATCCATTAGTTTGAAGATGAAGCTTTGTTAATTTTGTACAAATTGGCCATGGTTATCAACAATATTGAAACAAGTCAGATCTGCGCCACATTAATTTGAAGCTTCGGCAAGCAGCAATCACATCTGAGAGAACATGCTACAGATATCAAATAAGAGATGTTGATCGAGTGGGTTTTTGGAATGCAAGTATCGTTGAACATGAGGCCCGAGATATTCCCCAACAAAGCTGTATATGGACTATATTTCGAAATTCACGAAATTGAAATCACATAAAGTCCTTGCCAAACATCTTAGAACAAGTCTTGGTGGAAATTTATTGTTGCGTTCAATGATTCTCAGACTCAAAATTGGAAACATCATAAGTTTCACTTCTCAAACCTGATATTGTTGGGCCATCTGTTTATTTTAGTTGGTAGATATACATGGTGGGGGAAATTTAACTCGGAAATGCACGTTTTTCTCACAGTATTGACTGGATAACTTATTGTCTGATAGAGAGAGAGAGAGAGAGAGAGAGAGAGAGAGAGAGAGAGAGAGAGGGTGAGGGAGAGAAAGAGATAGAGAGCAAGAGAGAGAGAGGGGGAGAGAATGACGGTATAGTTGGAAGTTCGGGCCTTATATATGGGCTGGAGACTTCCCAACTCATACAATAGACCTACATTTACGAACTCCTGTTAGTATATGTTTCTTGGACAGAGCAGCAGCGATATATGAAATCTGATATTCACTCCTATATCTTTAATCAATTAAATCTTTTAAATGGCGACAAAACACAAGCCATCTTACTCTCAATAACAATATAACAATGAACTTTTTACTATTGAATACTAGTACTATTGATATTTGTACTTCCAATAGGGGCTCTTCTGTACATGTTTAGGCATCAAATGGGACCACCATCATGGAAATAAGAGAGTTCGTATACATGGAACTTTCGTTCCGATGAGATCATAGGCAACGAATAAAAATTACATAACATAAATATTTGATATATATACATTTTACATCATAGAATTATCATCATCTATGTCAACCTTTTGGTGACTTGAAATCATCACATGTCAACTAGCCATCACGTGACAATTATATAGTTCTATCCGATATACAATAATTGTGATGATAATTTAATCGAATATGCTACAGACATAATTAATATCTCATTGGCAGTAAAAAAATCAAATTATGAATACATGGAGTATCGGTACGTGATACTCAGATGTACACGTATTAGCATGTGTGATATGTAAGGATTGCATTGTATAATCTACAGACATGCTTTGTTGTATGTCAACTTAGAGTTCTCTTTCTCTGTGTGCAAAATGACAGCCGACTTTGGAGACCACCCGTCGGCCATGAATATTAAAAACCGCTCATCTCTAATTTCGTCAACATATACGGCATTCCGATTGTCTCTCCTTCAAGCCACATAATATCTTAATCAAATTTCCAACAGCATTGCGCCAAGGATGTCACCCAAGACTCCTCAAGCGCATCCAGTAAGAATTCAGGCTGCCCAAATGACACCATCGGCTGGCGCCAAGAGAGCTCAAGGTCTAGAAACCTACGCCAATTCTCATCAGCTTTCGTGCGCCGAGTACACCCGAAACGATCACTCCCCGAAGCGATTATTATATTATGCATGTATATCTGTGATAATCGGCAGACAACATCTGACCCGAGTTAAACTATGCATATTACATTGTCATCCGATTCATATCATGATTGCGTGTTCGCGTCAAGAAGAAATG
This sequence comes from Siphonodentalium dalli, assembly GCA_032622095.1. Lineage (NCBI taxonomy): Eukaryota > Metazoa > Mollusca > Scaphopoda > Gadilida > Siphonodentaliidae > Siphonodentalium > Siphonodentalium dalli. The sequence goes on from CP136062.1 coordinate 121,403,036, forward strand.
TTGTATATAGATTACACCAAGATAACGGACGACTTAAATCATTTTAAAAATTAAAATGACATCGGGTTGGCTATCAGTTTATAACATAAGATACCACCAGATCATCATAAACTATATCCGTTCTATTCAGTTCTCTTATCGACCCTGGATGCTTGCGCGTCGTGTGATATTATGACAACTCACGCGAATAAGTAAAAAAGTACAAGCAAACTTCTGGGTGCTTTGTATCTGGTCAAACCCCATGAATTATCGCCCCTGGTGTCATTTGACACACGCTCGTCGAAATCGGGCATTTCAAAAGGAGATAAATTCGGTCGAAGTGAGTTCCGATAGTACTGGTGTATTACAAAACGACACATTATGTAGTGGCATTCCTTAAATACGAATTTCCTCGATCAATAGCCAACCTAGATCTAGCCCGATAATCTCTGGAAGGCAATACATATTAAGTACCTCAAAACTTTTCACCATGTAAATACGTTTCTATCGTCATCTTGATTTCATGTGTGTTGTTATATTGTGTTGGGAAAGGGGCTTCATAAGTTGCAAAAACTTGTGCCCCAATCCCTTTTGTATATTATGCAAATAAAATATGTTTCAAGTCAACGACACAGGGGCAATATCTATTGATGTCTAATGCGTCCACATGCAACTGGCATTGTAATACGACCTGCTAGACTGAAGTAAGAGATACGGAAGGGATACCTTCTGGTACTGATTTTTTGTTTAATATAAAACCCAAAAAAGTCATGCCTGCAACTTTTTGCTGGAGTGGCAACGAAAATGAGTCGCCCGTCAATAGCGGCGTCATGTTTGACGTTACAGTTCGAAGAGAAGTACTGGATGTTTGGTGGAAAAACGAACCACGCATATAAAACTGGACTAATCTATAGTGGGTTTCTGAAACTAAAATCTGCACATCTGTGACTATCTTTTTGACGAAAACATACATTCCATTATACAAAAGAAATAAATCAGTTTTCAAATTCAAATTCAAATTCTACAATATACACGCCGATGTGCAATGTATTTATTTCTCAAATATACGCTACTGAGTAGAGATGGAATGATGAACATTGGTTTAGTTTATTGGGGTTAGAACTTCGGTATCGCTGATCGACGACTTATAAAATGTTTGCCTAAATTGCTATATACCTTACATTCTGAGTCACCGATCCCTCCCATCGTATATTATGATCATTGTGATGATGATGATGATGATGATGATAATGATGACGATGGTGCCGGTGATTATGTATAATATATTCTATCATTTAATTACCGATTAGTAGACGTGGTTAATTAACTCGGGACAACATGACGACCAACCCAGAGGATCTATTGTCTGACTCCATCAATATAGTTGTCATCAGTAATATAGCCATAAATATGCCAGGTAGTGCTATCTTTACATTGAGTTCGCTCAAGTATGTTTTCTTCCGTGTCGTATACTTTAGGTAAGAAAATGGAATCATTTAACCCTTTCATGACAGGAGCTACGTTGTGCAGCATTAAATATCATGTGCCAGTGCATTGTGTTATATATGCGAGTCTCCCCATAGCGAGCCTCACATATACTATAGACAATGCACTGGCTTACATGGTCAGGAGGTCTTTCCGAGAATCCCGGGCCTAGCCAACCCACATATATATATACCAATCCACAAGGTCAAGGTAAATATTGTCAGGCCAATGTATTCTCGTATGTATGCGAGGCCCCCTATGGGAGCATATGTGAATGCATTGGCACAGGGTTTTCGCAAAATTTCAGGAAGCTTCACTCATGGAAGATTAGATAGAAAGCTATCGTCGCGAATTTTTTAGAATATGGTATACGTTCATATGCTGGAAAAGTTTATGGGAATTGTTTGCAGCAATCCACCCTATAGAGGATTGCAATGTGCTATATGATACTAGGGACAAACTACTATATAAAATAGACATGCCCCACAGTTTACTATATGTGCAATGACAGCATTGTAATTCCTTATGTTGTAACCCCTTTCTATAATAAATGGATTCTCCCATTCAGTCATAAAAGTATACATTTGGTGGATTTATTATTCATCTGGAGGGATGTTCAGGAAATATGAACAGACATCATACAATAGAGAGTACAGAAGGAATCATATTCATTGTTGGGATATGTTCAGATAATAAGTTCAACAAACGACCCTCAAATGAACACGTTCAGATGAAGGGTATTCTAATCAACGAATTCACTCCAAGTTGAACAATTCAACCTATATGTGTGATTACCGGGCTATGTTTGGCAATTATGGCCGATATTTAGGAATAGACAATTGGACTTTCTTAATAGTAACCTGCAGGCTGGGCACCGAATCTTTGGGATATTGAACCTTCGGTTGAGATTTATATACATAATGTGACAAATTATTTAAAATAATGGTCGCTTGATGTCCAGGTTCTCATTGCCCCACATACGTTGGAAGTCTCGAGATAAACCAAATAATTCATCTCCTTTATATGCATGGAATTCCTATCAATCAACAGTTGGGAGAACAAAATACTTGATACACTAATACACTGATTATAGATAGCATAAAAAAGACTTACCGAAATCTTAGACATTTATCTGCTGTTATAATTTGAACGTTCCTCACATGATAGATCATGCCAGGTACCATTACCCTGCATAGCTAGCGCCCTGGGAGATCATTCCATCAATACAAAACCTTGGAACTTTTTGAAGTTTTGACAGGGAAACTTATGAAGTTGAACAAATAACGCGGAGAATTTATTTCTCAGTTATTATCTGTTCCTTGTTAATGCATTTCACTGTAGCTGAAGGTCCCAACTCGAAATTTCCCGATTTAAGTGACTCTGTGAGTGATTTTTCTTTGCGTTACTTACAATTATGGAATTTCTCCTGTGTAATTAATTCAATGTTTATTGCGATATTGGCTCAGAAAAGCCACAGTCAATCATGCACTTTCAAGTTGGGATCTTCACCTATACAGTGGAGTACATTATTAAGGAACAAATAATAACTGAGAAATATATTTCCCGCGTTATTTTTTCGACTTTATAAGGTTCCCTGTCAAAACTTCAAAAAGTTTCAAGATTTTGTATACTGGTGGAATATGATCTCTATACGGGCGTTAGCCAGAGTAGAGATTCGTGGCATTATCTACTCACACGAGTGAGACACACGCTCTTTATTGGTACCATATCTGGAACAAACTAAAGGTAAAGTTCTTTATTGTCCCAGGCGCAAATGATTCTGGGTTTGAAAAAGAAGGGATGTGATCAAATATGAATTAATGACTTTCCATTGCGTATTTGCCATTGCGTATTTGCCATTGCTTATTGTCGAGTTCTAGTCGACATAATATATGTTTCATATGTTCTGGGTTAGGTATGACCTAGATTTCTCCTATTTTATTACACAACTTTTCAATGATCGCTCGGAATAAAATAGTATGTGGAGTTTAATATTATGTGGGCCTATATTCTGTTATATATATATAACCAGGGATGTTGTGAAAACGATTTGTATTGCATGGTGGCTGCTATAATCAATAGAACCTGAACCAAATGTTGATTACATAATTATGTGACCGCCAAGGGAACCATATATACTCACCGCTATATTACTTATTAGCTTATACACTAATGATATGATAATATTAGGGCAATGGTATTCAGACACTTAATTGTTGTTTATGATATACGAGAGATAGCTCTCTGTCACTCATCATAATAAACCCAAGAGTTATATGTTTGGACGCAAACAAGATTATATCTAACGGTGTCAACATGGGTGTCACACTCCACTTATCACCGGTGGTCGAAGTAAGATGGCCCCCTTGTGTAAAGATGTTCACGTCCATGTTGGTTTACCATGTCTGGGAATCTCTGTCAGATATAGAAATTATCCACCAAAAATATATTAATATAACACGCAAGGTCGAGAAAATCAGATGGAGGCACCTGGTTATATTTATATATATATATATATATATATAATTTCTTCTTAGCCGTATAGGTCTGCTGGTAATTAATAAATATGAAGAGTAACACCTTTTAAGACCTATTTTATGTATTTAAATACATAAAATAGGTCTTAAAAGGTGTTACTCTTCATATATATATATATATATATATATATATATATATATATATATATATGAAGCTGTATCTTTATATTAAATGCTGTCGAAAGCCATGCAAGAGGGCGAAAGCTTAAAGAGTAACATGTTGACTTAAATATTTAGGTTTATACCAGATCATGCCATGAATCTCTGTATACTATATATGCATACTATGTATACATTGTCAACCAGTTCTAAACATACAGGAACTTTAAAAAGTTATCACGCTGAACTTTATAACTATATATGAACATATAAAGAAGGTACGTAATATATTTCTTAGTTAATACCTGTTCCTTTAAACGAATATGTTCCACAGTATAGGCGAAGCCGATTTCGCGATAAACATTTAATAGGTAAAACGGGGATATTACACAATTGCAAAGCGAAATCGGCTCATAAAAGTCGACTAAATCATGCAATCTCGAGCTGGGGCCTTCACCTATATAACGTGAAGTACATTATCAAGGAACAGCCATCAACTAAGAAATATATGACCTGCGTTATTTTTTTAGTGTTATAAATTTCTCCGTCAGAACATCAAAAGGTTCCCATGGTTTGAACTGGTGGAATATGATTTCTACGGACGTAGCCAGAGTAGAGATTCCCGACATGATCTATGTTTTTACAACCAAATTATTGATGTGACTTCCTTTGGTAAATTGATAAACGCATTTCTCGTGCATATATAGACAGGATTAATCTCAGAATATTACAGCGAAATCTAATTTCATATTTGGCGAATTTTTGACATATTTATTTGACATTTGAAATACAGGTCAGTTTCTAATTTTGGACCGGTCATCATATCTGATGGAGTTATGCCCCTATATATACTTATATATAGTTAGTTATCCGATTGCTTTCATATTTGGTTTATATGCGAATATTAATCTCATGGAAATACATGGTTGGATTTGTTTCCGGGGTCTCCATGCAATCATCTATGACGCAATCATGCCCCTTTCTGACTTAGAATTTGCTCGAAATTGGCTCACAAAGGTCGCTCAACTCACCCAATATCGAGCTGAGCCCATGCAGCATCATCCTGATATGAAATACATTATTACGGATCAGGTATTGATTCTAGACATAACTATATTACCGGTGTTATGTTTTCGATGTTATAAAGTTCCACGTCAGATCTCTACAGGCGTAGCCAGAGTGGAAATTCATGGCATGATCTATAGAAATTGAAGATTATGACCAATGCCGATGTGGTATGATCAAAATCTCGTTATGATCATGTGATTTACGACGCCGCTTCGATGTGATCGAACTGTCTCATAAATCTTCCACGCTCGTCGCCTATTTCAATTGCAACTGTCACCAGCCCCGCCATATGCACGTGCACAGGTAGAAACATGCTGCGTACCCGTGAATTTTCATACCGGCGTTTCCTATCATAAACTCAAAATACTATGCGTGAGGTTTCCAATAAAGTGCGCGACTGGTATAACCCATAATTAGGAATACAGTAACAGATGCAAATTTCATTTTTCTTGCACACTTGCTATCATATAATAATATTCAATAATGACAGTCATGTTTATAATAGGATCTTAGTAATTATCCCCAATGTCCTCGGGGTAATTAGCTGCACCACATAAGTGCCCTGCGGCTTTGATTTAATGGCTGGATTCACACATTGGAGAGTTAAACCATATTCAGATATTGCAAGACAACCGCGGTCATAAATTGTAACACCCACGATCATATTATTAGGCACATGTAAATATATTGGAGCTTTGGACATTCACATACATTATTAAGGAACATATATTAACTAAGTAATATATTACCTGCATTGATTTTGCAATGTTATAAACTTAGAATTCCCTGTCACAACAGTCACAACAACAAACATTTCACAGGTTCTGAACTGGTGGAATATGAACTGGAGTAGATATTAATGGCTTGATCTCGGGGGTGAGATACCCTGTCGCCACGTTCATGATAGCATGCAGGTCCATGTGCTATGTGCTGTGATGCAGTAAAACTACGCTTAGCTTACTGCCAATACAAGTAGATAGTAAAATCGCATCGAAAGTAGTGACCAGAATTCATCGCTATGTGCACTTACCAAAACTATCGGCACCGTTATCATGTATACCTGGCACAAACGAGGCAAGTGTTTGTCTTCTCGAGCCGCGTATTGTACTTCTAAGCGGTGTTCGCGTGCAAAGATAAGTTTATGTCTTCGTGGTGCAAAGGTGTTCTTGTAGTATCTTTTAAAAGATGTATTCAGGGTTCCAGACCAACAGTTACGACAACCCAAAGATCTAAATTTACATCGTTTTCTACTTTGTTCAATGGAAATATTGTTGAAAACCAAATGTTTTATATAAGCTGGACCTAAAAATGCCAAAGATTTTCTTATTGAAAAACATCAACAAAATAATTTTTGTTTTCTCTATATATGCCATCAACGTCGTTTTTCGGTTGATCTATGAGCGTATAGACCGATCAGTAGACGAATAACATACTGTATAATTCCGCGAATGTCATTTATTTCTAAAAAGGCCAGGTGTTGCATGATCAACTTACGTATCATGATTGAGTATAGAACATCGAAACGATATTAAATAAATGCACAGCATGTTCACTATCAACAAAAAGCATGTTTCATGTAGCAATTCTCGTTATAAATATGTTATTTTATACACTAGAATCTGAACAAAAAAAATTGTTTCGCAATAGACATTGAATTATTTCCCAGAATAAATTCCATGATTTTAAGCGATGCCAATGAAAATCTGCTTAACAAAGTCACCTAAATCATGCAATCTCGAGCTGGGACCTTCACCTTCCGCGAAATACCTTTTTGAGGAACAGGCATTAACTAACACATATATTACCTGCATTGTTTTTTTTCTTTCTTCAATGTTATAAACTTATAAAGTTCCCAGGTTTTGAACTCGACGGACGTAGCTATATAGGGTAGAGATTCATGTCATGATATTGATAGAATCCAACGTGGGTCGCGACACTAATTGTAATAGGAAGCAACTTCAAAAAGAGTTAATTGGCTAATATATTTCATCAAACTCATAAATTGCATTTGGTTAAAGTCCCAGCTCGGATTGTGTCATAGACACCGCTAATTACGAAGGCGACCTGCAGATCGCAAAACGCCCATAACTGTCCAAACAATAGGCAGAAAAACGACACAATGAAACAACTATTGTCGTTATCAGTGGAAGTGATCTTAATTTTGGTTGGAGTTTTTCAAAAAATGACATGTGTTTCAATCATTTCCTGGTGATGTTGGTTGTTTTTCAATCCAATAGAATGGATTCAGACACTCGTGAGTTTACATATCAATTGTAGTTGGTATAATTACTCAAAAAGGAAGTAACTCGGTTTTCATGTGAACGGCGATTGAGCAGTGTTCAATTATTTATTTTAATTACAATTCAGACAAGACAAACACTTGGTGGAAGTTCGAGTGGAAATGATTGTCAAATACTAAAAAACCGAATGTCATTTATTTCTAAAAAGGCCAGGTGTTGCATGATCAACTTACGTATCATGATGCTTATCGGTCTGTTGTCTTATTTGATATCATTTTATGTTTGTGAAGGGTCGGAAAGATGCATAGTCAAGGACGTGGCACACCGGTCCCAATTTTGTTCAAATTTCATGCCCGAATCAATGGTACATGCAGTTGGAAGAGTGGAAAAAGGTTGACTTTGTTCTGATAGTTTGAGTTTCCAACCAATACTCAATGTAAATTATGTCGTTTTTCGACCAAGATTATTTCCCTAATTTCAGTCAACAGTTTAGACTGGAGTTGGAAATTTTTCAAGTTTAAGGGGTGTCAGCTTGGAAATTTAAACCGTTTGGAAAGTTTTATGTTTGAATCCGAAGTGCACACATGAAGACAAACAATGGAAATTTTTGTCTACAAGTTGGGGGCACATTTGGACATTCTAAGTTTGACACCCCTCATATATATAACAGAGACACGTACCCCAGCAACGTCCCCGTACATAGTGCATTACGCCAACATCGATGGGCAGCCATTCATCGACGGTTAAGCTGCAAGATTATTGAAAAACGCGGTTTTGTTTTACAGACAAACTGTTAGGGAAAGTTTAAGTTTCGCGTATCTGGGCTAGTTTATCGGTTGGTGTCGGTGATTGCTACGTGCTTAATTGGGGTGGGATGATTTATCGATAAAATACGCCCACTACTGTGCGGTTTTCCTCCACCAATAATTCTGACAACGTCGTGATATGGCCTATATAGCCGCCATAAACGACGATAGATCCCATTAAGCCAGACCAAACTATAATCTGCAGATTGTTTCAGATACACGCCTTATTTCCGTCAAATAGTTTCATAATTAGATCTTGAAGTCTGCTTGCCATTCATGATCGGTTATATATATAGTCGCATTTTTTATGCCTTGGAATTCTTCTGTATATAGATTACAACGTGCAAGACATATACATGTATATGGTGGACAACTATTCTTAAATTAAGCATTAGTCGGATTCCTTATGTCATTTTGCATTTTTGGTTTGTTAAAAGCGATCTGAAAACGGATTATGTATGCCTAGTAGGTGTATTTTCAGGATTGACTTGTTTCCATTCTTGAATTTTGGCGGGTCGGCCTAAATCGGGGTCAACATAATTTAGAGAGCGTTTCGTATTTACATAAAACGATAGATGGTGCCATCTGGCGTATGGTGATCGGTGCGATTTGAAACTTCTCCAAATTACTAGATATGACGGTTAAATGTATTTTTGAAATTTTTGATGTGATCGCTTCTTTCTTGATGGCTACAGTTGTGATCAAAATTTAACACTGAGCCCTATGGAGATTCTATTACTTTGGATAAATGGCGCCATTTTGCGTATGATGATATGCGCGTACTGTTATTCCTAAAAAATACTAACGATGAAACACAGACGTAGTTTTAAAAAGAACGGATGTGATCAGATGATTCTTGCTGGCTACAGTTGCGATCAAAATTTAACACTTAACCCTATGGAGAATTTCGTGTTATGCTCAAACGTTGATTGTGATATCACTTATTGGCAATCGTGCGCAACTATATATGTAGACTAACACTCGTGTTTGACCCACTGTAACTATCCGTGATTTAATAGATGCAATATATGATATAGTTATGCCTCAAGATACAGCAATTGGCAAAAGTAAGTGTCGAATGGTTTTGTAATTTCGATAATATGCAGCCTGTTGAATCAAACGAAAATATTCACAACAAGACTGTTCACGATGTGATTACATATTATATTATTGTTTTATTTGATACTTGTCTGTCTTGTTGTCCACTAACACCAATTGAACATAACCAATACCATCCGACTATATAGACACTATCTAATTTACGGGAAAATACCATGGCCCAGAGTGCTGATCGGTTCAAAGCCAAGTATATTATTGGGGGGAGAACGATCCATTAAGCCCAAGTCGATGGTTTGTTCACAACAGATGGAGTCATGATACATTATGAAGAATGATGGAAGGGTCTCATCAACTATGTTCTTCGACACAGTATTGTCCCCACACTGTGCCACTTGCATCTTACTGTGCTGTACTATATATAAGACCAAGCACATAATGCACACCTATCTTCTTATAAATAAATGATCTCTTAGAAAATGTCCAGAGATGTCTTGCCTATTTATACTGACAATTTATTTTTATTCTTGTGGTAAAGGATTTGAGGGAGTGATTTGTTATGTTGACTAAGATGTTAATTTAGTATGTGAAACATGTACATGTATACCGGGGGATGTATTGAGTGGACGGAGAAAGTGTTCTCTTTATAGTCAGATGAACATAATTTAAACTCCCAATTTAAACCCGACCAGGAATTATAGAACAACCATCTATATATGCCCAGCAATATTTAGACAATACCACCCTATCCACATGTATGGCTAAACATATCATTGGCATAGATGACTTGTAGTTGTTACATTGATGCTGGTCGGGTTTCTCCAAATTTAATACTAAAACAGAATGATCCATAAGCTACCGTGGCTGGTTTAGGACATGGACATTTTTTTTAATTCGTGGGCCAAGAAATAACTAATTTGGTGGCCACGAAATACTAATTCGTGGCCAAGAAATAACTGGTTTGACCTTTGCATATATCCAGATACCTTTACGGCGACTGGTTACACTGGATGATGTTTTAGAAACAATGCGTACGATCGCAGAGAAGCTACTATAAACCCCTTATGGCGTGGGACCCGGGCTCCATGGTGATATGAACGTCCGATATAAACTATAGCCCAGAGAGAACGGGGAAACACGGGTCATGTGGCTCCAAGACAAACTGAATATTCATTAGTTTTTACCACATGGGATCGAATGGGAATGACATTTCTCTCGGCATAATGGCCTATTTAAGTCAAATAAGGTGTTTTGTAGGGTGGGCCCAACACAAACTTATAAATATTCACCCCTTTCAACCATACCCGATCCAAAATGTCGCCTCTCAGAAGGGGTCAAATAGGGTACACATTATTTCTCGGCCACTTGACCGATATAGAACAAATAAAGGGTGTTGTACGGTGGCTCGCAAAGCAAGCTAATTTCACACATTCAGCCCACTCGAGCGAAAATGATAACTGATCAGAGGGATCCGTATATGGTACCAAGCAACCCCCCCCCCCCCATTTTTAGGTCGAATACAGTGTGTTGTAGGGTGACACCTGAGACAAACTAAATATTCACCCGCTATCACCATTCCCGATCCAAAATGGCCACCCAGATGGGTTCAAATATGGCACCTATACAACCGTTTGATTTGGTATAATTGGTGTTGTATGGTGGCCCCAAGATATACTGAATGTCGTGGTGCCCTATGTGACCCACCCCCAGGACGGCGGCAACTTTGGATCGAGTTGGTGAAAGGGGTGATTACTTAATTTGTTTTACGGGCCAACCTACAACACCCTTTATCTCAAATCGCCGTGGCTCATGCCTAGATGGTGGACAACTACAACCAGATCATCTCTATCCGCTTCCATTACAACAATGGGACTGACGATCGTATATCACAATTAGTTATTTCGTGGCCACGAATTAGTTATTTCGTGGTCACGAATTAGTTATTTCGTGGCTACGAATTAGTATTTCGTGGCCACGAAATAAAAAAAATATTCCCATGTCCTAAACCAGCCACCGTAATAAGCACCATAGCTTGGCATGAAAATATAAAAAATTATACATGACCGAACAATTTTAACAAGCAGTGACTGAAACTTACATAAATATGACTCGTATATTTGTTAGCACACAACTCCGTATTATGCGGTACTTCGTCTTGGCAATAAACATTAATGTTGTCAATTGATAAAAACACAATCAATCAATTTTACAACGACATCCTGAAACTTTAGTCTTGATAAACATTAAATTTGTAGAATAGTGGACATTATCACTGAAGCACGTGATTGTGATGTATATGATTGATGTGAACCACATTTTTATCAACTACAGTAACTGTATCTGGTGGCCTGACTATATTGCAAGTTAATTTTGTAAAATCACATGTAGTTACCATATATTATATGTAAGAGCCATGCATATATGCACCACTGTGAACATTTGAGTAAATTGTCAAACTTTCTATAGGGTTCAACGTTAGTTTTGTTCGCAACTGTAGTCATACTTGACATATGTGCATAATTTCAACTCGTACAATTCATGAAAAGGCTAATCGTGTTAGTTAATATCTGTATAATCAGGAAACGCTCTTTAAAGTTTTTAAACCGTCCACACAATTTGTTTCCACTAACATGTCAGGCTGGAAACAAGTAGACTCTGAAAGAAGTAGACCACCATATTTGATACTTTGTTAATTTCAACTTGCACAGTCCACCAGAAGGTTAGTTATGAGGATTAATATTTTGCATAATAAGCAAACGCTCTTTAAATTCTTAAAACAGTCCAAAAACATATTTTTCCAATAACATTTTAACTGGACACAGGTAAACTCTGAAAGTAGACACGCTATTGATAAATAAACCGTTTGCATGTCTTCTTTGACAATCCTAAATTGCGCGACCGTTGTTTTCGACCAAAGGAATCTGACTTGTGAAATCAGCGAGGGTGGGGGTAGGGTTAGCTTTTCTGCGATATCTTTACGAAAATTCGAAGTATGGAAGTTTTGTTTGTGGCATATGATCAAGATATCCTTGTAGATTGTTCATGTTCGTCCATATGTGATGTAGCTGATTTTAAGAATATACAATACCTTAATATTTGGGAAAGAAAATTGAAAATTCAGTCATAAATACAATTCATCTGATGATTTTATGATACAATTCCACATTCAGATATGTAATTAAGTAATTTGTGGCAAGATCTCTCCATGTTTTTCTATTTCCAAGAAAAAAGAAAGCCACTTACCGAACTTGCTATGTGTAATAGCATGTTTTTATTACCAGGTGGATGGGGAAAAATAGAGGGGTACACAAACAAAATAGACACATTGGTGGTATAGAAACTGTTCTCATATCGCTTTTAACATTCCGAACACGCGCGACCATTTTTTTCGACATAAAGAATCCGACTACATGCTCAAATATGTGTTGTTGCCGTCGTTGTTGTTGGATCGAAATTTTAGAGAGTATGTTCACATGTTATCGCCCTTGTTCGATTTATAAATTTGTTGCTATGAACATTTTGCATCATGACAGAATCACCCCCTTGTCAGACCATGTGCTTTTTGGTATAGTGATAGACCAGTAGGGGAAGTTGGAAGTGAAATATCCACATATAATATTGTGAGTTTCGGCATCAGACCTTGCCTACCCGAAACTCCTGAGTTAAGGCCCTTGTCGATATGAAAGTGATTGTATTATAACTGAAGCACAGCTTGTATCACGATGTCCTTTGGTTTGGCGTTAGACCAGTTTGGTGAAGGGATCTTCTTAGTTCCATCAATCCATGCCAGAGTTATGCCCCTTGTTTGACTTTGAAAAGTGTCGCTATGAAAGAGATTGATTGAATTATTACTGAAGCAGAGCTTGTATCGTGATATCCTTTGGTTTGGTTTTGGACCAGTTTGGAGAAGGGATCTTTTTAGTTCCATCCACCCACGACAGAGATATGGCCCTTGTTTGACTTTGAAAAGTGTCGCAAAAATATATGAAAGTGATTGCATTATAACTGAAGAACAGCTTGTATCATGATGTCCTTTGGTTTGGAGTTAGACCAGTTTGGAGAAGGGATCTTCTTAGTTCCATCCACCCACGACAGAGTTATGCCCCTTGTTTGACTTTGATAAGTATCGCTATGAAAGAGATTGCATTATAACTGAAGCACAGCTTGTACATGGTTTGGCGTTATACCAGTTTGGAGAAAGGATCTTCTTAGCTCCATCCACCACGACAGAGTTATGCCCCTTGTTTTACTTTGATAAGTGTCTTTACGAAAGTGATTGCAGTCTTACTGAAGCTCGCAGCTTGTATCACGGTGTTCTTTGGTTTGGCGTTAGACCAGTTTGGAGAAGGGATCTTCTTAGTTCCATCCACCCACGTGAGAGTTATGCCCCTTGGTTGACTTTGAAAAGTATCGCAAAATATATATGAAAGTGATTGCATTATAACTGAAGCACATCTTGTATGACGATGTCCTTTGGTTTGGTGTTAGACCAGTTTGGTGAAGGGATCTTCTTAGTTCCACCCACCCACGACAGAGTTATGCCCCTTAATTGAACAGTTTCGCTATGAATGTTTTGTTCAACAACTGAAGAATCGCTCCGACTTCGCTCGGCAGATGATTTCCTTTGGTTTGGCTATTTCCACGAAGCTGAAATGAAGCGGGTATGGTTGATAAAGACATAACTGCCGAAGTGTACGTCGGATATATTAATAGGAAACTATTATATAGGATGCATTGAAATTCGTCGTGACGCGACACATGAGGAAATCTGTGTTTTTGGTATAGATGTATAAGCGAGATCACTGAGTTGCGACCGTATTGGATTGGATTCATCCAGCCCCGTTTCATGGTTTCAAAGATTAGTCCACCTCAGGTTCCGTAATTTTAGTGCTATACATTTCAAAGTTCTGGAGTAGCATTTCCATATAGGGAGCTTTTGAATATTCATGACTTCCATATATATGGAAATGGTACTCCAGAACTTTGTCCTACATGTAGTACTAAAACCACGGAACCGGGCCTGGTGGATCCAATATGGCCGCGAGTTATATATAGTGACAGAGCGTATATTATTGACACACTGGCCCAATATGAGTGTTCATTGCTTCGTAATTCGTTACAAAGTCTCAAGTCTCATTTCTTATCGAAATGATCATATATCGACTCGACTGGCACACTTAGATCTCTCTCAACTCAGATCAAGTTTGAAAATCTGTCCATATATATACTTTGATAATGTTTTCCACGAAGTCCATGAAGGCGAAATCAAATAATTTTATTAAGGCAATGAATCATTATTCGTGTATGCCGCATTTGCTGGATCTTGAAACTAAATGGGACACATAAAATAGAAATTCGTCATCTCTGACACACATGGGAAAATCTGTTTTTGAAATAGCAGAACAAAAATAGCAAATTAAATCGGTATTAATCACATCGGGATTAACTGTATTTAATTTTTTAAAAATGTTTTCCGCGATAAAACGATACCGTAAACAATCTCAGTACAATACCTAAAATGCCAGATACAAATCAATTATACACGCGAAATGAGAGGTAGCCTCGAGTTATATATTTGCCAGCGCTTTTGAATATTTTCACCGGATATGATGATCAAGTCGCGTAAAATAATGGAAGTTACTGTAAATTCAATTTGTCATTGTTCACTCCGGAGGCTCGTTTCGGAAAATTTTCCCACGACGCGTTTTTAAGTTTGTGAATGACTTCGAACTAACGGCGCCGTGTCAGTTAAGTCGAAAACATGCGTCCATGTACCCTTGGGTAGATTTGTAGTCATCGGTGTACGTTGTGGTATGGCGATATTTCTCCCTCCCGGGTAGATGTCTACTGGTAGCTCGTAACATCATCTAAGTTGTCACTGGTTGCACTTATTACCGCAGTGTTAATCGATGTTTTCGGTGACAGGATACATTCCGATGTCTCTTCTCATTTCGATTGTGTCCATTCACCAGGAATAATGTCCCCCAGGGTTGCATCGCCACCAACCGCCAGCATAGTAAACACCCACCCGAATGTCGTCAGATGGTCTACTGACTCACTCGACTTGCACCCTGTGCTAATTATTGTCACCAGCAAGTCGAATACCGCCACCTTGATCCAGTCAATCTGCATATGTTTATAGGGCAACAATATATTTCACCATTCCATTCATTCATGGGGGAGGATATTCACATATTGGTACTTTTTGTGGCCTTTTTGGACTAGGACTGTGGAGTTTATTTAATTATATAATAATGGATATAGCTTAAGCAGTACTTGGATTATCATGTATGGACACACACTATAACGTATAGAGGGTGGTGCCCCTATGTTTTATCACGCAAACTGACCAGATATATGACCCTCGCTGAGCTGTATAATGAAACAGTTATTCTTTTGAGAGTGTAACACTGTGGTGTATCTTTTTCCACTGGAAGATAAGATCAGGATCCGGATCAGACCCACTTCAAAAAAAATTGCTTTAAAGGCACGTGAGGCCTTAGTTGTCGAAAATATTCATATTTGTTCCAATCACCGTAAACAGAAAAACATTAAAACGCATACAGTTTCGTTCATATATACCATGACCATCGCGTAAACAGCATGTTGTCACAAAGACCTACTATATTTTACCTAAGCAAGAGCCTGATTGTGTTATAGAAGACAGCACAATGCTACTGGCTAATCACACACAAATGGCATAAACGCTCTTTATTAGTTCCATATCAGGAATTTTCCAACAAAGAACGCTCTTTATGTTTACCATCATAATATAAACAAACACCAAAAAAGTAACTTTTTATGCTTTTGTTTACATAACAATGGTCAAACAGATGACAATAACATACTGTTTATGCGATATTTCTTATTTGTATACGGACAAAGTCTGTCTACATTTTGATGTTCTTTCTGTTTGTGGCGGTT
Organism: Siphonodentalium dalli; assembly: GCA_032622095.1. Classification (NCBI taxonomy): domain Eukaryota; kingdom Metazoa; phylum Mollusca; class Scaphopoda; order Gadilida; family Siphonodentaliidae; genus Siphonodentalium; species Siphonodentalium dalli. The sequence goes on from CP136062.1 coordinate 121,419,230, forward strand.
TTTGACGGGTGTACATATTTTCACAGGATACCCACCGCCAAGGCCAACCGTACCTTTAAAAGCGTATTATGTGCAGTTTTCACATATGTGAGCAAAACAATGTTTAGAGAGAAAGAGGGGTGGGACGAGTGAGAAGAAAAGAAGGTAAGAGAGAGAGAGAGAGAGAGAGAGAGAGAGAGAGAGAGAGAGAGAGAGAGAGAGAGAGAGAGAGAGAGAAGAGAGAGAGATATTCAGAGAGAGAGAGAGAGAGCGAGAGAGAGAGAGAGAGAGAGAGAGAGAGAGAGAGAGAGAGAGAGAGAGAGAGAGAGAGAGAGAACGAATTAAATAGTGATATATGGACATATAGTGAACATTTTATCGGTATAGTGTGCAGCTATATATTGTGGTGTGCATATAGAATCTGCTATTACAGATCTCGCTCTATATTGTATAAGAGATGTCAGTCATCGCGTTCTTTTGGAAGAGCACCTTTTCACAATTATGTATATGCGTCTGATAATGGGAAAACTATATTCCCAACCAAACTACATACGCATTTTTAAAATGCAATTTTTAAAAGTGTGTCTTATCCTGGGAAAACAACAATTTCGGACGAATCCGGGATTAAGGTACACCATAACACTGCCATGTCATGTCGTTGGTGCATATGCCACGTTTGGAGTTGATCTCGTTCTCAGAAGAAAGATCACACACAGGGATAATTATATATCTTTGGAATCACTCTACTGCACGTAGAAACCACCAACAACAGTATATTTCAAAGAGTGATAGATTTATTGCAAAGTTGGAATTCGCTCAAATGTATAGCATCTAATACCACACTATACTAAGTTGGTGCGAGCAGCGGGGTGTTGGGTATTCTAATACATGGAGTGCAACAGACACACTGCATGTTGGCCGGGATTTTATTCCTTCAATTTTAAGATAATCGTTTTGGAACTTGGCACCGAAATTATCCACCATATATAAGAGCTTGTAATATAAATGGGACCGTGTCTGTGTTTCTATTTTGAAAATAAACGTCTTCATTCATAGAATGTCATATTTTGTTAGTTTTTAGTGCAACAGTTTGTGAGGATCACAGTGATCGCCAATCCCTCACGATATGCGTCTGATATGTCTTGCGAAATTTCGCAGCATTATCACGTTAAATCGGACGAGAAGTCGTGATTTTAGAACATAATATGTTTGAAGAGGCGGGCGTTTTGAAACGAAGATACATGTACATATATATATACGCGAGTTTGCTCCATGAATTTCTAAAGTACAGTACAAGTCAAAAGAAGTGGTATATTAAGCGCGCTATTTTCGCGCCCAATATCGCAATAATATTGCAAGTGGAAACGCTTATAAGCGCGGCGCTTGCGATATTATTGCAATATTTTGCGCTTAATATCGCAATATTTCGCGCTTAATATTGCGACATCTTGAGCTCAAAAGTGACATTTAAAGCAAATTATTGCTTATTCTATATTGTTTGTTGCATAAATAGAGACAATGTCTTAGATTTGTATATATATATATATGATACGCTTCCTAACTCTCGGTGAAAGGGCTTCCTTTTAAGGATGTCCCCGTAGCCGAGGTGGTTAGGTCGTGGATAAGATCATCACAGTCTGGGCTAGACGAGGTTGGCGCGGGTTCGAACCCCGGCATGGGTGAAAATCGGGACCGGTTTTCAAGCTTGATATGGTTCGAGGAACATCTCAATGTACCATTCCGATCGACACATGGCCATTTCGATAAGAAATGAGAATTTGTTCACGCAAATATGAAGCAATGAACACTCATACTGAGTCCGTGCCTCCATAACTCTGACATATATATATAGTTGTAAATGCTATATGTACACTATACGTACATCATATGCACAGTATTTATCTAAAATAAATATGATTTCTATATGAAATTTTGCACGCTTAATACAGGGGGGTAGTAACAAATTTGCAGGAAGGTATGTTGGGGTGGTGGGTGGCTCGATGGGCAAAAAACGCGTTTTTTACACGTTTTTACACCCTCGTGCAAATTTTTTACTAAAGACCTTTTGTGCCCTTATATGACATTTGTAACAGTTTAAAATATATTATAAGAATTTATAACTGCAAAAACCCATATTTATGTTACTGGGACCTCATATGGGCCTTAGTAGATATGACATTAAGCTATATGGCATGTTGCATATGGGGCGGTGGGTTGAAAAAATTCCTTCCGACACCCTTCAGAAAGAAGCTTCGAGAAATGTAAAACTGAAATATATAAACTTGTCTTGCCAAGATCATTGTGTGCATGGAAAAAGAGCAACTGCCTCAAACATTAATGTGACTATCAATGGCTAGAATATAACTGTCATCACACTGTTCATCGGTGCATCAAGCCAATCAGTGAAATATTTGCATGTCTATCAACTCATATGATCTGTTACTCTCACAACACCTAAAATATCCAAGTCTGGCATAGTGACTGTTTGTCATTTATTATAACAGAAGTTGCTCCAGTAGACTAACAAAAGAGTTAAGGCATAATGCTAGATAATGGGCTGGTTGACAGACTAATCGGGAAATGGTTAGAGCAATTATGGAATTGTGTGTATCCTGTACAATGGCCTAAGTTTGCATATATAAGTAAACCTGTCCTGATGCAACTAATACCTATAGATCATTGTTTGCATGGAAAAAGAGCGAGCAACTGTCTCAAACATTAATGTGACTACCAATGGGTATACAATATCTGTCATCATTGCATCAAGCCAAGCAGTGAATTATTTGCATGTCTTTCAACTCAGATGATCTATCACAAGACCGAAAGTATCCAAGTCTTAGTATAGTGTTTTGACTGCTTGTCATCTATATATATATATAAACGAGTAGGTTCTGTCCGGATTTTTCTCTCAGACCCCTGGACCTAGTTCAACCAAATTTGGTGTGGTGACTCGGGGTACCCTGGCGGATGTTATAATGGTGTTAGTTTTTCAAAAATTTTAATTAAAAAAAATAAAATAAAATTGGTTTTGTTAAATTGAGCAAGGAATTCAATCTTTAAAAAAAATATATGAAAACAATATATATCAATCAAAATGTTTCAATGACCAAATGTGCTTGAAGCTCACAAAGGGACGGCCGCTAAGTGGAGGCTCTGTCTAAGATCAAAATGTGTGCGAAGTCCAACAAAGGGGGCACCCATGTATCTCCGATGCTGAATATAGGCTCCCAAAGGGGCCTCTTTCTGCTAGTCTCTTTCAGCTAGTTTAGTATAATAGAAGTAAGTTGCTCCAGTAGACTAACATAAGTGGTATGGAATATGTTAGATAATGGGCTGGTTGTCAGACTAATCAGGAAATAGTTAGAAATTATGAAAGTTTGTGTATTCTGCACAATGACCTAGGTTTACAGATGATCAGCAATTTATAAAACTTTTTTTTTCAATTAAAACAGCTTCTGAAACAGGTTAAACTGTTATTTGAACTAATTGAGATCATTCCCAGTCATAAGAGTGATATCAGTAGAGTTTTATGAAATTTTAGACCAATTTTAATGAAATTTGGGGGGTGGGTGTCAAGAAATTGGAACTAAAAAAAATGTTTTTTGCAGGTTTGGGGTGGTGGTCGCCGAAAATACCAGATGCAAAAAAACGGCATACCTTCCTGCAATTTTTTACTACTACTACCCCCCCCCCCCCCCCCTGCTTAATATCGCAATATTTTGCGCTCAATATCGCAATAATAAGCGAGACGGATTTTTGGTATTGCGCTACAATCGCGCCTTTTTCGAAATTAAGCGCGCTCAATGTCGCAATAAAGGCGCCTCAATATACCACTTCTTCTGACTGTACTGTAGAGCGTCACTTCTTTCTAATTACATAATGAAAAACTTGATAAGCCGTCCAGTTAAAAAAAAAATACTTGAAGAAAGACAACCCCCAAATTCTGGCAAACTGCTGGCGTGGTTATTATTTTGTCTTCATGGTCTTGGGAACATGCATGTTCTCGATTGTTCATAATTTTGAACCACAAGCACGCGCAAGCATGCACGGTTGTTCTTGCTTATATACACAGTATGATTTATAAAGAGACAAATGATTATACATGCAAGTACTATATAAATTTCTTGTAAATCCAACGCCACAGATAATATTTCAATCAATCATAGTTTTCGCGGTCAATATTGCGCTATGTTTGAGGTAGTGTTAGCCGTTGTCACTGCAAACACTTCTTTGATAGTCTAATATGCATGAACACGAATCTTGGAAGAGAATAAGACGCCGGACTTGGAAACTAATTTCCGACAAGCAATGGAATTCATGTTGTCCTTATGTTAGTAGTGATCGCACGTGGCTAGTCACCAAGGTAATAAAAGTCCTGACACGCATTCGACAACTAACGTATGGAACATAAGTCCCGGAGAAAATATTAGCATGGCTCTTGTACGATTCCGCGATAGCAGTCAATCAACAGAACTGAACTTCAGTCTCAGCGGTTATGTTTATTGGCTAAACATCCCAATACGATTGTTCGATATATTTATACGCAGTGCTTAGTTCGTTTCATCTTCAGAAAGGAATAGTTGATTGGCTGAGTATCGGCTGGTCCCCATGCATGCAACGTTTGGCGGCCACACCAGAACCAGGGACGTGTCTAGATGGTCTCCGTGCGTTGGGGTTTCCACCGCGGAATTTCCAACTGAACCCCGGTCCCTGCATGAAGCCGACCGAAATGTTTAAGTCCGAGAAATTTCATTTGCAAACCCATAGGTTGGAACTTTCCAACTGATTCAGTCCAAACAAATTTAGCACTGCATGGTTGAAATGCCAAACTATCAGAACATCTTCAACTTACTTTTGGTCTGCAACTAATGTTGCGTCAGGCATGAAATAACTTTAGAAACTTTTGGCCAAAGTTGGGGGTGGGACAACCACCAAAACCCCCTGTGGCCACACCCCTGTCCAGAATGTTCCACACCACATATAGGTTGTAATTGTTCTCATTATTTTATTTTCCAACCAGTAATTAGTAAAATAGACAAACAGTAGCATATTTTTCTATATTTAGTTCAAATTTTTGTCCGAAATTGTTGTCAGTTGGAATTTCTCCAACCTTTGGGTGGTGTCAGGTTTGAAATTGTCAACCATGCAGTATAGGAAAGTTTGAGGTACCAGTGGAATAATTCCAACTGAACCCAAGGTGGGGCGAAAATTGTATTTCGTATTTCGTAAACATGTGAGTTTGGTATGGTTCAAGGGGGGTGCAGTTGGTAATTTCAATTTGGACGGACACCCCCCCCCCCCCCCGCCCCAAAACGGAGACCATATACCAACGTCGTGGCAGATTTAATCAGGTACGAGCATTAAATGCCAAATACACCTCGACTAATTATACCGAAATCGGTAACATATTGCATAGCCCTACAAATGCATCACAGAAGACCTACTGGCACGTTGTTGCCTATATTTAATCTGTCAACGTGGGTAGCCCTCTTTGAAGTTCAATACTGTGGCAAAGCTAGTGTGTGCAGATGAAAAGAATTATCTTTTCTCAAATAGACAATATTTTGTATGCAAACAGGTTGTATTGCTGTGTAAATATTTTAATTTGTGGAAACATTTAATATTGTATTAAACCTTGTTCAATCTTTGGTGTTGTCACGTTGTTCATTTATATTCCGTACAATGGGGGCTCTGGTGAAGCGTTTGATTACTTTGTGGGAACGATGAGGCAGGGGACCTTAATAAGGTAGCGATATGATGAAGTGTGTAACTCGGTGTCAATCACGTCGCCCAGATCAATAATGTTCGATCGTGTGACAACGCAACTCTGGAAAATCGATCAAGTGACGATGAGGGAAGAGGGGCTAAATATAAATTTTTATCTATTGAATTATAAAAAATTGGTTTGTATAAGGGTATACGTTCACATGCGGGCAAATTTGGCTGGTAATTGTTCAGGCATATGCAGAACCGTTCACTGCACGCGAAGTGGATTTATGTGATCACTCAAGCTATTCTTCAACTTCTACATTTTCCCGAAATTAAGTTTCAAATACATTACAAGAATCAATCAGGCAATAACTCGTGACATTACATAGCTCAAATATAAGTAACTAGCCGATGAGCCCGACGTTGTCCGGGCTATTCAAAAACCAAATTTCAAGTCGATAGCTCTACCCAGCCCGACGTTGTCCGGGCTATTCAAAAACCAAATTTCAAGTCGATAGCTCCACCCGTTTCCGAGATCTGGTCTGCGCATGCGCGAAGCTGGCGTCGCACGGGCTCGGCGACCCGATAAAATTCGTATCCGGGGCAAGATACATTCACATAGCAAATTTCAAGTCGATAGATCCACCCGTTTCCGAGTTCCCGTATATCTCTCTGCAGATGCTGATAACGTTGAATGGTAAACAAACGCTCTTTATAGCGATGCATCAAAAACAAACGCTCATTAAATTATCACTTGATTAACCACCGCAGTGCCGTTTTTTGTGACTGAGAGTGGAGAATGGGTGCTCTGGGCTTCTCCAAAATGCGACGTCGAACATTCCCGAGGGATTTTACCTTCGGATAGGAAGTTTGGCCTCGATCGGTCAACCCGTTTTCGATTCTATAAAGGACATACAGACAGACAGAAGTCTTCAAAATATGATACATTCACATACCAAATTTCAAGTCGATAGCTCCACCCGTTTCCAAGATCTGGTCTGCGCATGCGCGAAGCTGGCGTCGCATGGGCTCGGCGACCCGATAAAATTCGTATCCGGGGCAAGATACATTCACATAGCAAATTTCAAGTCGATAGCTCCACCCGTTTCCGAGATCTCGTCTGCGCATGCGCGAAGCGGGCGCCGCACAGGCTCGCCTTTGATACGACGTTGACGACCGCCTGGTCAAACTACACACACGTACCACGTTTCGTCCCGATCGGTCGAGAATCATAGATTTGTATAAATGACATACAAACAAACAGAGGTCTTCAAAATATATGAGACTAGCTGATGTGCCCGACGTTGTCCGGGCTATTTCTCAAAATATAAGAGATCAGATATGATCTACGTCATTTTCGACACCATTATACAGGGTTCTCATCGTTGCCACCAAACGTAAACCTATGTCACATTTGACGGGTGATTTGCAATCGTCCGTAATAATAGCTTAAGTGTGATCCCCTCTGCTTCGATTCGGGCCTCTGTGTTAGTTGGTAGAGAGTTTAGCTAGTTAAAATCACAACAAAGGCCTGAATGTTGTTCGGGCTTGGGACCGACAGTGGCAGCATTAGATCAATAAATTAAATAAATAGTATATACAAAATGTACATCAATATACATGTTCTCCGGCCCGGCGACCGATCACCGAAGAACATTTCCTGAGATCAATAAATTAAATAAACTATATACACAAGATCATGGGAGTAACATCAAATGTCACGAAGAATAGGTTAGTTGGCATGCCCAGCACTCTGATCAGATCAATAAATTAAATAAATATTATGTACAAAATGTACATCAATATACATGTTCATCTGTCTGGCGACCAATCACCGAAGAACTTCACATGGGATAAATGAATTGAATGAATAAATAATATGCACGCAATGGCAATATTATACATGTTCATCGGCCTGGCGACCAATCACCGAAGAACTTAACATGAGACCAATACATGAATGAATAAGTAGTATGTACACAATGGACATATACATGTTCTCCGGCCCGGCGACCGATCACCGAAGAACATTTCCTGAGATCAATAAATTAAATGAACTATATACACAATATCATGGAGTAACATCAAATGTCACGAAGAGAGATTAGTTGGCATGCCCAGCACTCTGATCACATACCAATATATGATAACCCGAGGGCCTCCCTGTACACGACATTGATTGTTGCATTGTCAGGTGCATTGATGTGTAAGTTACCTGGCCAACCAACTCGTGACATGGCAACATAAAGTTGACCATGAGAGAAACATGGTTCCTCCAGTTGCAACCCGGCTACTTTAAGTGTTTGGCCTTGTGACTTATTAATTGTCATAGCAAAACTTAGCTTAACCGGGAACTGCAGCCTTCGGAACTCAATTGGGCTGTCTGTAGGTATCAAGGGAATTCTAGGGATGAACACATATTCACCCTTGCCGCACCCGGTCAAAATCTCGGCCTCAATAAGATGAGGCATTATTTTCCTGATAAGGAGCCTGGTGCCACTGCAGAGTTTCGGGGGTTCCATATTCCTCAACAACATGATCGGAACACCCTCTTTCAGGAAAAGCTCGTGCGGTGGCATACCAGTGGGACTCAAAGAATTGAGAAATTCGGTAGGATAGTTGACCACGTCACTTGGATCTGGGATTGAATATATAGAGTTGGATGCACGGATCTCTCCAGGTACCATTGCCAGCATCTTACGATTGATTGCGTCAACGGTGTCATTCTTAGGAGCGAGAATTGCTCTCTCACATAGCCAGGTGGAATCACTCATGTTGCTGACCAGATCACCGAAAACTGGCCCAATCAATGCATCACAACTTCCGACACAACAACAGTCGGTGCATTCAGATAAATTTATGCTACCATGAAATTCGCCATTTCCAATGTGAAGCAAATCACTTGCAAATGAGGTGGCCATCTCGTCGTTATATGAATGGGCTCTCATGTTGGTTGTCAGGTGCAGAGAGCGAACACTCCGCCAAAGATAAGACGACCTGAGAGATGCGCGGACCATGTCAGCCCTCGTTCCCCGAGGGATAACAGGGAGCTTTGTCTGAAGTCTCCGGACAGGAGCAAGGTTACACCGCCCATGGTCGCATTACACTCACGAATGTCCTGTAATGTCCTGTCCAGAGCTTCGAACGCATGTTTGTGAGACATGGTGCACTCATCCCAAACAATCATTACCCAACTGCGGAGTAGACGCGCAAGCCCTGTACCTTTTGCTATATTGCACGTCGCCAGGTCATTCACTGTTAAGTTCAGCGGGAGTTTGAATGCCGAGTGAGCAGTCCTACCACCAGGGAGCAATGTCGCAGCGATCCCAGATGACGCAACTGCAATGACAATTTTCCCCTGAATCCGAATCCTGGCAAGAATTAAGTTTATCAGAAACGTTTTACCAGTACCACCTGGCGCATCTAAGAAGAATATACCACCGGCACCGTTTACAGAACCCATACTTGTGTCAAAAACATGCCGCTGTTCTGGCAATAGTTTCGCTTCACTTGAAGCGATGACATCAGCAAGGATATCTCTATCATATGTCGTCTCTCTAAGTCTTTCTCTTGGTTGTTGAACAGTTTCAATCCTGGTAGTTCGGGGAAGTCCGAAAGTGTGTAATTCAAGGCCTCCATGGGCTAGAATCTTGTCTTCAATAGCCACGAGAGCTTGATTGAAGATATCTTCATTGAAGGCGACCTCAACATCTGGGTTGAGCCTCTGCTATCTCCAGCGGAAGTCTTCAGACATTTCCTCTCTGAATTGCATCCAGAGACCATTGGGATCTGAGACTCCACACATCTGCAACAGAACAGCAAAGAGGCTACGCACACACATCGGCGTTCTTGAAACAGAAGCCTCGGACAGAGTTGCTTCCCATTGTCTGTCGTCTTCAATAAGGCCTCTTTGGAGAGCAGACTGGCGGAAAGTCGTGCATACCTCACCATCAATGGTTCTCAGACTTTCAAAAGATTCAGGACCCCGAACTTCCAAGAGGAGCACCCTCAAATAAAAACATTCATGCTGAGATGGGTGTACCGTGTACAGTCTGCCCAGGGCCGTGTCCTTGAAGACACCAACCTGTCCATCAACTGGTGAACACCGCTTCCGCCTGGACCATCTGTTGTTCGCCCATGTGTAGTATGCGGGCATTTCAACGTAGAGAAGACTCCGAGCAAACTCATCATTTTGACATGTCGTGAAAAAAGATTTTAAACTCGTTTCCTTTGGTGGAGCAGCAGCTACTTGCTGGGCATTATTCTCAGTGAAATACACGCTCTGACCATTTTCGAGATGGACAGCGAGGCGAACTACTGTAGGATGACGGTCATGAATGGGAAAATCAAATATTCTCCAGAACGCCTCGCTTGTGCTAAGATATCTGCCCATTTGAAACTGGCTGACCTCATCATTCGAGTCTCGTAATGCGAACATGGCAGCATCTGAACCCTTATTTATATACTTGCACACATATTTAATGGACTTGACAGAGCTGCAAAATTCAAAATTAATATGTGCATCGAATAACTTCGTCAGAAGAGGACAATAAGGGACAATCCACCTGTTGTCGATTTCGAAGTCTCCACCAGTTCTCATTCTTATTTTAGCAGTGAAACCGCCATCTTCTGGTGAACGCCTCCTGTAGAGAGGGTAACCTTTATTAGATGTCTGGGTCTCTGCTAAAAAATGTCTCGGATATCGCTTCGAGCACTTGCCATCTTTCATGCAAGGCGAGTTGGGATTGATCCGCCCGCATGGTCCGTGGACCATATGCGTCTTTACAAAATCATACAGTGTTTGGTCTTGCTCGGGAACAGGCAATTCAGCCGATATGATGTTATCTATCTGGTCTGCATGAATCTTATCATGTAACCATATGAGGATGTGTGAGTGGGGGGGGGGCTCTTCTGCCACTCAATGGTGTACATGTCACATAATGATTGCCCGAAGATATGACATTTCTTCACCAGAAACATGAGTTTCTGAAGTTTCAGGCGGAAAACACGGGCAACCACATCATGTCTGTCCCTTGGTGCCTGGCCCTCGAACAACTCTCTCTTGGCCTCCTCCCATTTGGGATTACATGTAAACGTGACAAAGAGATCTGGGCGACCAAAATTCTTCACATACGTCAAGGCGTCCTGTGTCTTCTCTTGCATATATCGTGGACTTCCTGTGAATGATGACGGAAGTATACAAAGTTGACCATGGCCTTCTGTCTGATCGTTATTGATGCTGTCTCGGAGATGAATGTAGGAATCTGCTCGTAATTCTCGCTGGTGTGAACGAATGTAAAACAGTCTCTCAGATTCAACCTTAGCATACATGTCGACAGCAAACTGATTGAACAGATTCCTACTCCGATGTAAGTGGTTGAAAGAATTGCTCCTTACCATGAAATAGTAAGCATAGAAATCATTGCACGAGACATTCTTTCGACCGACAGCATGTTGGATCCCCACGAGATAGCCATCTTCGCCACGCACACACAGTAGAGGGTACTGTAGAGGGTCATATGACCTGTGTGTCTCGCAAATCCTCCTGATTGTGTTATCTTAATTACTATGTCTCGCGCTCCATGTTCTTGCCCGGTCATGACCACTGCAAGTTCATTGCAAGCTGGGGCATTGAACCTGCCACGATGTGCATCTGAAGGCTTTTTATCAGCATTGATGACAACATCGAGATTCGGACCGGGATTAGACTCAATGGCATACTTGAAGCTAGTAATGTAAGAGTTGTGCGCGTGCAACATGTCTTGGATTGCGATGATCAGATGCGGTTTAAGGTTATCGGATGCTCGAAGGTTTGCCTGGTCATGGTGGTCATCGATGAAGTAGACTTGCAAAAATCGGGGTTGTTGTTCGCCTGTAGGTAGGAGCGAGCCAATTATGTGATAGATCTGGCCCTGAACCTTGAATGTTGGCATAAAACCACCTTCGGTTATTACATTAGCTCCAAACGATGTCATTTGGAAAGCCGAATTATATCGGCGGATGTTGTGGAGGAAATGTTCCGAGTCTGGTGAATCGCCACTAAGTAGGCCTCTCAGGGGCTGTGGTTGGTCTGGACGAATCGGAAGGGAGACCTTCCCACGAGAACAGCAGAAACCTAAGGGTTCGGTGGGCCACATCAAAGCAGAGCAGTGCTCACAAACAACCATCATTTGGCCAACTCGGAGAGAGTCGTGAGATGTATAATCGATGGATGGATTGTAATTCATGGCTGCTTTTCCCCAACTAATAACGTTGAGACGTTGCTGTTCTTCTGTGGCATTTGCAGTAGCGACTCGGTCGTTTCGTCGACGCAATTCCGTTTGTGCAACCGTTTCTGACGCCCTGGAAAGGGCCGTCGACTGGCGATCGGCATCCAGCCGCAACTGGCGCTGTTCGTGAGTTTCTGACGCCCTGGAAAATGCCGTCGACTGGCGAACGGCATCCAGCCGCCACTGGCTCTGTTCGTCAGTTTCTGACGCCCTGGAAAGGGCCGTCGACTGGCGATCGGCATCCAGCCGCAACTGGCTCTGTTCGCGAGTTTCTGACGCCCTGGAAAGGGCCGTCGACTGGCGAACGGCATCCAGCCGCAACTGGCTCTGTTCGTCAGTTTCTGACGCCCTGGAAAGGGCCGTCGACTGGCGATCGGCATCAAGCCGCAACTGGCGCTGTTCGTTAGTTTCTGACGCCCTGGAAAGGGCCGTCGACTGGCGAACGGCATCCAGCCGCAACTGGCTCTGTTCGTCAGTTTCTGACGCCCTGGAAAGGGCCGTCGACTGGCGATCGGCATCAAGCCGCAACTGGCGCTGTTCGTTAGTTTCTGACGCCCTGGAAAGGGCCGTCGACTGGCGAACGGCATCCAGCCGCAACTGGCTCTGTTCGTCAGTTTCTGACGCCCTGGAAAGGGCCATCGACTGGCGAACGGCATCCAGCTGCAACTGGCTCTGTTCGTCAGTTTCGTTATCACGACAAATCTGTTTCGCACGTGTATTGTTACTCTTGCGGCCTATGAGCTTCCGCTTTTTCGGGGGCATTTTCTATGTATTACCGAGTCCCTTGCGCTAATAGTGGCCCTCAGAATGGCCGTTCAAATTATATGAACTTCGAGGGAACCGAGATAATACTAAAAACTTCTGAAAAGTTCGAAAATTTCTGAAGATAAATTTGCGTGGGACATTGCCCGACATCACTTACAATGATGGGCCTTTAAAGTGAAGTTTCGATTCTTTCATGGTGGAATCTCGTCAGGGGCGACCAATCTCGTCAGGGGCGACCAGCAGTTCACACCCGAATAGGGGAAGATATGCTTCTGATTAATACATTTTGCCATTTTGGCAGCGAAAAAAGCCGAAAATGACCTTATTCAAGCCATAAAATGACACAAACTGGATGAATGTTGAGGAAATGTGCTGTGGTAATGGTAAGAATTGCCCTTTTTCTGATAACATGAAGTATAAAGTCTTGTCTTTTCTTGCATGTATCGAGGGCTGCCGGTGAATGATGACGGCACAATTTCGTTATTATTGACCAGATTTTAGTGTGCACAAAACGTAAAGTATAAAGTCTTGTTTTTTCTTGCTTGTATCGAGGGCTGCCGGTGAATGATGACGGCACAATTTCGTTATTATTGACCAGATTTTAGTGGATGATTAATTAATGGATGAACAAATGCACAAAACGTAAAGTATAAAGTCTTGTTTTTTCTTGCATGTATCGAGGGCTGCCGGTGAATGATGACGGCACAATTTCGTTATTATTGACCAGATTTTAGTGTGCACAAAACGTAAAGTATAAAGTCTTGTTTTTTCTTGCTTGTATCGAGGGCTGCCGGTGAATGATGACGGCACAATTTCGTTATTATTGACCAGATTTTAGTGGATGAATGTTAGTGGGAAGAATTGTCCTTGTTCTGATAACATAAAGTCTTAGGGGAAGATATGCTTCTGATTAATACATTTCAAGTCGATAGCTCCACCCTTTTCCGAGATGTGGAACTCCAATGGTAATCAAGAAACGAGAAAAGATATTCCACGAAGCTCTGATATTCTAATAGAAATGCATTTTCACAGTTCACAGTTCACGCCAGAATAGGGGAAGATTTGCTTCTGATTAATTAATGGATGAACAAATGACATAGAATTCCTGGCTAACATATAAAGAGCGTTATCTGTGAACGGATTCCTGATATGGAAATAATAAAGAGCGTCTATATCATGTTTGATATTCTAATAGAAATGCATTTTCACAGTTCACAGTTCACGCCAGAATAGGGGAAGATATGCTTCTGATTAATTAATGGATGAATGTTGATGATTACATAAAGTCTTGTGTCTTTTCGTGCATGTATTGTGAATGATGACGGCACCATTTCGCTGCATCGCCGAGTTTCTAGTTTGAAATTGAAAGTTTTTTTTTAATTCCTCCTTAACATTCTTACAGCCATTACACGTTACTGGCATGCAATTTAATAAATTAATTATGTCACTTGTATTTCTTTTTTGCAATATACATGAGAGGTATATAGTTTCAATTTTGGCATTTGGTACTGTATTTCTTTTTTGCAATATGCATGAGAGGTATATAGTTTCAATTTTGGCATTTGGTACTACTTTTCTCCATTTTACACAAAAATGTTGATGAAATGTTCTGATAACATAAAGTCTTGTGTCTTTTCGTGCATGTATCGAGGGATGCGCGAAGCTGGCGTCGCACGGGTACATTCAGATACAATATTTCCGAGATCTGGTCTGCAATTTCCGAGATCTGGTCTGCGCATGCAGTCGCACGGGCTCGGCGACGCTCCTCGCCAATAAGATGAGCCCGACGTTGTCCGGGATATTCAAAAACCAAATTTCAAGTCGATAGCTCTACCAGTTTCCGAGATCTGGTATGCCCATGCGCGAAGCTGGCGTCGCACGGGCTCGGCGACCCGATAAAATTCGTATCCGGGGAAAGATACATTCACATAGCAAATTTCAAGTCGATAGCTCCACCCGTTTCCGAGATCTCGTCTGCGCATGCGCTGCACGGGCGTCGCACGGGCTCGCCAATACGACAACGACGACCGCCTGGTCAAATTACACACACGTACCAAGTTTCGACTCGATAGCTCCACCCGTTTCCGAGATCTCGTCTGCGCATGCGCTGCACGGGCGTCGCACGGGCTCGCCAATACGACAACGACGACCGCCTGGTCAAACTACACACACGTACCAAGTTTCGTCCCGATCGGTCGAGAATCGTAGATTTGTATAAATGACAATTCAAAAACCAAATTTCAAGTCGATAGCTCTACCCAGCGCTATTCAAAAACAAAATTTCAAGTCGATAGCTCTACCCGTTTCCGAGATCTGGTCTGCGCATGCGCGAAGCTGGCGTCGCACGGGCTCGGCGACCCGATAAAATTCGTATCCGGGGCAAGATACATTCACATAGCAAATTTCAAGTCGATAGCTCTACCCGTTTCCGAGATCTGGTCTGCGCATGCTCGAAGCTGGCGTCGCACGGGCTCGGCGACCCGATAAAATTCGTATCCGGGGCAAGATACATTCACATAGCAAATTTCAAGTCGATAACTCCACCCGTTTCCGAGATCTCGTCTGCGCATGCGCGAAGCGGGCGCCGCACGGGCTCGCCAATACGACAACGTTCACCGCCCGGTCAAACTACACACACGTACCAAGTTTCGTCCCGATCGGTCGAGAATCGTAGATTTGTATAAATGACAAACAAACAAACAAACAAACATACATACAGACAGAGGTCTTCAAAATATATATGAGACTAGCCGATGAGCCCGACGTAGTCCAGGCTATTCAAAAAACAAATTTCAAGTCGATAGCTCCACCCGTTTCCGAGATATGGTCTGCGCATGCGCGAAGCTGGCGTCGCACGGGCTCGGCGACCCGATATAATTCGTATCCGGGGCAAGATACATTCACTTAGCAAATTTCAAGTCGATAGCTCAAAATTCGTATCCGGGGCAAGATACATTCACATACCAAATTTCAAGTCGATAGCTCCACCCGTTTCCGAGATCTCGTCTGCGCATGCGTGAAGCTGGTGTCGCACGGGCTCGGCGACCCGATAAAATTCGTATCCGGGGCAAGATACATTCACATACCAAATTTCAAGTCGATAGCTCCACCCGTTTCCGAGATCTCGTCTGCGCATGCGCGAAGCGGTCTCACCAATACGACGTCGACGACCGCCAAGTCAAACTACACACACGTACCAAGTTTCGTCCCGATCGGTCGAGAATCGTAGATTTGTATAAATGACATACAGAGATACAGACAAACAAACAACAGAGGTCTTCAAAATATATATGAGACTAGCCGATGAGCCCGACGTTGTCCGGGCTATTCAAAAACCAAATTTCAAGTCGATAGCTCCACCCGTTTCCGAGATCTGGTCTGCGCATGCGCGAAGCTGGCGTCGCACGGGCTCGGCGACCCGATAAAATTCGTATCCGGGGCAAGATACATTCACATACCAAATTTCAAGTCGATAGCTCCACCCGTTTCCGAGATCTCGTCTGCGCATGCGCGAAGCTGGCGTCGCACGGGCTCGGCGACCCGATAAAATTCGTATCCGGGGAAAGATACATTCACATAGCAATGTCAAGTCGATAGCTCCACCCGTTTCCGAGATCTCGTCTGCGCATGCGCTGCACGGGCGTCGCACGGGCTCGCCAATACGACAACGACGACCGCCTGGTCAAACTACACACACGTACCAAGTTTCGTCCCGATCGGTCGAGAATCGTAGATTTGTATCAATGACATACAGACAGACAGACAAACAGAGGTCTTCAAAATATATATGAGATTCTTTCTGTTTGTGGCGGTTTAGTGGATGTGACTATTTTAACACCTATACCCACAGTGAAGGCTGGCCGTATCTTTTAACGTTTTCCGAATATAAAATACAATAGATATGACTTTATGAGCCCGCTGTAATGTAGCGTAATTCGTTCACATGTGCCGATAACTAAATGTAGTTCACATTTATCCGGGCAACCAAAACACTATCAGCTGTATGTTTGACTTCTATTGTAATATGTTGCATGTGCTCTTCGACAGTGAAGTTCACTTTTGGGGAAAATAAAGCTTTTTATTGGTTTAAATTGACTGCCAACAATGTTTGTATTTCTACAAAACAGTCCCACATAGTCCTTAGTATATCCTCTTAATTGGATCATGGAGTCCATGCCCTTTTAAAGTGATCTCGTTTGTGTATGGGGAGGGGGCATGCGATTGTCACCCACTTTCGCCAGATATAATTTAGTAATCGTATGACTGTCTGTTATCCCGTCCATGCATACAAACCCCAAGTGCAATTAGACAAAGAAGGGTATTTCAGAAGCTCGAATATATAGGGTACTGTGATACTATTATTAATCGGTAGTGTCAAGCGCGTCGGTCGGGTATCGGCTAGCTCTGTCTAGTTGTCTCCTAGTAAACAAAGACGATACAGATTTATGGCCCTTTGCGATTCATACGTCACCGTGTATAATTCAGCGACATGACTTTTCAACAAATAGTCAGTTCATGGGTTGCAGGTATACAAGGCGTCAACACATATCGTATGAACATAAACGCCATGTACGTGTTGCTTAAACGCCAAATGATACGAATTAAGGTTCTTTGAGTCAAAATTTGTGATATATAGTTCTTTGCTGAGCATTTATCGGTCGTCGTAACATTTGAAACCTTTGTTATTGAAGCGACTTCGCAAATATACTGTAGTGAACTCAAATCAAATATGTATCACAATTTTATCACACCATGCGTTTTACCGCCATTCCAGAACAATAACTTATACTGCTATATTTTAAATGTACGAACACCAGATACGGAACCTCAACGCGAACAAACTGGTGTCATTCCTGTGCCTATACGGACAAGTTTTTAAATCAAATTGACAAAGTCTATAATTTGAACTATTGTCATGGGTTGGCGCCCGTCCTCCGTCCGTCCGGGAAATATTTTCATCTGCATGGCACACCCTATATAGGCCACATTCCGCATCCTACCATCACCAAACTTCATATGGATCTTCTGGTTGAGCTCTAGATGGGAGTCATCGATGTTTTTTCTCCGAAATTCGTGAAAATTTTCAAATTTGAATCCATCGGCACACCCTGCAGCCTGAAAAATGTTTTTTTAAACCATACATGCATGTTTAGGATCAACTCTAGATGGAACTATCGAATTTGACCGATTCTCAATGAAAAACATGGACGCTGGCAGCCATATTTAAATTTACTCTATCAATGACTAAATTGTTTGGCACATCCTACAGACCCACATCCCTCATCCGATAATCACCATTCACCAAACTATATATGGTTCTTCAGGTTGACCTCTAGACATCTTTTTTCCTTTCTTTTTTACAAAAAATGCATGTTGGATTTTACTCTTTGCATGACTAAATTCTTCATCACAACACACATGCAGGTCGCATCCCTCATTCGATCATCACCAAACATCATACTGATCTTCGGGGTACCCTCTAGATAGGCGCTATCGATAATTTCCGAAATTCGTTAAAAACCATGGTCGCCAGCAATTTTAAATCCATCGCTACACTCTGCAGCCCGCATTTATCAGCGAAATGTTTTTAAAATTTACAGGGATGTTTAGAACCACCTCTAGATGGGAGCTGTCAATTTTGAACGCTTTTCGATGAAAAACATGCCGCGGGTAGCCATCTTATTTTACTATTTGCACGCATGACTAAATCCTTTGGCACACACTACAGGCTACAGACCACATCCGTCGTCCAATCACAAAACGTTATACGGATCTTCAATGTGACTTATATAGATGGAAGCCATCGACTTTTTTCCCGAAATTTGTTGAAAAACATGGTTGTCAGTGTCTTGAATTTAACTTTTTTGCATTACTAAATCATTCGACACATCTTACAGGCCACGTCCCTCATTCGACTGTCACCAAACTTCATATGGATCTTCGGGGTGACGTATAGATGGGAGCGATCGATTATTCCAATATTCGTTGATATACATGGCTTCAGGTGGCCATCTTAGATAAAACTCTTTTCGCGACTAAATCCTGCGGCACAACCCGAATGCAATATCCCTCATCAGATCGTCACCAAACTTAACATGATTCTTCGGGGTGACCTCTAGATGGAAGCCATCAGCCATCTTGGATTTCTCATGTGAATACATCGGCACGCCCTGCAGCCCACATTTATTAGTGAAACGTCAGAAATTTAATAATTTCATCTATACAATACAATCCCTGTACTGAATCTTTTTGACTGTCCTTTATCTTTTTATTGACTTTTATTGACTGCTCAGCATAAAATTACGCCTCCCCAAGTTGAGAACTTCAATTATTTCATTTGGACCTTATACATGTATATCATAATAAATAGGTGCATGGCTGCATTCATGCACATATTTTCTGGAGACGGGGATCGTTGGTCATTGGTTTTCGAATCCAAGTTTATATATATAGGCCTATATATACAAGAGTAGTAGAGTGTTAAATTTAACACAACACTAAACGGAAAGGGCTCATATGAACCTCTAACATGCAACATAATAAAGATGGTTAAAGATGTTCGGTCCGATTTAACACAAAATCAGTCAGAATTTCCTAAACCAAGGTTTCGCTCAAGTTACCAGGCTAATGAAAATGAAAAATACTTACAATCACCATCATTCGTATCACACAGACATTTCTGAAATCATTCATAAGTAATACGTCGAAATTATTACAAATAACGCCATAATTGATAGCGCTTTTTATTATCTACCGCTTTTGGGCGTCATAATCGTGAGCATTCATTGCATCACTAAATATGTCATGGACGCCGTATAGCCCGCGCGTTTCATCCAATTGACCCCAAACTACATATGGATCTTCTAGTGACATCCAGGTTGCAGCTATTGAACGACAGATGACCAATGGAATTTTTTGCTAGGCTGACAAAAATTCAAAACTTTTTTGAAAGTCGATATCTGGCCATATAGAAACCTCATATTAATGGGCTCATGGGTCCGATCTAATTATTTTCTAGTGGTTTTATAACATTGTCAAATCGGACAGGGCATGTATAACATATAGACCGATAGATTGTTAATATTATAAAGTTATTATACAATGTTGTGTACAGTATGTGTTTTTCTTGTACGAGTCCATGCAGGTTGTGGTGAACAGTCATATTGGACGAGACACGCCAGTGTCGAGTCCAATATGACTTTTCACCACAACCTGGACGAGTACAAGAAAAACTCATACTGTACATGCATGTGCACAACATTGTATAACGCCATTTTTATTATCCATCTGTATATATGTTTATTTTTGGTATTTGTCGGCACTTAATTCTCTATAAAAGCCTCTATTTTGATCATCAAAAAGCATGATTTGGAAAAGTAAACACAGAAGTGAGAAAACAAACTCAATGCGGAAGTGAAACGTCTGCTAAAATCCATCAGTGTTGCGCGCGCAACACAATGTCACCGATTCATTTCGCATGCAATAGAGTTAATTCGTGACGTCACGGAGTCCCAATAAAAAAGTGATATTGTACAGTCGGGAGTCCAATATGACTTTCGGGAGTCCAATATGACTTTTTCCAGGACTATCACGTGGTGGCTTTTGCCCAATCGGAAATGGTGTTAGTTAAGGGATGGATAAAAAATAGATCTTTCTAACACACCTGCACCGACGCGGTCAATCGGTATTCAAAGAAACATATATGCAGGAAATATACCGATGTACAGACTTTATATACTCCAAAAGAACTTATCGGACGTGCAGGAGTCATAACAATTAAATTACCATTTGCTTTCTACGCAGAATTAAGTGCTCTTTATTTTCACCATATAAAGACAGACTGTAAGGAACGCTCTCTGTTGATTCGTGCTGAATTTGGCCAAACTTGTTTTACCCCAGAATTGGAAATATAATTCTCTCTCGCTCTCTCTCTCTCCTCATCTCTCTTCCTCCCTCCCACCCTATCTCCCTCTCTCTATCTATCTCTCTCTCTCTCTCCCCCCCCTCTCTCTCTCTCTCTCTCTGTCGATAGAACGGGTCGGTCTACATAAGGCAAGCACGTTTGTTTAGCTAGACGATAGACAATGCTGCTAAACCATGTTCTGGTTGGACCTGGTTTAAACCAGGGATGGCGAATGTGTTGGTTAGACCAGTGGTTTCGAGTTTAAACTATACTAGGTATAGTTATCAAACGGCCGGACGATAACTTGAATAATACTTGACCGACAGGAAAACATTTTAAGTTATAATATAATTTTCAGATACTCTATGTGGGTCAATCACATGTGTTCCAATTTGGTTTGGTTTCTGCAACATTTGTCCCTTTTAACTCATAAGTTCTAGTTATACACACCATACCGATTTATGGGGTATATAGGAATAAGATTGTCTGTACGTCCGTAAACTCTTAGAATTGAGACCAAAGAACCAGTTAAAGAAACAATAGTTTTGTTATTGGTGGTTGCATACATTGTGTAGAACCGATATATACAACAAGTTTGGTTCTTCAGAGTCGAAGAAGACTTTTGGAATGTATTCCCTAAACCTTATTCGCAAAAATGTCTTTTCGGTCAAATTGACGGCATGTGTGGTTGGTTGCCCCAAATAGCCCTTAAAACACCCTCACCCGCACCCGGAGGTATATCATCCCGAGGGGGTGAAAATTGTGTATGGACCCGCATGGTTATTAAAAACATTCCACACCATTTGTCTGTCGTATTCTGCTATTTTCACCATTTTTTGTCAAACTTTTGGGGGTGGGTCCACAATTTCCCTTGAATAAACTTTCGTTGGAGGGTTGGGTGTTCGAGATCGGATAGGAAAAAACTCGCGTTCTCGGGGTTGGGTATAACAAAAAAAAAATCAACATTGTATTCTGGGCTTCCGCCCCCCTTAGTTATCCCCTTTTTCGACTTATAGAACATTTTCCCAAGATGCATATTTTGTCCGAGCTTGAACTCCTACATTTCCACCACTGGCTGTCACGTGATGGGTATCTTAGTCTATAGTTTATTTTCGGTGTATAGGCAGGCATTAATAGGGTGACAACTTTAGTTATAGTTAATGATTTCATATTTGGTATAACCCTTCCATCACTGGAGCTTCCCGAAATTTTGCGAAAACCATGGGCCAATGCATTCTATTATACGTGCGAGTCTCCCATATGGAGCCACGCATGTGTAAGAGAATAAATTGGCAAAAGAATATTTACCTTGACCTTGTAAGCTAGTTCATTCTCTTATGTATGCACGGCTCATCCTCCTTGCAAGTTTTGTATAGATTCCGGGATATAAAACTATAGATATGAATTGATGACACCTGTCTAGAAAAGGTTCTATCAATTAATATCTGGTTTTATTTAGAATTGTAAGCCAGACCATTATCTTATGTATGCGAGTCTCGCATGCATATAGAAGAGAATGCGCTGGAACATGATCTTTAATGCTGCTACAGCGCTGCTCCCGTCATGAAAGGGTTAAGTGTAAGTGTAAACGAGACTTTTCCCAACCTGCTGGTGTAACAATATACTAGTTTTGGGAACCAATTTAACTTAGTACACAAAGCCATGGGATAACGGCCAATTCAGCGTTTCGCTAGATATGGTACTTATCTGGCGGGTGGACTTTGGATATGTTTCATTGTTTTTTATCCTGATTTTTCCAAAAATAGGTCACAAGTTGTAATTCCATAACAATCTGTACCAGAGAGCACAAGTCATACTTCCTTTCTGACTCTGTCACCGGCTGGGAATTAGTCTGTTGATTTCTATATTTAGCGCGGGTTTTTCCAGACAAAATGGGGAAACTGCGATCGACTGAAGTCAAATTTCCTGTGTGCTTTGAGAACAATTCCCGCACTTAAAATTAATGACAGAATGGAGAATTAGAGTGGTAGTTTTGTTGACGATTTCGCACACTCCTTAGCAAAATGGCAGCAAATAAGAACTCTTGCGGTTGACTTTACATTAATGGTGTCCTCCATGTGCGTTTAGACTTTTGTGTTGATATACTAGTTGGAGAACCAAATCACACCGTTTCGCAATATAGTTCTTTGGTTCTAGAGGGACTTTCCAAACTTAAGGCAATAAATTACACAAATTTTGATCGATATTGTGTGTGATTAATAAGGCCAACATGTTGCTCTTTTCGCTTAGTATATATATTTATATATATAAAGTCCACCAAATGTGGGTAAAATGTCGTCGGTAGCAGCGGTCTTACTGAGTCAGAAAATGGAGGTAAACCCTGCATCAGGGGCGCCGAAAGCATCCAAGGGCAGGGGGCAGGGCATACAAAAAGGGCACTTTTCCGCAAAAAAGGGCATTTTCTCCGCAAACTCGGGAAAATAACCATAAATTCATTGTGGCAAAAATCCCTATTTTAATGATATTTGTCGGTTTTTATGGCCGTTTTATGATAAAATTGACAAAAAAAATAAATATTCATTGTGAACTTGGTGGTATTTGGACCAAAAAAGTCACATTTTGCTATAAAAACACGAGATTAAACACACAAAAAGCATTTTCTGTCTCCAGAAAAAAGGGCAAGTCCTGCCCCGGTCGCCCCCCCCCCATGGTCAAGGGCAGGGGGGTCAGTTGCCCCCTCTGCCCCCCCCTCTTCCGGCGCCCCTGCCCTGCATGGAGTTTGATTCCATAAAACTTCTCAAAATATAAATGTTTGCGAGTGAATAAGTTACATGTTAAGGCTGTTAAAGTCACGCTCGGGATATTTGCATGAAGTTCCCATTAAAAGTGCCGCTTGACATTCCTCTTAGTAAACTGTTGAGATTGCCCCTTGCCCAATCACGTAGGATAAATAAATACTGTGACGAAAACGAGTTGATTGCTTCTCATTACCCATATACCATCGAAGACAATAGAATAGCACAATCGCCGTTGAGACGATCCACCACAAGATACGTTGTCTTGAACTTCTAAATCAGATACCAGTACACGACGCCATTGTCTCCTCTAATCACTACCAAATCCACTCCATCATCCTTTTTAGGAAGTCAGACGCCTGGAATATCAAGAGATACCCGATAACATTGTGCGAGAATTTAACAGAAGTAGTTACGCTCTGAAGAATAATGATCTCTATCATAATAAAACACGACTTAGTGGTATTAAAATCGTAAACCTACACACGCCGACAGGGGGAGACAATAGCCACCCGACACATGTTTACCATAACATACGCAGGTTGTATCATCATCCCCACTCCAGATATCTGGTATTGCGCAGCGGGGCGCGTATCAGATGGCGACACCAAAACGCAATCTATTTGGTGGGACACAATGACAACACATGTCTGACTGTTGTAATGGACAACCGCGAGCTGGGTGGAGACAGGGCGGACAACTTGGATATGATGATGGCGTAGGGTCTATATGTGGGGCATGTCGGGGGTTCATCAGTCACCACGACTTACATATCCTCAGTTTGTGCATGGGTCGATGTAACATCTGTTCTACTTTCACATTCATTCTTACCGCATGGATCTAGGTGTGAACTAGATCAAAGTATGAACTCAAAGATCCTTTAGAGATAAGCATTTTTTTGTTTAAACATATTTTATTGTAATATAATATTACAAGAGGGATCGGGGCACAAGTTTTAACAACTTAAATCCGCCCCTCTCCCATTAACATTTTAACAAATACAACGTAGATGACGAACATAACATATATACAGGATGATGTATGGTGTGGTTGTGATTGCTGTCAGTCCTATCCTGCTTTTGAAATTTCATCTGAGGTAGTCAACATTTGTAACGCAAAGGAGGATATCGCCTATATTTGTTAGCGGAGGGGGCCTAATTAAAGCGTTTCGTTGATGAAATGTATAAATAAACAAAATGGAAAAGAATTTCATTGCGTCGATTCGATTCTGATGATATCCCTGTGAGTAAGGAGGAAATGTTAGATATATATAAATTGGTGGGCTGCAATCTTATTGAATAGTTCGCATCTTTCGGTAGCATATATACAGGGGGCACTCAAAGAAATAATGAAAGGCATCTTCGACTTCGTATCCATGCACATGTGCATTTAGAGATATCAGAGATAAAATTGTTGTACATATCTGATTTTAATTCACTACAATAGTTGCGAATTCTGCAGTGTAAGATGCTTAGTTTTCTTGGACCATTAATAAAGAATTGGGGAGGTTTCGTGGGCGGGTCAATTAATTTCAAATTCATCTTAATAAGCATGTCGGCATCATAGTACAGGATATTTCAACCCAAACGAATTTTAACAAAGTAATTTCAATGCGGTGATACTTTTGTATAATGAAAATGGATATATATATATACAGATATTGTTTGTTACCAAACGACTTAGGTTTAACGAATCTATTGTTTCTAGCTCTTTTTTATACGGTGGTCGACAATCACTCACGCCAACATGCATGCAGCATATTTTTCGACGCAAGTAGGTATATTAGTAAGGATAGATGCATATAACAATAGCCCTATACCTCTAAGAATAAAGTGTTTAGGCTCCGGACCTTTAAAGGCAAGTAAACATTAACTTGGTTACACTATGCGTTTTGTCTTGACGTGAGTTCATGTGAAGAATCTGCAAATCTCAATACGGGTAAGCATTAATTATAATGTGGGTGCGTATATGTTTAATTCGATACGTATGCGTGATGATGATAATATGAGACCAGCCACCAAGTCTATATGACCCAAGATAAAATGTGGCACTCAAGAACATACATACATGTATTTGAATACGTTAACTACGCGTGCGTTGGTTGCTGCGTGGGAGACGATCCAAAGAGTTTATAGCACCAGTTTACACAAGGATTGAAAAAAATATATCTTCAAATGTTTTATTTAAATTCATTAAATAGAATGACAAATGCTGCCAAAAAAGAACATTTTTTTTTTCTCACTAATACTATTCTTGTCGTTAACAACATCAGTTTGTTCTGCCGATATGAACATCATCATCGACGTGCTATGGCATCAGCTGAAGCGTTAAATTGTTTTTCAATCAACCAACCAACACCAGAGCTACGTGTATAACTAATCAGTACATGGGCCATCAGCATTACAGGTCCAAATGTGCATATTGGTTTGAGATATAGAGAGTTTTCTGTAGGAGGGAGAGACACAATGTACCGATATAACGTATATTTTACGCTACAGTGGTTCATATAGTTCTCCGCGTGTGATATGATTACAGGTTGTCATACCATCGCGTTTATTTGCTCTGATTCGTTTAGTTTATGACGCCCAGCCCTGGACCTTCTCATTTCAAAACGCTTTCCTATCAAATTAGTTGGAAAACACGGCAAATAGATCATTTTTAAATGACAACAAAATGCTCCCGAGTTTTCATAAACGCATTGTTAATAAAATAGTGCTCAATTAATATTTAAAGGGTACTTCAATAAATATCTGGCAAACCTTGCTCACGAATGAGCTCACGTTACACCCGTTAGACGGTAATTACAGGCCTCGGTTAATAGGCACCAGCTGTCCTGTCAAACCCTTTGACCGTCACTGTAATATCATATTCCACATTTTTGCAACGGGTGTTTTGCGAGAAAAAAGAATATTCATAATAGTCAGGCTGACAAAAACATATCAGGAACTGTTGTCTGTGTCACGCGAAATAATGGATCGAAATATCCACAAGCTTTGAACTAACGATTGCAAAAATATCGCACTGGCAGGTTGAATCTTCGTGGCTAAGATGTGAGTTTTCCGATCAACTGAGCCATGTCCGTTTAAAAGTACGGGTGACCATCGGGGTGGGCATTGCTGTTAAATTAGTTACATCCGTCAAAACTGTCATAAACAGAAAGAATATTAAAATATAGAGAGATTCTGTTCTTATATCAATCATAAATATCGCGTAAATAGTATGCTATTTCCCAGTTCGTATGCTTTGTTATGTAAACAAAAGCCAAAAATGTTACATAATCTGGCCTTTATTTACATAACACAGCATATGAACTTCACAATAGCATACTATTTACGCAATATTTGTGATTGGCATAAGAACAAAATATGTCTATATTTTAATATTCTTTTTGTTGATGGCATTTTTAACTGGTGTGATTATTTTAACAGCAATACCCACTGCGAAGGCCATCCGTGCCTTTAATGGTTTTCAAAGTTCTGTACACAATGAGATGAGCTAGAAATTAAAAGAGAACGTTTTTCATCAATGTATTCCGCAATTTAATATTGGTCGGTCCAGGGGAGGCGGAAAAGAGGTGACACGTAGGCGCTTTTTGTTTTCATTTAACCTATCTTAGCACCCACCACCCCATTTGTTTTTGTTTTTATTTAATTTCCGGTGTATTTTCATAGACCCATCCCCTTTTTCGAAGATTTGTTGCAAATGTCTACACGATAATATAAACCTGCAATGCTTTGCTAACTACATAGTTGGAGAGTGTAACAACGAAGTGTTTTTTTTTATTTTGTATATGCATGTTTGTTTGTTTTTTTTTTGTTTATGTGTTTCATTTTTATCAACTTGTTCGATACCTAAAGATACGGTAGGCATTGGCGGTGGGTATGCTGTTAAAATATGCACCTCCGTCAAAAACCGCCATAAACAGAAAGAATAGTAAAATATAGACAGACCTTGTTCTTATATCAATCAGAAATATGGCATAAACAGTATATGTTATTGGCAAATGTTTTTTCTTTGTTATGTAAACAAAAGTAAGACCGTTACAGAACCTGGATTTTGTTTAGAATCGGATATGGTAAACATAAAGAGCGTTATTTGTTACTGTTTTCCTGATATGGAAATAATAAAGAGCGTTTATATCATTTGTGTGTGATTAACCAATAGAATTGAGATGTGCATGTTATGTAAACAGAAGCAAAACTTCTGCAACACGAGCAGGCTCTTGTTTACGTAGACCATCGTACGTCTTGACGACAATATACAATTTACGCACTGATTATGTTTGGCATGTGAACAAAACTATATATTTTTTAATTTTATTCCTTCTGTTGATGGCGATTTGAACAAATATGAATATTTCTGCAACGAACGCCGCCCGTACCTTTAATGTAACTGTTGATTAGTATACATGTTCACATGGACACAGCCTTTTATACGAATTTGAGTACCCCTGTGTGGCCTCGTTCTGTGCATGGAACATAATAAATTAAGATGCGTAGAACATCAAATAAGTTGATATAATTTAATACGCGAGTATGTTATCAATATGCCAGGCAGTGGCAGGCAACATGTTTTAGTATTCAATTCGATTAGCATAATGTGAACCGATGTACCTAGTTTTAATCTGATTGTCTGCAATTTGCAGGTAGCGCCAAATTTGTGTTCGGGTAAAAATACAAATGCAACTTTGACCACGATGTTTGGGTCCCCCATAAAAACTCCAGCCATTAGCACGGCATGGAACAGAAAAGAGCGTTCCGTTTTAGTCTATTCGTGATACGGTATAAATAAAGAGCGTTTTGCGAAAAAAATTAAACGGCTGTGAAAATGGAAAGTATCTTTCAGAGCACATGAAGCCGGTAAATAAACAATTCGTGTAATTGTCAACATATCTTATACCTCCTTCCAAATTTAATTTGGAAATTTGGAACTCGATCTTTACTAACTTTTTTTTACTATAAACATATTTTATTGTGAACTAGCTGAAACAGCCTTTATTCAGCGTCTGAGGAACCTGCCGTCCATGCGTGAGTTAGGGACATACGGTGACAAACAATCCTATACTCTTATACTTGGATTCTACACAATAGAGACCCAGTTTTCGAAAATAAACTGCGGTGGATAAGATTTATACAGGGTATATTACAGGAATCAGGCCTAAATTGCATGTGGCTATCACAAAGACAATTAGCCAGGCATGAGGTAAAACTAATTAAAAGGGTTCTGCTTGATAACTTTAATCAGGAGCGGGCAACAAGCGTATCAACTACATCGAGGGGCTCTTTATACAGAGAAAAAATCACACCTTTTTCGAAACTGCATGAGAAACTATTTAACTGAGCTCCCCCACCATTTATCCGAATATGTAATAAAGATTAGAACCTCGAATCACAATTTGTGATTCACAAACAAGCTATTGAACGCGGACGGTGGAAGAAAATGGCAAGGGACGAGAGGTACTGCCCATTAAAGAATGGTATATGAGATGAATATCATCTTGTGTTAACCTGCAACCATTTTTCACAATTTAGGAAGAAATACATCCCAGATTACTACTGGAAGCATCCTAACCCTAAGAAAATGTATAGAAAATGCATCGACTAGCCATATATCTTAAACTAGCTTTGAAAGAATACACAAAAAGGCCTAGATATGTCAACCGATACCTATCAGCACTTCAACCACATCATATTTGTCTAATACAGGGAGGTTTATCATCGCCTCTCTGCTTTCTCGTTGTGGATGTGGACTGTATGTGGTGCCCCAGCCACGATCATTAAATTACTATATAGATACAGTATAGCGGGGCGGGCACAACGCTAAATTGTATACACATGTATTGAATTGACACTTTTGCTCCATTTGTTTATAGATATGTAATAATGTATATATGTTTTGCATGTAACATGTTAATTCATGTCGAGCAATAAACCATGTCGTAAACGTAAATAATTTGATTATGGAATAAGCTCATAGTGGCCTCATACCAGTTATTCTGTTGGATGGCGCGGGCCACAGTGAAAGCACATACATAAAGAGCGTACATCTGGTGCTGAAATAGGCCCATAGTGAGCTTATTTGTTTTGTTTATTTATTTATTTAATTAAAAAAAAAAATTATAATTTTTTTTTTAAACTAACGCCGTTATAACCTCCTCCAGGGTACTCCGAGTTACCACCCCAAATTTGTTTGAAATCGGACCAGCAGTATGGGAGAAAATCCCGACAGACAGACAGCATACCTTCTCCTAAGCTTTTCCTGGGCTTGTCCTAAATTACTCTTTTATATATGTAGATTATTCAATTTACAAAGGGATTGGGTTACAAGTTATGGAAACTTACAGAGACCCCTCTCCCGATACAAGGATGAGTTAACAAGATGGCGGAGTATTCACAATTGTGGTGTGTTACATAACTGAAAAAGATATATAAGTTATATGGTAAGTATGTGAACTGTGAGGTTTCCTGCTGTGTGTTAATTGTCAGCCGACTCTCTGAGTACATATGATATGACGTCTTAGGGTACGTTCATACGCTGGCAATAAATATTGCACTGCAAACTGCAAAAATGCCAGCTGCAAAATTGCCAAAACGGATTAATTTATGCCCGCTATCAACAAATCAGCTTTAGTAGTGATCAATGAACAACAGCCGTTTTGCGTGATTGATGAGCTGTTTGCAATATATTAGAACACGATATGTGTTGGTATTCTTAGGCCAGTCAAAATAATGTCACTTCACATGTTGGACTCTCTCTCTCTCTCTCTCTCTGGGATGCTGCTCATATATATATGAGTACAATAAACATCACCTAGACAGGAGATGGTGGGTCCGCACTTGGCTCAACGAGATAACCGACGAATTCAAATCTTCCCGGGTATCATCCCAAACTCCAAACTTGTCATTCTAATAATTTTAGTCACAAACTCGTTGGTCTTCATGTTAAGCAAAACAATAAGTTAAGAAAAAACGGGGGGGGGGGTGGTGCTGATGTTAAACAAAACAAAGAAATCAAATAACTATAGTAACACAAGTTAATCAAAAGCACACAATATATTGTTATTCAAATGGCATGAATAATTATATAGGCCCATATATGCTTTATCAATGCCAAAGACTAAAACCCCATTATCCCTATACTGTTAGACTGTTTGATATTCGGAAATTATGTTTGTCCAGTTTACAGTAAAGTGTATGTCTCTTTTCATCATATAATGGACAGAACAGAAAGATTAAGACTTTTAGTGCATGTGTGTATCCACACCTACACTTTGGACTATCGGCAATATAGTCTTGACGAAGATCGCTGCACGAGTTACGTATCCTACATGCAGTGTAGAATATTAATTTTCGGTTTCCTAATTCAAAGTAATTAGGTGGTTTCGTGCCTGGATCGACAGTGCCTGGATCGACAATATTCAGGTTTTCTTTGAAATATTGCAGATTTTCAGCTGCAGTTACATACTTAGGTAGCTTGTTCCACTCGGTCACGATCGAAGGAAGGAATTTTTTTTTTTATAGTGTTCTGTAAAACAATAATACCAGTATAGAACCTATCCGGGCATCGCATGTTATATCTATAGATATCAAACAAGTAAGGTAGTCTGGGGCTTTATTATTTATAATTTTGAGCAGTGTTTGTAATTTATGTTTCTCTCTGCGATTTATCAGTGTAGTTCAGCATGTTTCACACAGGACGGAACTATAATTGGAGCATGAGCGTGTGAGACCTGTTACAATTCTGGCGGCATCTATAGATGTGAATTCGGTCGAGTTTCTTTAGAAGATAACCAGGGGCGTTTTCCAATACACTATCAGTATAATCTAATATTGGTAGAATTTAGGCCTTGTATATAGTTTATCAAGTGTTCTTCTGTCGAGCTTATATTTATATTTTCTGAGGATTGACAACCGGGGAGTAACTCTAGTGGCGATAGACTCAATGTGCGTGTTCCAGTTTAAGTAGATTTGAATTTCAAGACCGAGATGTTCATGCGCCTCAATGAGTTCCACTTTTTGGTCTTGAAAAAGGACATTTAAGGGCACGTTACTGGGGTCAGTGAGAACAATATTGCTTTTGTTTTAGTAGGATAGAAATTTACAAGCCCACTCATCAATCTTAATTAGTTCTTCATTTCTTTCTTAAAAAATCAATATCATAGTGCATCGTCGTGAAACACCTATAATCAGCATACATTCTGGTATCTGAGTTTAAATTTCCTGGTAGGTCGTTTTGTATACGAGGAATAGGAAGGGGCTTATTATACGACCTTGTGGTACACCAGCTGTGATAACTCTGAAGTTGGAGTTATTTATGAGAACTCTTCGTTTTCTATTACTGAGATGCATGTAGTCCTCAATCCTGTTTACAAGTTGTCCGGAAATACAATATTGTTTCAGCTTATAAATCAGTCCCCTTGCTATGCCAGACTCTTTCAAAATACAGAGCACGTGTAGAGGCCTTTATCGAGGGTCTGGCATATAGGTTGTGATACAAGTCTGTTAACTGAAAAGTCGTGATATGTCCATGGATAAATCCAGATTGGTTGCGATATAATAATTTATTGTCTTCGAAGAATTCCATGAGGTATTGGCTATCTTTTTTTAAATATGGGAATCACGTTTGCTTTTTTTCCAATCTGATGGGAATTTCCCATTGTTAAATGATTTTTTAAAGATAATTTCTAAAGGGACTGCGACCGATTCAGCTGTTGCTTGAACCATTTTAAGACTGATTCCATAAAACCATCGACCTTATTAACATTAAGGTCTTTAATAACTTTAATTATATTTTCACGGGTGAGTGGGACATCAGAGAGTGAGTTGTCACATCTACTGGGTATAGTTGGAATTTGACGGTCATGGTCAACTATCGTTGAGTTTAAAATAACAGCCTCATTTAAGCAGCTTGGGAACCCGCGAATGAACCATGTTCGTTTAAATGTCTGCAACTATATAGATACATGTACATTGTTGTGCCAATATTGTCAAGTGGCAACAAAGAGATGCAAAATAAAATGCTTCGTCATCTCTTTAGCGCAATCGCAGATTTCATTTTGGTTACATAGAATGCCCTTGTTCCGGTTATCTCAAGTTTTTTCATGTTCTGTTCTTTTTGTACTGTATCTGGCGATTCTGCTATCAATGTCCATACTGATGTGTTTTCCCTGGTGTGGTGTCTGATAAAGATATTTGGACGAATTGAATAGTTTAAGCGTTAATTGTTGGTCAGTGAAGCGATAAGGACCTTTGATATATTTAGTAAAATACACTATTTCACAGTAGCGCGCATAATATCAGTTTCAGTGTAATGTATAAGCCTAGAACTCTGTTCCCCAACAATAACAGCCGCAAATATGACAGAACAAACGGACAAGATCGGAATAGAAACCTATACACGCGATAACGTATTACTTAATTTTATTAACTTGGAAATATGCAGATACATTGTTCCCTTTGTATCGTCGAAGGCTGTTGACTCCAGTATGCAATTAGGATTAAACGTGATCCCCAATTAAATCGAAATGTATACTGCGTATGCTAATGTTGTAGATGTTATCTGGGGATGGTTTTGTTGGCCCAACACTGGTAGTGTCTGGACGGCTCGATGAGGCTATGTTATATTTAAATTGTTTTGTGTTTATTGTCATCTGGAATCAGAGAATATTTAAATAGTTGTGAAGGGAATTGGAGAATTTAAGGTAGCGCAGATATGGCTAATTTCAACATTGATGACACAGGCCTGAGTTTATGGTGCCGGACATTTGCAGAAGGAGGTCTTCAGATGGTTAATCTGGTGACGCTACACCGCATAGCGGGCGAGCAAATCTAAATTCACCTTATGTGTACCTGATTCTGCTTAGACCTCGTCTGATATGGGAGATCTATAGACTCAGATTTATGTTCCCGTATGGTGAATATGGTGATTGGCACCCATCGGGCATCTCGATTATGCAATATGTCGTCTGCCAATTTGGTGTTATGACTGCTTTTCATTTTTAAAACAAAACACTTCAATGTGGTGTAAACTGATTATATAAGAATCGGACAAGGGCTAACCAGATAACTGTATATATATATATATGTATACACAATTACACTTTCGCCTCGTTAAATGTTCTTTTCTTTTTCTTTTTGAGTTACCGTGTCCTTCGTGTTAAACGTTCATACGTTTACCTTTTCTTTTAGCGTTATTGTTCTTCGCTGACACATCAGAACGTTTTGTTTTTCTCTGCAAGCTTTAGCATCGTTACGCACAATTATACAGTCGACTCGAGTCAAAAACTCATTTTCATAATAATTACCATGTTGTTTTGCATAGTTTATATAGAGCACATGCGTGTATTTTGCATTAATCCATGGCTCAAATTCGTTCATTTGTTGCATATATTCTGTTGAGTATAAAAGGAGATTGTCCCATAAACGGATTTAGTATACAGTTCCACTTTAAATAAAGCCAACATTAACGCCACAAAAAGCCACATCGTTTGGCGGGCGTGGGGTCAACGATCTTTTATTTGCTATGATGCTTCTGGGGCAAAATGATGCTATTAATTGATTGTTTATTTAACTCAACGCCACAATTAAGTATCGTCGTCATCATCATCGTCGTCGTCGTCGTCATTATCATTATCATCATCATCATCGTCGTCAGGTCACCATCGTCGTCATCATCGTGGTCATCGTCGTCATCATGATCACGATCATCATCGCCACAACCACCACCACCATAGTCATCAACATCATCATCACAATCATAATCATCATCGTCATAATCATCGTCACCGTCATCATCGTAAGCACCATTATCATAATCATCATCGTCGTCGTCGTCATCGTCATTATCGTCGTCGTCGTCATCGTTATCGTCGCCATCATTAACATCATTATTATCCTGATCATCGCCATCAACTTCATCGCCATACTAATCATCATCGCCATCGGTGAAAAGAATATCCTTATATTTTCCAAGGTTGTCATTTTCGCGGCCTTGTCAAATATGAATGAATCGAGGAAAAGCCCTCATGGGTAAAAGATATTCATCGCTTGGATTAGTCACCTCGAAAATTACAACTTAAGAAAATATAACATTATCATTTTTAGCCCCAACAGCATTATAACAATTATACAGGACCGACGTCTTATGGCACCAACATTATAGCAAATAAGCAGGACCACTTGGCCAGGGGTGTGATTGAAATCCTTTTACTGACTGTATCAGGTTACAATGGTGTAAATAATACATGCATGTGTAACACGTAGACTAGTTAGAACACTCTTGGTTGTGATTAATTGAAAGAATTAAAAGAAAGAAAAAGGATAGCAAAAATTCAAAGAATAATTAACCCACAAACTCCGTATGCCAAGAGGTCCATTCATTAAAGAAAGACCTTTTAGAAATTTTAAGTGTGATTAAAACTTGACAATATTTTTGAGTGCAGAACTGATCCTATAGTTATGAAAACACAAAAATTAAAGGTGGACTCCCTGCCTGATGTCTCAATGTCCATATCTATATATAAAAGAGTAGGATCTGTCTGTCTGATCGGATTTTTCTACCAGACCCTCAGACCGATTTCAACCAAATTTCGTGTTGCGACTCGGGGTAACTTGGCGGAGGTTATAACGGCGTTAGTTTTTCAAAATTTTGATTTAAAAAAATGTAATTAAATAAATAAAAAACGTACAAATTAAAATAAGCTCAATAAGGGACTAACTCAGAATCAAATAAATGTGAACCTATTTGCAGACCAGATGTACGCTATTTATGTATGTGATATCACTGTAGCCCGCGCCATCCAACAGAATAATGGGTATAAGTCCAATATGGGCTTGGCTTATTTCAGAATCAAATAAGTCAAATATGAACCTATATGAATATTTAGGTCCAAACTTATACATGAAGCGCACACAAGGGTGACAGGCACATAACGCGCAAATGCTCCTGAAGGGAGCCTCTTTCAGCTATTATACAATATCTTGGATCAGAGAATAAGTCTATATATATGGTGTTTGTATTTTTATATTGGGAAATTTCCACGGATGTCAATCTCACATAATCGGAAAGCAGTTTCAGCATTTTCAATTTGCCTTTGGTGCACGTGCACCAACGAACGTTAGCATTGAAACAGATGTACAGTAATTACACCACTGTAAGTCTTTAACCACCACTTGACTACCCTATAGTATTGATTCCAATGGCTTGTATTTGTTAATCCTTTTAGTGCGACATCAAATAAACTGAAACAAAGTGGTTTATGTCGGTTCTTATTGATTGGGATAAATAGCATGTTAGGTATTCATACATTAGGCAAAACAATATGAATACTCTATTTCTCAAACATTGTCCCATCGTCGGGGACCAGCGCGGCCTAGATGGGTACTTCGGAGACGACCAACCTAGATGCGACTTGGGATATATCTTCTCCCTAATAATGCCACTTCTCCCTATTTCTGTTCTAGGGAGAAGTGACTCTCATATACCAGTATAGATATCTCTTTATTACATGATCATACTCGTATTCCATTCAATAAACCCATTCTATAAATTGTGATAATAAACATTCGTTTAATAACAGGAAATAGTGCCAGATGACCTTTGACTTCGGGGTGTCGTATTTTTACATTCCGTACGCTACATCTCAAAATACTATGGCATCCAATATTTTTCCAACAAACTATAATGAATGAAGAGTTTGAAACGTTATGTCATTAAATATACGCCATTAAATACGTCGGAGTCTTTATTTATCTGGGACTATTTCTTTACGCGGGCAAACAAAGCATACTTACGTGAAACGTCATCGCATGCCTTATAGAAGCCGATGTTAGTTTCGCGTCCCATTTGTTGATTGAAGTATGTTTGTTTTGTCGACGTTTTTGGATCATGTAATAAATAGAATCTAGAACTCTTCCCCAGTTAATGGCGGAATTTACAAAACTCGTCCAGTAAATTAGATCTGGACCTCGCCAAAGGCTCGATCCAGACCTAATTTACTGGACTTGTACTGTAAACAACACAGTACTATTGTATTTACTGATTGTTATGGTGTATTTACTTACTATAATGGTTTTCCTAATTAATTGTATTGGGTACTACTTATAGGAACAAAAATGGTGAGTTCTGGTTGTAAATTGAACTTCAGCCACTGTTACTTCTCGTTGACAGCAATCTTCTTCTCGCTAATATCCACAAGGAGAATTTAAGTGTTAGTGACTTCTTCCAATTTGAAACCTTTAGGCTGGGCCCTCATAAAAGCATGGTCCGCTGTATGCTTTTTATGGCCCACCGAAAATAAATATAAATCATCATGCCGCTCAGATTAATAACGCAATCTCTGTCTACTATAACTAATACATTCAGCTGGACATTTCTCAGCTTTTTCTGATATTTCCCTTCTTATTTCTGATATTCTTTACAGTACTATTTTTGGTTTGTTTAATCTGTTTAATATTGGGCTGTACATCAGATTGTTATATTAACGGGAACCAAGGCACTCGCAGTGGGAACATGCGAAAAAGTTATGAACATCTATAAAACGACTATCGTCAACAATTACATGTAAAAATATATCAATGTTCTTCTTATTGTCATTATCAATTATTCTCCAATAACGAGATTTTATGATTATCAAAACCATTGTTACGTAAACATTACTGTTACAGTAGAATTACCGATAAAAGTCCAAATAGTCCAATAAGATTGATCAAAACTTGATCGTAAACAGTGGAAAAGATCAAATCATTGAAAACCATTCTGAAAATCATATTCAGACTAAACTATTTGAACTTACTACGTGATTAGCGGTGTTTATTGACAAATCACTGTAACAGTTTTGTTTACATACCGTTTAATAACTGTCGTTATTGGAGAACTATCAATTATAAATATAAGAACTAAGTTGATCTATTTCTCCATATTCTTATTAGTGGTGATGTTTTACAGATTTAGATATTGCGATGCGAGTGCCTTGAATCGCTTTAAATTGCATTGACACTTAAAGGTACGGTTGACCTTGGCGGTGGGTATCCTGTGAAAATATTTCCAACCGTTAAAAACCGCCACAAACAGAAAGAACATCAAAATGTAGACAGACTTTGTCCGTATACAAATAAGAAATATCGCATAAACAGTATGTTATTGTCATATGGTTGACCATTGTTATGTAAACAAAAGCATAAAAAGTTACTTTTCTGATGTTTGTTTATATTATGATCGTAAACATAAAGAGCGTTCTTTGTGGGTGAATTCCTGATATGGAACTAATAAAGAGCGTTTATGCCATTTGTGTGTGATTAGCCAGTAGCATTGTGCTGTCTTCTGTAACACAATCAGGCTCTTGCTTAGGTAAAATATAGTAGGTCTTTATGATAACATGCTGTTTACGCGATGGTCATGGTATATATGAACGAAACTGTATGCGTTTTACTGTTTTTACTGTTGACGGTGATTGGAACAAATATGAATATTTTCGACAACTAAGGCCTCACGTGCCTTTAATCAGAAAAGTTACTTTTCACACCCAATAATGTGTTTTTTCATTATTTGAGAGTTAACATAAAAATCTGCCTGCCTGCTCAATGAGAAAAAAAGTGTCCGAGCAACAGATAATCAACTTTATATGGCCTTATTTATGTTTGTAGTATGCTGTTTAACGTGTTGAAGACTAAACAGGACATCAGTCCAAATATATTATCGAAGGTGAAGTTAATTTACTCGTGTCTGTTCAACTTCCTATTCCAATCAGGCAAAAACTTGACTGTTATTATAGTTCTATCAGGTTGCACATTGTTGTAATAATATAACTGGTTAAAGGAGGACAGAAGGAAAAAAACTCTAAAAGGTTTGTAAAACTGTATTCACAAAGAATAACATGGAAAAACAGTTAACCATTGTTCTTATTTTTATTATTATTATATTATTATACTTCCATGGTGTAACCAAGGAAGTATATTGTTTTTCTACTGAGGTCGTTTTCCGTTTATTTCGAAATAATCAGAAACTGATTGCAGTAGGAACGCGAAATCTCTAGCGAATGTAGGCATCGAAGGTTTACTACATATAATGGTATCCGGATTTCCGCCCAATGTTTCTTGGCGGAGTTATGGCCCTTTTGCGATTATTTTTCATTGTTATTATTATTATTATTATTATTATTATACTTGACACTTTTGTAACCACTATTACTCGAAAAGTACAAGAAGTAGGACACTAAAACTTGGTAAGTAGGTTGGGGTACATGAGTTATATGCCTATGGCCCATAACGATTTTGTCCGCGCTTTCACCGAGGAGTTATCTCCCTTTATTTGAAAAAATGTCAGTTTATTATCTCGGAAATTATAAGAAGCAGAGCATCGAAAATTAGACCGTATGCACATCTCGATATGCACTACTGCCCACGGGCATAAAAACTTGTGTCCGCGCTTTCCCTGAAGAGTTACCGCCCATAGTTGGCAAACCTCTATTTTATTGTACTCTGTTGTCCTCCCGTATCATTCCAGATAACTGTATTTGGTTTGTGTAGTCGTGTTGACCGTTGTCAGCTTAGTCCGAAGAAGAAAATTTGACAGGGTTGGCCATATATTTTTACACTGGGGTGGGGGCAAAATTTTCGCAATTTTTTTTTTGTATTGACATTCATCTATTTAAGTATGTAGATTCCATGAACGAAAACAAACCCATACCGGAAAGGATTTTTGTAATCCGAGAAGAAATGCAAGAGTTACGGGCCCTCAAAGTTTGCAATTTGGTCCCATGTGCTTGTGCTCACATCTCCTCCGAAGATATCGAACTTAGGATGTCATCTGATATCCCAGTGCGTGCGGTCGGAAGAGAGCACGCGATGTGCCAAATTTTGCCAGTGTCGGTTAAGTGTTGTGGATCAGGGGAGGGGCGGTCCGGGGTACCAATTTTTTATTCTTCTCCGAATCAGATGAAACTTGGAGTGTAACATCTACACCGCCAACCGATCTAGAAACTGAAACAATTTCGAAAATCCATTGAAAAATGACGGAGTTGCGGTCCTTCAAACAATGCAAATTTGGGCCCATGTGCCTGTGACCTCATCTCCTCCGAAGATCACAAACTTAGGATGTCATCTGATATCGCAGTGCGCGCGGTCTGAAGAGAGCACTCGATGTGCCAAATTTCGCAAGTGTCGGTTCAGTGTTGTGGGTCAGGGGAGGGGTGGTCCGAGGTACCAAAATTTAGTTCGTCTCCGAATCATATGAAACTTGGTATATAACATCTACCTTATACGTTGATCATAAAACTGAAAACAGATCGTAAATCCGTTAAAAAATGGCGGAGATTTGGGCCCTCAAACTTTGAATGTGGGCCCGTATTCTTTCTAATAAACAAAATGTTATTCGTCTCTGAATGAGACAAAATTTATAACAAATAATCAATGTAACTAGCTGATCACAATACTCAAAACAATTTTAAAATCCATTGGAAAATAACGGAGTTACGGGCTCTCAAAATTCGCATTTTGGGCCGGGTTTGACTATTTCCCAATCCCGTCACCCAATTTCGAGGCAGGGGTGGGGTCACTTCCAAAGACTTGAGATCAACCCACACATGTTAAGGGAAAGATATAATCATCCTACTTCATATTTTCCGTCCCTTAACTGCGATTTATTGAGCTCATGATTTGGCCTATTATTATACTTCCATGGTGTAACCAAGGAAGTATATTGTTTTTCTACTGAGGTCGTTTTCCGTTTATTTCGAAATAATCAGAAACTGATTGCAGTAGGAACGCGAAATCTCTAGCGAATGTAGGCATCGAAGGTTTACTACATATAATGGTATCCGGATTTCCGCCCAATGTTTCTTGGCGGAGTTATGGCCCTTTTGCGATTATTTTTCATTGTTATTATTATTATTATACTTCCATGGTGTAACCAAGGAAGTATATTGTTTTTCTACTGCGGCCGTTTTCTGTTTAATTGGAAATACTCAGAAACTAATGGGAGGAGGACCGCGAAATCTCTAGCGAATGAAGGCATCTAAGGTCTACTAAAAATAATGGTATCCGGATGTTGGTCCAATATCTTTTAACAGAGTTATGGCCCTTTTTCGATTATTTTTCATTATTATTATTATTATTATACTACAGTATTTTTCAACGCCCAAATCTCGGAATGTATTAGTACTAGAAAACTCAAGTTTGGTAAGTATGTTGGGGTAAATGAGTTCTATGCCTTTGGCTCATAACGGATATTGTCCGCATTTACCCCGTAGAGTTATCTCCCTTTATATGAAAAAATGTCATTTTATTATCTCGGAAATTATAAGGAGCAGAGCATCGAAAATTGGACTGTATACACATCTCGATATGCCCTACTGCCCACGGGCATCAGAACTTGTGTCCGCGCTTTCCCTGAGGAGTTACCGCCCATAGTTGGCAAACCTCTATTTGATTGTACTCTGTTGTCCTCTTGTATCATTCCAGATAACTGCATGTGGTTTTCATAGTCGTGTTGACCGTTGTCAGTTTAGTCAGAGAAGGAAATTTTGACAGGGTCAGACATATATTTTGACACTGGGGTGGGGGGCAAATTGTTTGCAAAATAAAATTTTGATTGACATTCATATATTTAAGTTTATGTATTTCCCGAACGAAAACAAACTCATACCGGAAAGGATTTTTGAAATCCGAGAAGAAATGCAAGAGTTACGGGCCCTCAAAGTTTGCAATTTGGGCCCATGTGCTTGTCCTCACATCTCCTCCGAAGATATCGAACATAGGATATCATCTGATACGCCAACGTGTGCGGACGGAAGAGAGCACGCGGTGGGCCAAATTTTGCCAGTGTCTGTTCATTATTGTGGGTCTGGGGAGGGGTGGTCCGTGGTACCAATTTTTAATTCTTCTCGGAATCAGATGAAACTTGGAATATAACATCTGCAACATCAGCCGATCTAGAAACTGGAAGAATTTCGAAAATCCATC
This sequence comes from Siphonodentalium dalli, assembly GCA_032622095.1. Classification (NCBI taxonomy): domain Eukaryota; kingdom Metazoa; phylum Mollusca; class Scaphopoda; order Gadilida; family Siphonodentaliidae; genus Siphonodentalium; species Siphonodentalium dalli. The sequence continues at coordinate 121,460,568 of CP136062.1, forward strand.
GAAAACTAAAAGAATCGCGGGCCCTCAAACTTTGCAATTTTGGGCCCATGTGCTTGATAACACATCTCCTCCGAAGATATCGAACATAGGATGTCATCTGATACGAAAATGCGTACGGACTGGAGACGGCACGCGGTGGGCCAAATTTTGCCAGTGTCGGTTCATTATTGTGGGTCTGGGGAGGGGTGGTCCGTGGTGCCGAATTTTAATTCTTCTCGGAATCAGATGAAACTTGGAATATAATATCTGCAACATCAGCCGATCTCGAAGCTGAAGACAGATCGTAAATATGTTGGAAAATGGCGGAGATTTTGGCCGTACAAGTTTGAATTTGGGCCCATATGCTTTCCAATAATCAAAGTGTTATCCGTCTCCAAATCAGATGAAATTTATACTATGCAATCTATGTCAGCCGCAAATCACAAAACTGGAAACAACTTTAAAATCCGTTGGAAACTGACGAAGTTACGGGGCCTCAAACTTAGCAGTTTGTGCCAGGGGTTGATGTTTTCCCAATCCCGTCACCCAATTTCGAGGCAGGGGTGGGGTCACGTCCAAACACTTAAGATCAACCTACACATATTAGGACAACATATAATCACCATACTTCATATTTTCCGTCCATAAACTGCGATTCTTTCCACTCATGATTGATCCTATTATTATACTTCCATGGTGTAACCAAGGAAGTATATTGTTTTTCTACTGCGGCCGTTTTCTGTTTAATTGGAAATACTCAGAAACTAATGGGAGGAGGACCGCGAAATCTCTAGCGAATGAAGGCATCTAAGGTCTACTAAAAATAATGGTATCCGGATGTTGGTCCAATATCTTTTAACAGAGTTATGGCCCTTTTTCGATTATTTTTCATTATTATTATTATTATTATACTACAGTATTTTTCAACGCCCAAATCTCGGAATGTATTAGTACTAGAAAACTCAAGTTTGGTAAGTATGTTGGGGTAAATGAGTTCTATGCCTTTGGCTCATAACGGATATTGTCCGCATTTACCCCGTAGAGTTATCTCCCTTTATATGAAAAAATGTCATTTTATTATCTCGGAAATTATAAGGAGCAGAGCATCGAAAATTGGACTGTATACACATCTCGATATGCCCTACTGCCCACGGGCATCAGAACTTGTGTCCGCGCTTTCCCTGAGGAGTTACCGCCCATAGTTGGCAAACCTCTATTTGATTGTACTCTGTTGTCCTCTTGTATCATTCCAGATAACTGCATGTGGTTTTCATAGTCGTGTTGACCGTTGTCAGTTTAGTCAGAGAAGGAAATTTTGACAGGGTCAGACATATATTTTGACACTGGGGTGGGGGGCAAATTGTTTGCAAAATAAAATTTTGATTGACATTCATATATTTAAGTTTATGTATTTCCCGAACGAAAACAAACTCATACCGGAAAGGATTTTTGAAATCCGAGAAGAAATGCAAGAGTTACGGGCCCTCAAAGTTTGCAATTTGGGCCCATGTGCTTGTCCTCACATCTCCTCCGAAGATATCGAACATAGGATATCATCTGATACGCCAACGTGTGCGGACGGAAGAGAGCACGCGGTGGGCCAAATTTTGCCAGTGTCTGTTCATTATTGTGGGTCTGGGGAGGGGTGGTCCGTGGTACCAATTTTTAATTCTTCTCGGAATCAGATGAAACTTGGAATATAACATCTGCAACATCAGCCGATCTAGAAACTGGAAGAATTTCGAAAATCCATCGAAAACTAAAAGAATCGCGGGCCCTCAAACTTTGCAATTTTGGGCCCATGTGCTTGATAACACATCTCCTCCGAAGATATCGAACATAGGATGTCATCTGATACGAAAATGCGTACGGACTGGAGACGGCACGCGGTGGGCCAAATTTTGCCAGTGTCGGTTCATTATTGTGGGTCTGGGGAGGGGTGGTCCGTGGTGCCGAATTTTAATTCTTCTCGGAATCAGATGAAACTTGGAATATAATATCTGCAACATCAGCCGATCTCGAAGCTGAAGACAGATCGTAAATATGTTGGAAAATGGCGGAGATTTTGGCCGTACAAGTTTGAATTTGGGCCCATATGCTTTCCAATAATCAAAGTGTTATCCGTCTCCAAATCAGATGAAATTTATACTATGCAATCTATGTCAGCCGCAAATCACAAAACTGGAAACAACTTTAAAATCCGTTGGAAACTGACGAAGTTACGGGGCCTCAAACTTAGCAGTTTGTGCCAGGGGTTGATGTTTTCCCAATCCCGTCACCCAATTTCGAGGCAGGGGTGGGGTCACGTCCAAACACTTAAGATCAACCTACACATATTAGGACAACATATAATCACCATACTTCATATTTTCCGTCCATAAACTGCGATTCTTTCCACTCATGATTGATCCTATTATTATACTTCCATGGTGTAACCAAGGAAGTATATTGTTTTTCTACTGCGGCCGTTTTCTGTTTAATTGGAAATACTCAGAAACTAATGGGAGGAGGACCGCGAAATCTCTAGCGAATGAAGGCATCTAAGGTCTACTAAAAATAATGGTATCCGGATGTTGGTCCAATATCTTTTAACAGAGTTATGGCCCTTTTTCGATTATTTTTCATTATTATTATTATTATTATACTACAGTATTTTTCAACGCCCAAATCTCGGAATGTATTAGTACTAGAAAACTCAAGTTTGGTAAGTATGTTGGGGTAAATGAGTTCTATGCCTTTGGCTCATAACGGATATTGTCCGCATTTACCCCGTAGAGTTATCTCCCTTTATATGAAAAAATGTCATTTTATTATCTCGGAAATTATAAGGAGCAGAGCATCGAAAATTGGACTGTATACACATCTCGATATGCCCTACTGCCCACGGGCATCAGAACTTGTGTCCGCGCTTTCCCTGAGGAGTTACCGCCCATAGTTGGCAAACCTCTATTTGATTGTACTCTGTTGTCCTCTTGTATCATTCCAGATAACTGCATGTGGTTTTCATAGTCGTGTTGACCGTTGTCAGTTTAGTCAGAGAAGGAAATTTTGACAGGGTCAGACATATATTTTGACACTGGGGTGGGGGGCAAATTGTTTGCAAAATAAAATTTTGATTGACATTCATATATTTAAGTTTATGTATTTCCCGAACGAAAACAAACTCATACCGGAAAGGATTTTTGAAATCCGAGAAGAAATGCAAGAGTTACGGGCCCTCAAAGTTTGCAATTTGGGCCCATGTGCTTGTCCTCACATCTCCTCCGAAGATATCGAACATAGGATATCATCTGATACGCCAACGTGTGCGGACGGAAGAGAGCACGCGGTGGGCCAAATTTTGCCAGTGTCTGTTCATTATTGTGGGTCTGGGGAGGGGTGGTCCGTGGTACCAATTTTTAATTCTTCTCGGAATCAGATGAAACTTGGAATATAACATCTGCAACATCAGCCGATCTAGAAACTGGAAGAATTTCGAAAATCCATCGAAAACTAAAAGAATCGCGGGCCCTCAAACTTTGCAATTTTGGGCCCATGTGCTTGATAACACATCTCCTCCGAAGATATCGAACATAGGATGTCATCTGATACGAAAATGCGTACGGACTGGAGACGGCACGCGGTGGGCCAAATTTTGCCAGTGTCGGTTCATTATTGTGGGTCTGGGGAGGGGTGGTCCGTGGTGCCGAATTTTAATTCTTCTCGGAATCAGATGAAACTTGGAATATAATATCTGCAACATCAGCCGATCTCGAAGCTGAAGACAGATCGTAAATATGTTGGAAAATGGCGGAGATTTTGGCCGTACAAGTTTGAATTTGGGCCCATATGCTTTCCAATAATCAAAGTGTTATCCGTCTCCAAATCAGATGAAATTTATACTATGCAATCTATGTCAGCCGCAAATCACAAAACTGGAAACAACTTTAAAATCCGTTGGAAACTGACGAAGTTACGGGGCCTCAAACTTAGCAGTTTGTGCCAGGGGTTGATGTTTTCCCAATCCCGTCACCCAATTTCGAGGCAGGGGTGGGGTCACGTCCAAACACTTAAGATCAACCTACACATATTAGGACAACATATAATCACCATACTTCATATTTTCCGTCCATAAACTGCGATTCTTTCCACTCATGATTGATCCTATTATTATACTTCCATGGTGTAACCAAGGAAGTATATTGTTTTTCTACTGCGGCCGTTTTCTGTTTAATTGGAAATACTCAGAAACTAATGGGAGGAGGACCGCGAAATCTCTAGCGAATGAAGGCATCTAAGGTCTACTAAAAATAATGGTATCCGGATGTTGGTCCAATATCTTTTAACAGAGTTATGGCCCTTTTTCGATTATTTTTCATTATTATTATTATTATTATACTACAGTATTTTTCAACGCCCAAATCTCGGAATGTATTAGTACTAGAAAACTCAAGTTTGGTAAGTATGTTGGGGTAAATGAGTTCTATGCCTTTGGCTCATAACGGATATTGTCCGCATTTACCCCGTAGAGTTATCTCCCTTTATATGAAAAAATGTCATTTTATTATCTCGGAAATTATAAGGAGCAGAGCATCGAAAATTGGACTGTATACACATCTCGATATGCCCTACTGCCCACGGGCATCAGAACTTGTGTCCGCGCTTTCCCTGAGGAGTTACCGCCCATAGTTGGCAAACCTCTATTTGATTGTACTCTGTTGTCCTCTTGTATCATTCCAGATAACTGCATGTGGTTTTCATAGTCGTGTTGACCGTTGTCAGTTTAGTCAGAGAAGGAAATTTTGACAGGGTCAGACATATATTTTGACACTGGGGTGGGGGGCAAATTGTTTGCAAAATAAAATTTTGATTGACATTCATATATTTAAGTTTATGTATTTCCCGAACGAAAACAAACTCATACCGGAAAGGATTTTTGAAATCCGAGAAGAAATGCAAGAGTTACGGGCCCTCAAAGTTTGCAATTTGGGCCCATGTGCTTGTCCTCACATCTCCTCCGAAGATATCGAACATAGGATATCATCTGATACGCCAACGTGTGCGGACGGAAGAGAGCACGCGGTGGGCCAAATTTTGCCAGTGTCTGTTCATTATTGTGGGTCTGGGGAGGGGTGGTCCGTGGTACCAATTTTTAATTCTTCTCGGAATCAGATGAAACTTGGAATATAACATCTGCAACATCAGCCGATCTAGAAACTGGAAGAATTTCGAAAATCCATCGAAAACTAAAAGAATCGCGGGCCCTCAAACTTTGCAATTTTGGGCCCATGTGCTTGATAACACATCTCCTCCGAAGATATCGAACATAGGATGTCATCTGATACGAAAATGCGTACGGACTGGAGACGGCACGCGGTGGGCCAAATTTTGCCAGTGTCGGTTCATTATTGTGGGTCTGGGGAGGGGTGGTCCGTGGTGCCGAATTTTAATTCTTCTCGGAATCAGATGAAACTTGGAATATAATATCTGCAACATCAGCCGATCTCGAAGCTGAAGACAGATCGTAAATATGTTGGAAAATGGCGGAGATTTTGGCCGTACAAGTTTGAATTTGGGCCCATATGCTTTCCAATAATCAAAGTGTTATCCGTCTCCAAATCAGATGAAATTTATACTATGCAATCTATGTCAGCCGCAAATCACAAAACTGGAAACAACTTTAAAATCCGTTGGAAACTGACGAAGTTACGGGGCCTCAAACTTAGCAGTTTGTGCCAGGGGTTGATGTTTTCCCAATCCCGTCACCCAATTTCGAGGCAGGGGTGGGGTCACGTCCAAACACTTAAGATCAACCTACACATATTAGGACAACATATAATCACCATACTTCATATTTTCCGTCCATAAACTGCGATTCTTTCCACTCATGATTGATCCTATTATTATACTTCCATGGTGTAACCAAGGAAGTATATTGTTTTTCTACTGCGGCCGTTTTCTGTTTAATTGGAAATACTCAGAAACTAATGGGAGGAGGACCGCGAAATCTCTAGCGAATGAAGGCATCTAAGGTCTACTAAAAATAATGGTATCCGGATGTTGGTCCAATATCTTTTAACAGAGTTATGGCCCTTTTTCGATTATTTTTCATTATTATTATTATTATTATACTACAGTATTTTTCAACGCCCAAATCTCGGAATGTATTAGTACTAGAAAACTCAAGTTTGGTAAGTATGTTGGGGTAAATGAGTTCTATGCCTTTGGCTCATAACGGATATTGTCCGCATTTACCCCGTAGAGTTATCTCCCTTTATATGAAAAAATGTCATTTTATTATCTCGGAAATTATAAGGAGCAGAGCATCGAAAATTGGACTGTATACACATCTCGATATGCCCTACTGCCCACGGGCATCAGAACTTGTGTCCGCGCTTTCCCTGAGGAGTTACCGCCCATAGTTGGCAAACCTCTATTTGATTGTACTCTGTTGTCCTCTTGTATCATTCCAGATAACTGCATGTGGTTTTCATAGTCGTGTTGACCGTTGTCAGTTTAGTCAGAGAAGGAAATTTTGACAGGGTCAGACATATATTTTGACACTGGGGTGGGGGGCAAATTGTTTGCAAAATAAAATTTTGATTGACATTCATATATTTAAGTTTATGTATTTCCCGAACGAAAACAAACTCATACCGGAAAGGATTTTTGAAATCCGAGAAGAAATGCAAGAGTTACGGGCCCTCAAAGTTTGCAATTTGGGCCCATGTGCTTGTCCTCACATCTCCTCCGAAGATATCGAACATAGGATATCATCTGATACGCCAACGTGTGCGGACGGAAGAGAGCACGCGGTGGGCCAAATTTTGCCAGTGTCTGTTCATTATTGTGGGTCTGGGGAGGGGTGGTCCGTGGTACCAATTTTTAATTCTTCTCGGAATCAGATGAAACTTGGAATATAACATCTGCAACATCAGCCGATCTAGAAACTGGAAGAATTTCGAAAATCCATCGAAAACTAAAAGAATCGCGGGCCCTCAAACTTTGCAATTTTGGGCCCATGTGCTTGATAACACATCTCCTCCGAAGATATCGAACATAGGATGTCATCTGATACGAAAATGCGTACGGACTGGAGACGGCACGCGGTGGGCCAAATTTTGCCAGTGTCGGTTCATTATTGTGGGTCTGGGGAGGGGTGGTCCGTGGTGCCGAATTTTAATTCTTCTCGGAATCAGATGAAACTTGGAATATAATATCTGCAACATCAGCCGATCTCGAAGCTGAAGACAGATCGTAAATATGTTGGAAAATGGCGGAGATTTTGGCCGTACAAGTTTGAATTTGGGCCCATATGCTTTCCAATAATCAAAGTGTTATCCGTCTCCAAATCAGATGAAATTTATACTATGCAATCTATGTCAGCCGCAAATCACAAAACTGGAAACAACTTTAAAATCCGTTGGAAACTGACGAAGTTACGGGGCCTCAAACTTAGCAGTTTGTGCCAGGGGTTGATGTTTTCCCAATCCCGTCACCCAATTTCGAGGCAGGGGTGGGGTCACGTCCAAACACTTAAGATCAACCTACACATATTAGGACAACATATAATCACCATACTTCATATTTTCCGTCCATAAACTGCGATTCTTTCCACTCATGATTGATCCTATTATTATACTTCCATGGTGTAACCAAGGAAGTATATTGTTTTTCTACTGCGGCCGTTTTCTGTTTAATTGGAAATACTCAGAAACTAATGGGAGGAGGACCGCGAAATCTCTAGCGAATGAAGGCATCTAAGGTCTACTAAAAATAATGGTATCCGGATGTTGGTCCAATATCTTTTAACAGAGTTATGGCCCTTTTTCGATTATTTTTCATTATTATTATTATTATTATACTACAGTATTTTTCAACGCCCAAATCTCGGAATGTATTAGTACTAGAAAACTCAAGTTTGGTAAGTATGTTGGGGTAAATGAGTTCTATGCCTTTGGCTCATAACGGATATTGTCCGCATTTACCCCGTAGAGTTATCTCCCTTTATATGAAAAAATGTCATTTTATTATCTCGGAAATTATAAGGAGCAGAGCATCGAAAATTGGACTGTATACACATCTCGATATGCCCTACTGCCCACGGGCATCAGAACTTGTGTCCGCGCTTTCCCTGAGGAGTTACCGCCCATAGTTGGCAAACCTCTATTTGATTGTACTCTGTTGTCCTCTTGTATCATTCCAGATAACTGCATGTGGTTTTCATAGTCGTGTTGACCGTTGTCAGTTTAGTCAGAGAAGGAAATTTTGACAGGGTCAGACATATATTTTGACACTGGGGTGGGGGGCAAATTGTTTGCAAAATAAAATTTTGATTGACATTCATATATTTAAGTTTATGTATTTCCCGAACGAAAACAAACTCATACCGGAAAGGATTTTTGAAATCCGAGAAGAAATGCAAGAGTTACGGGCCCTCAAAGTTTGCAATTTGGGCCCATGTGCTTGTCCTCACATCTCCTCCGAAGATATCGAACATAGGATATCATCTGATACGCCAACGTGTGCGGACGGAAGAGAGCACGCGGTGGGCCAAATTTTGCCAGTGTCTGTTCATTATTGTGGGTCTGGGGAGGGGTGGTCCGTGGTACCAATTTTTAATTCTTCTCGGAATCAGATGAAACTTGGAATATAACATCTGCAACATCAGCCGATCTAGAAACTGGAAGAATTTCGAAAATCCATCGAAAACTAAAAGAATCGCGGGCCCTCAAACTTTGCAATTTTGGGCCCATGTGCTTGATAACACATCTCCTCCGAAGATATCGAACATAGGATGTCATCTGATACGAAAATGCGTACGGACTGGAGACGGCACGCGGTGGGCCAAATTTTGCCAGTGTCGGTTCATTATTGTGGGTCTGGGGAGGGGTGGTCCGTGGTGCCGAATTTTAATTCTTCTCGGAATCAGATGAAACTTGGAATATAATATCTGCAACATCAGCCGATCTCGAAGCTGAAGACAGATCGTAAATATGTTGGAAAATGGCGGAGATTTTGGCCGTACAAGTTTGAATTTGGGCCCATATGCTTTCCAATAATCAAAGTGTTATCCGTCTCCAAATCAGATGAAATTTATACTATGCAATCTATGTCAGCCGCAAATCACAAAACTGGAAACAACTTTAAAATCCGTTGGAAACTGACGAAGTTACGGGGCCTCAAACTTAGCAGTTTGTGCCAGGGGTTGATGTTTTCCCAATCCCGTCACCCAATTTCGAGGCAGGGGTGGGGTCACGTCCAAACACTTAAGATCAACCTACACATATTAGGACAACATATAATCACCATACTTCATATTTTCCGTCCATAAACTGCGATTCTTTCCACTCATGATTGATCCTATTATTATACTTCCATGGTGTAACCAAGGAAGTATATTGTTTTTCTACTGCGGCCGTTTTCTGTTTAATTGGAAATACTCAGAAACTAATGGGAGGAGGACCGCGAAATCTCTAGCGAATGAAGGCATCTAAGGTCTACTAAAAATAATGGTATCCGGATGTTGGTCCAATATCTTTTAACAGAGTTATGGCCCTTTTTCGATTATTTTTCATTATTATTATTATTATTATACTACAGTATTTTTCAACGCCCAAATCTCGGAATGTATTAGTACTAGAAAACTCAAGTTTGGTAAGTATGTTGGGGTAAATGAGTTCTATGCCTTTGGCTCATAACGGATATTGTCCGCATTTACCCCGTAGAGTTATCTCCCTTTATATGAAAAAATGTCATTTTATTATCTCGGAAATTATAAGGAGCAGAGCATCGAAAATTGGACTGTATACACATCTCGATATGCCCTACTGCCCACGGGCATCAGAACTTGTGTCCGCGCTTTCCCTGAGGAGTTACCGCCCATAGTTGGCAAACCTCTATTTGATTGTACTCTGTTGTCCTCTTGTATCATTCCAGATAACTGCATGTGGTTTTCATAGTCGTGTTGACCGTTGTCAGTTTAGTCAGAGAAGGAAATTTTGACAGGGTCAGACATATATTTTGACACTGGGGTGGGGGGCAAATTGTTTGCAAAATAAAATTTTGATTGACATTCATATATTTAAGTTTATGTATTTCCCGAACGAAAACAAACTCATACCGGAAAGGATTTTTGAAATCCGAGAAGAAATGCAAGAGTTACGGGCCCTCAAAGTTTGCAATTTGGGCCCATGTGCTTGTCCTCACATCTCCTCCGAAGATTCAGATTATGCTACACCCGAAACGGAGATGACTTTTGGGAAATCCAGAGTCCAAAACGGATCGAAATCGCCCTGTTCCAGAAAAGTCGTTCATTTTGTTTTCACTTTTTGAAAAAGGCTCCAATATTTCAACCAAAACTTTTGGACTTAAAACATTATTTTTTTCTCAGTCAAGTGAAAAGAGCTCTTCAAAATAATTCCGCTTATATATATAATATATATTATCTATATATACGCCAAAAATTTGTCACTCCCCTCTCTCCTTCCTCCGGCTACCCCATCCCCCGTGGGATGGAACCTACCTCCGATTCGAATGCACCCGTCATGCCGCGGGCCAGTCTCATTCCTCTACCAGAGAACTGATAGAACGCCCGTCGAATACCAACAATCATTTCCAGAGTGCTATATTGGTATGAGTTCATATCGGAGCCGTTATAAAGCAAATAACTTGGATTTTAATATAAACCCACCTATTCGTAAATTGTGTAGCCCATGGTGTGTGGTAAATTATCATTTTATCGTGTATAGTGTGTCATGAGCTATCTGCGTGCGTGCATTTCACTTTTGTATTTTCTTTCGCATCTTCAACGCACTGCATATCATATACAACCAAACAAAATACAAACATTACATTAATTTGATCACACAAGACTTCGTTATATGGTGTATATTTCTACTAACGTAATGACGACGTATAGCCAATTATTCCATTTGCGATAACAACGATAAACACATAGAAACATGCAAACATCATCAGTTTCGTAAGATCAATTTGTATATTGTTTATATTCTAGTTATTTATCGAATATAAAAAGCATCTTTACATTATCTTTAGTTTGGTATTATTCGTATTTGATGATTAAAATACACCAAAACATGTTAAAAATAAAAAATAAAAAAAGATAATTTGACGGGATTCGAACTCACGTCGCAATAAAACACATACTGAATGTTTGACGCTCTCTCCACTCGGCTACGCACTGCGCTGTTAATTTATAAGAAAATATATTAGTATTAAATATGTAGGCATATAACTGTGTATATTTAAACTTTATATCCAAACTGATTGAAATCGAATATAAAAAGCATCTTTACATTATCTTTAGTTTGGTATTATTCGTATTTGATGATTAAAATACACCAAAACATGTTAAAAATAAAAAATAAAAAAAGATAATTTGACGGGATTCGAACTCACGTCGCAATAAAAACACAAGCTGAAGGTTTGACGCTCTGACCACTCGACTACGCACTGCGCTATTAATTTATAAGAAAATATATTAGTATTAAATATATAGGCATATAACTGTGTATATTTAAACTTTATATCCAAACTGATTGAAATGCGTGACTATATATATATACCCCTTTCCGCTATACGGGGAACAGGAAAATGCACCTATTCTTCCCACCAAATCCAAAAGGGCTAATTAAAGAGCAAGGTAATGCCGTAGCAGGTACATTTGGATATTCTATTCACGCCCCCCCCCCCCCAAATCTTGACCGCTATACTTCAAATTCAAACATCGAGAATTTTTTTTTTGACGAGTACATCTGATAGCTAGTGTTCACGCGCATCTAGAGCGCAATTTTCTAATTTTCAGATAGAACGGAACGGTTTACTCGTGACAACGCTATATATCATAAATATGTATACTTCTGTAGTCTATCACTAGCCGATTTTTAGCCCCAAATCCAAACGGGCCGATGTAGGAGCGAGTTTAATGCGGTGGTACATAAGCCGGTATACTGTAGGTATGACTCTAAAATTTGACCTCTCTAATATAAACGCAACCTGCTCAAGGGAGTGTTTGTGTCGGGTGGGTTCAGATTTGGAAAATTCCACCGAAGATCAAATGGGCAAAATTACTCCGAAAATCATATATTGAGATAAAAACTTTTCGATGAGTGGATGTGATAAGTAGTATATACACGCAAGATTAGTACACTTTTTAATGATTTATATTGAACGGTTTAACCCTGGTAGCGTATAACGTTGTGACCGGTGATATATATTACTCAAATTCAAACCCTCTCTTCATGACGCAAATTCAAACGGACTTAGCAAGAAGCAAGGCAAATGCATGAATATGCTCACCGATATACTATATAGGTATGTCCGCTCTACTGTAAAAGTAACATATTGTCACGATTTGACCTGTCCAAAACACTCCCCGGACAAAAGTTTTCCTAGGTATAAAATTTCGTCGAAATCCGATCGTTTTACTCGATTTGACCTTGAACTTACCATTTCGAATGTCAATGTCAGGTCGGGGTCACGACTTGACCCGCCCAAAAGACTCCCCGGACAAAAGTACCCCTAGGTATCAAATTTCGTGGAAATCCGCATGTTTTACCCGATTTGACCTTCGATTGACCATTTTGAAGACCAAGGTCAGGTCGGGATGGGATGGGATGGGATGGAATACCATGGAAGTATATCTGATTCCATGGAATCTGACCTCTAGTTATTATTATTATTATTATTATTATTATGTTACTGTTTACTTACCATCACCTTTGTGAGGTGAGCAAAGAAATTGCATAGGCCACAAATCACTATGGTAACCATACAATCGACCTTTTGGTGTTTCTTCTCGTATATATGCCGTGCCTAACAATGCTGCCTTCTGTAGTTCGATCGTAATATATGGTACGATACTTGGTGTTACTTGTTTTAGCCACTTAGTAAAAAAATTGGTAACTGCACCAGTAGCCAATATAACTATTGAGATCACACTTGTCTCAAGACTCCACATCTTTTCACATTCTATTTTGAGGTCAACATATTTGTAGTAGCTGGGGACGGAAATATCCAGCAAGAGACAAATACCCCGCTTGCGATCTTTCAAGATAATGTCGGGTCTGTTGCAAGGGATGTGTCTGTCCGTGTGCACATGTGTGTCCCATATTATCGGCACATCGTATTTGGTGGTGACATTTTGAGGTTGATGTTGGTACCACTTGGATCTTACTTCAATATCATTATCTTTGCACAGCGTCCAGTGGACATATCGGGCTACATTGTTGTGCCTCGAAATGTACTCATTTGGAGCCCAAAACCTGTTATTTATCAACATTTTGTTCATCGAAATTATGCCGGTTTGTCAAATATCTAACACAAAAAAGCCACTTGATTTTAGAGTTATCCATCTTCATCCGCAATTTGGTCAGAGAAAGTCTTCTCGTCGACTTTTACTGGGCCACCAAAAGATTATTGGTGTTGAAAAATAATAGATTTCAAAAATCGATATCTGATCACTCTCAGCTTTGATGGGTAGGTTCCTCGACTCGAATCAAATATTTTTTACCCCCGAAGCAAAGGAAAGAGTAATTTGCGAGCGCTAATTCGGATTGTTCATCTTTAATGTTAATATGCCCTATAAGAATGTTCAGAGTCACCATTTTGAACATCAGAATTCAAACACTCAGAGTCATTGTCCTATCTGGGATTTCCAGTTCACTATTTTCAACTTCCTATGGTTTTGTTTTCCTTCTGGATTTTATCAGAATATTCTGAAATGTTTGTTGATAAAATGGCTTGCACTGCAATGTTTACACACCAAATGTTTTATCATCCGATATCTGGTTACTCAAGAGTTATCAATAATAATAAGAACAACATCTATCTATTTTTAGCTTAACTTGACAAAGTCAATTTTTAGCTGTTGCCACGGGTTGGCGTCCGTCCTTCCATCCGTCCGTCAACAATTTCCTTCAGCACACCATACGTGCCACATTTTAATCAAAACTTCATATGGATCATCGGGGTTACCTGTAGATGGAGCCATCAAATTATTCCGAAATTTGTTTGAAAACATGGCCGCCAGCAGCCATCGACACACGCTGTAGTCCGCGCAGTTATTGGAGAAATGTTTTGAAAATATGCAGGCATGTTTAGGATCACCTCTAGATTTGAGCTACTGACGATTATCGATGAAAACCTTGTCCACTTGCACCGGAAAGCAGCCATCTTGACTAAATCATTGGGAACACCCCACATATCACATCCCTCATCCGATCGTCGCCAAACTTCATTCGGATCTTCGGGGTGATCACTAGATGTGAGCCAAATGTATATATATATATATTATTTTTTTTTAAACGGCATCCCATGCAGTTGCCATCTTTGATTTACTCTTTACATCATAAGGCCACATAGTTCATCCGTCAATCACCAGACTTCATATGGATCTTCGGGGTGACCACTAGATGGGAGCAATAAATTGTTTTTAAATTTCGTTTAAAAACATGGTCGTCAGCGGCCATCTTGGAATTTACTCTGTAAATTACTAAATACTTCGGCATACCACACAGGCCACATTTTAATCCGACCGTCGCAAATCTTTCAGGATGATCTCTGGATGGGAGCCGTACACTATTTTCGAAATTCATTGAAAAACATGGCCATCTTTGATTTCACATTTGAATTCATTGTAACACACTGCAGCCCAAATTTATTTGAGAATTGTTTTTGAAATTTTACAGGGATGTTTAGGATCACCTCAGGAAGGAAGCTATTGAATTTGAACGATTTTCAATGAAAACCCAGCCATCTTGGATTTTACTCGTTGCATGATTAAATACTTTGGCATGCCATACAGCAAACATTACTCATTCAATTGATCCCAACCATCTTAACGGCTCTTAGCTTGGCATCTAGCTGGGATAACTTAAACATTTATGTATAATGTATGGCATTAACCCCCCTAGGTTGAGCTATAGTGACATTGATACGTTCATTCCATGTTCTTCTTTGTGACGATGGTTGTACAAACTCTGTGAGTGCCTTATGTCTATATAACTGCCAGATGCTACCAGGAGGAATACGGAACATGATTATGGGTGATATCATGCGCCGTGTCATGATGATGGTGTTTGCTGTCGTACCTGCCTTCTACATGTTTTCGTTCGCTGAGCCATACCAGGTACCCAAGTTGATGGAGATGACTGACTCACCGCTGACCATCCGACATAGCATCAGCAGTCAGAATATGGTACGATGTCAGAAGGCGTGCGCGTATACACTGGGATGCCAAAACGTTGCTTTCGATGCCAGAAAAACAATCTGCCATTTCCTGGGAAACTGGGGCGAATACATTCCAAACAACAATAGATTGAAATACGCCAATAAAACTTACCTGGTATGTATGTGTTCTTGAGTTCAAATTGCTACTGATATGAATTATTAATTTATGATACCCCCGTAACAAGTTATGGGGGTTTATACACTGCAAATAATATGGGGAACCAGATAAGCTTTGTTGGTTCTACAAACTGTCCCGGTGGCGGAACCAACAGAGTTGGTTCTTCACAGTCGAAGAACCATTTGGTTCTTTACCCATTTGTTGAAGAACCAAATGGTTGACGAAGAACCAATTAAGAAATATTTTTTGACATCATTGAAGAACCAAATGAAGAACCAAAATTGTTACCAAGAACCAAACTTTTGGTTCTACAACTGTGTTACAATTACTACAATTACCAAACTGTCCCAGTGGCGGAACCAACTGAGCTATTTGGTTCTTCCCAAGAACCAGTTGGTTATACATACATTTTCTTGGTTCTTCACGACGAACCAAACCATTTTTATCAATAAGTCCAATTTGGTTCTCCGCGAAGAACCCATCTGGTTCTTCTGGAAGAACCAGATGGGCTTATCATGGAGAACCAAATCTGATCCTAACGAAGAACCCATTTGGTTCTTCGCGAAGAACCAGATCGTTTTTCCGTCAAGAACCTATCTGGTTCTTCGCAGAGAACCGATTTCCTTTTTCGTAAGGGACAAATGCAAATTAATGCATATCTAAGAATTTCCCTCCTCTCTAGCTAGCAAACAATTCGGAAACAAAACGTCAATAATTTTATGGTACCGATGTGCAATGTCACAAACTTAGAGGTGTAGGAAACCGATCATTCTGAACGTTTTTTAAGGCTGTCATTCTGACTGTTCTCGAACTGTTCAAATAATGGTGTGAAATATCGATTTCAAAAGTTACGAAACCGATAACAGAATGCCAATAAATATATAATAAATATGATTAAATTCCTCACATAATTTACTTCTTTTTGGTATAATTTAAATTGTTATCAAAAATATATCAAGAAAGATATTTGAAAAAAATTATGGGAAACATAACAAAAATTACCTACAATCACTGCTGTTTTTGGTTCTTTGGAATTGAAAAACACGAGGTACGTCTGAAGAACTAAAATTGGACAAACGGAATTTTACAACTAAACTTCAATCATCATCATCTTCACCGTCGTCACCGTAGTCATCGTCGCCATCATCTGCACCATCATCACCATCGTCATAATCGTCATCGTCGTAGTCATCATCATCATCATCATCGTCGTCGTCATAGTCAGCATCATCATCATCATCATCGCTGTCGTCGTCGTAGTCATCAACATTGTCGTTATCATCATCATCGCTGCCGTCGTTGTTATAATCACCAGTCGTCATCGTTGTCATCACCATCGCTGTCGTCGTAGTCACCATCATCAAGGTCCTCGTAGTTATCTTATTCGCGTCGCAGTCACCATCATCTTTATCGTCGTCGTAATCATCATCATATTTATCGTCGTAGTCGTCATCATCATAATCGCTGTCGTCGTAGTCATCACCATCATCGCTGTCGTCAGCGTTGTAATAACCATCGTCGCTGTCATCGTCGTGTCATCATCATCGCTGCCGTTGTCGTCGTCGTCATCATCATCATCATCATCGATTTCGTCGTCGTAGTCGTCATCATCATCGTTGGACATCGTCGTCGTGGTGATCATTATCACCGCTGTCGTCGTCAAAGTAATAAATAGAATATGTTGTTGACGATAACGACGAAAACAAGGACGGCTTTAATGCGTGCGGATGGTGAAGATTATAGCGATGATTGTGACGACGACAACTATATATACGACAACGGCGACGGTGATCGTAATTGACACAGATTGTGTCGATGAGGTCAACGACGACGATAATGATGATGATAGTGATGACGATGTCGACATCGATGACTATTATGATGATGTTGACCATGTTGCAACACGACGACGGTGATGATTGTAATAATTAGGATGATGCTGGCATGCTGCCAATAGCGGAGGTGATTATGATGACAACAACGACGATGATGATTAAGATGACGATGATTATGACGACAGCGATAACGGTGATAACGAACAGCGAGTATGATGACTACGATGACAACATCGATGATGATTATGATGATGACTACGACGACAACCTCGATGATTATGATGATGACTACGACGACAGCGATGATGATGGTGACTTCGACGATGACAGCACTGATGATGACTACGACCGTACGACGACAGCGATGACTACGACGACAGCGATGATTTAAATGACGACATCAATGATGACAACGGCTATTACGATAACTACGACGACAGCGATGATTTAAATGACGACAGCAATGATGACAACGGCTATTATGATAACTACGACGACAGCGATGATTTAAATGACGACAGCAATGATGACAACGGCTATTACGATAACTACGACGACAGCGATGATTTAAATGACGACAGCGATGATGACAACGGCTATTATGATAACTACGACGACAGCGATGATGATGATCACGACGAAGACGACAGGACAGCGATGATGAAAATGACTACGACGACGATGACGTTGACTGCGACGAAGATAGAGATGGTGATGATGATAATGGTGATGATTACAATGACGACAGTGATGATGACGTCGGCGTTGACGATGATGATGGCGATGAAGATGCTTACGATGACGACGATGATAATGACGACGAAATTGACGACGATGATTGAATTTAGTTGTAAATAATCCGTAATTTTGGTTCTATAACCACTGGGGCTCAACGATTCCTCGAGGATCGGATCTAACAGGTTCAAAATCGGATCTAACAGGACTTCGATTCCGACTCAAACAAGATTTTAATGCCAAAATGGCGGCTTTTGTATGAAAATTGACAAAAAATATCTGAAAATGGTAAGTATGAGCACTATATTGCCTATTGGCCTGGCATATAATTAGTTAAATTCGATTGTAGTAACCCGAAGAACCTGTATATGACGTCTGGCAAAGATCTATGCCATTTATGCGCCTTAACTACGCTGAGATCAGTCAAAATCGATGGGGAAAAACATAGCACCGAAGTTCAAGTCATATTGTTGAATGGGTATAAATATGTATGGTAATAAAGTCCTATGCATAATGTGTTATTACTGTTCGAGTGCATATTGAAACAAAAATGAATTCAATTAGTCGTGAGTTTTTTTTTTAAACACTAATTTTAAAAGTATAACATCGGCTCCGACCCTAATTTTGATATATCCCGACCCCAATCTGTAGAAATTGATCGGCTCCGACTCTAACACACATTAGTCAATTCTTTTTCTGGAAATTGTTGAAATGTCTCATTGGCCATGGGTGTCAGATTCTTACCGTTTTCATTTAAAATAACCCATTTTCTGGTCGCTAGAATACCTGGCACTGTAAATTGTGTTTTTGATCACATTTATCTTTAAGATAGTGTGTTCATAACTTGGAAGATCTGACATTTTTGTGGCTGGCCTATTAACCACATAATCTAAGGATATATAATGATACCATTGTACATATGCGTGCCATTCACGCTATCATGGGTGGCGATTAACGAAGACTTGCCTATCTTCTGTTGGGTAGTAGACATGCCCAAATAAGAGTGCATTTACCTAATAATATAGTCATGCAGTTTAAAATGTAAAATAAACCACACGAAAATGTCCGAAGTAATTTTAACCGGGGTATATATGCTGCACCACATAATTGATTTTGGTAAAAACTTATACTATTAATATATTCCGTGGTATTTGTGATAAATGTACATCTTATTAACTTCATAAACAATCCGATTCTTTGTTTTGTATTGAATGTGCGGGAACACATGTGGCACAACTTTACGGAAGCTTCAGAATCTCCTGATACACACGCTGATTCGGATGGTTCTTCGTGACGCTTTAAATGGCGTGTGTATAGTTAGACTTATATTTTGTGGAATAGGTACAAATTCCACGTACACTGATGCATTTCACTTTGTTTGGTAACTGGGGTAGAGGCAGCAATCTGGACTGGGTTTGAAGAAATGTCAGCCTCAATTTCTTCACGTTCAGCTGCATCCAATGACACGGAGAGCTCCAACAAAAGCAAGGAATGCTCGAAAGTTATTAAAGATCCCGTAACACCTGGATATATTCTGAAAGTATAAAGAATTAAGTTTACATGTAACAATTTATAGTAAATACAGGCATATACGTGTTGTGCAGAATTTTAATTAAAATTGGTCATTGCTTTTATTGGACCCCCCCAAATTGACTTCTATATTTATATCCATGACATATCAATTGGTATGTAGGCAGTTTCCCGATAATTTTGACAACATGTTATATAAGATCACGTATGCTATTGCGTATAGTCACAATTATACTGCACGGTGGCATTTGGGTCGTAAACATAGTGCGAACGTATCTGGTGATCATGTAAGGGTCGGAGTATTTGAAACCTGTTAGATCCTGATCCGAACCACCAAATCACCGATGAGTCGGAGTATTTTTCGTCATATTTCTTATACATCGTAATTACTGGGTCAATAATTAAAAATATGGGCTTATTTTGATATGTGATAAACACTAAATTCATTCAGAACCCATTCTGTGCGATTTGACATATACAAAAGTTAATAACAAGTCGGGAGATGCACGTTAAATTATCAATGGGAAATGCATACAAAAAAGCACGTGCTCGAGTTTGAAGTCAAACAACCATTTACACCTTTGTTTCGGGTCATTGTCATTGATTGTGTCATATCCTGAACCAAGATACATTGAAGTATACACGTTATAACTCACCTTTCTGTCATTTTTCTTCTTCTTTTGCGGGTTAAAAACTTAATTTAACAAGTCGGAATGGGGTCGGAGCCGATCAAATTGGGGCCGGAGTAAAAATCTGTTAGATCCGATCCTCGAGGAATCGTTGAGCCCCAGTGATAACTGTGTTTGAAATACGAAGAACCAACTGGTTCTTCAGCTTGGTTCCAGTGCCTCTTTTCTAACAGTGTAGCAACCAACTTGTCCGTCTGTCGTATCGTCCGTCCCTGGGCGCAACTTTGTCCGAGCTTTTAATCCTATAGGTGTCGTTCAATTATTGTTATGGAAATTGCCACAGATATTTAGTACAATGCATGGGAACCTGCGATTTTGATGTCCGTCCGATTTGTTAGTGAAGTTATCCCCCTTTTTCGACTTAGAAATTGTTGGTAACATGCATACTTTTGTAAGAGCTTGTATTCCTACATGTTCCTGTCAAAGTTTTTTGAAACTTGGCGCAAATGTTTAGGACAACGGGGTGGATGTCAGGACAAAATCCAGGATACAAAGAACCACGGGAACACAAGTGTTTTCCTATCAGATCTTGTTGGACACCCACACCTAAAATGGTGAAAGAAGCAAGATCCCCGAGGATGAAATGACAATCACGTAAGCCAAATGAAAGGCATCAGAAATCATCATCATTCAACACCCCCACAATGATTCTTGTTTAGTTTAATTACTCAGCTGTTTATACGCCCGTTTGAGAAAAAAAACGGTCAGTTAATGCAATCAGTCTGTCTGTCGTCCGTCCGTCCGTCCGTCCGTCCATCCGTTAACATATCTGATTTCCGACCTATAACTCCATATATATATGCAGTTTGTATTATTTGATCTGAACCAAACTTGGTGTTTCCCAGCCTTAAAAGACAGGCCAGTTAGAACCTTGGTTCCGTCTAATTATTTGTATACGGACCTTTTTCGACTTAAAATTTGCCCGAGTTCAAAACGTTTTGGTTTCCGACAGATATCTCCAGTTTGGATTATTTGATCTGAACCAAATCGGTGTGCACGTTTATAAGCCAACAATATATGGGTTTATAAGGGAACTACTCACCAATGTGTATTTAGGATAGAAATGGAACGTTGAGCATATTTCATTAATATTTGTGAATTTTGCAAACCATGTTCCCATGAGATGAGATAATTTATTGTACATTTCGCATGCTTGTTTTTCAGGACCCATCGCACCCATGTGTCTCCCATCCATGCGGATTGAACTCGATATGTTCACCGAGTCGAGTTGGTGATAATAGCTACCATTGCACTCCTTTCAACAACACGGGTGAGTTCCTTTCATATACATGTAGATGACAAATATGTGTAACCATGTGCGGCGATTTGTAAAAAAATACATCACATGGAGATCATAGCTGTCAATTAACAATATGTCGATTCCAAATCAATAGATGTCGTTTCAAAATCAAAATACGTCAAATGAAAATCATTAACTGTCACTCAAAATGTCAATTCCAAATCAATCAAGTTGTTTTCAAATTTCCTATGTGATTACCCACTTGCAAATACAAGTCAAGTACGAATTTGGGTTCCCTCCGCCCATTTTTTCGGGAGATATGGTCGTTATAGTCTTAGAATTTGCCGATTATTTTGGCGTCCAGATGATAACTTATTATAAGTATTCATTGTTCTCAAATTGTGTACGTGGATTATCGCCATATGAAAATATCTCATATATATTTTGAAGACCTCTGTTTGTTTGTCTGTTTGTTTGTCTGTATGTTTGTTTGTCTGTCATTGATACAAATCTACGATTCTCGACCGATCGGGACGAAACTTGGTACGTGTGTGTAGTTAGACCAGGCGGTCGTCCTTGTCGTATTGGTGAGCCAGTGCGGCGCCCGCTTCGCGCATGCGCAGACGAGATCTCGGAAACGAGTGGAGCTATCGACTTGAAATTTGGTTTTTGAATAGCCCGGACAACGTCGGGCTCATCGGCTAGTCTAATATATATTTTGGGACTTCTGTTTGTCTGTTAGCTATGGCCGGGAAAACTGCCGGACGGATTGAGCCCAAACTTCCTATCTAAGGGTAAAATCCCAGATGAAGTGTCATCGCACCGCTTCTGAAAACGTCAGAGCACTCCTTCTCCATTCCCGCGCCACCGCAATGGGATTTCATGTGTTAATCGAGTGATAGTTAAAGAGCGTTCGTATCCGCAGTGTCATTGATAAAGAGCGTGACTGTATCCAGACATGAGCGTGTTGTGTCTGTGTCCAGACATGAGCGTGTTTTGTGATTCTTATGTCTGTGTTCGTACTTAGGGGTTCCTAGGAATGGGGGAGATTTTCATCGGGTCAGTTTTTCCGCCCGAGGTGACCTTCACCTTGAAACGGGTACCCACATATGATATATATGTATGTCTGTGTCCGTTATAGACTCGAAAACGGCCCTACCGATTGAGTCAAAACTTGCTACCTAGGGCAACTTTTGTCCGGGAACTCTCGTGGACCAGTCAAATTGTGACCCCGACCTCACATTGACCTTCAAAATGATAAATTCAAGGTAAAATCCGGTAAAACTTGCGGATTTCGACGAAATTTTATACATAGGTGTCCGGTGAATGTATTGGACGGGTCAAATCGTTACCAGGACCTTACCTTGACATTCAAAATGGTCAATTCAAGGTCAAATCGGGTAAAACTGGCGGATTTCAACGAAATTTGTTGCAAATGCAGCACGCGTGTCTCGAAGCTATTGCAATTGCTTTTTCGAACAAAGCCATGGGACGAATGCCGCCAATGGCGGGCTAATCTGCTAGTCTCATATATATTTTGAAGATTTCTGTCTGTCTGTCTGTATGTTTGTTTGTCTGTCATTTATACAAATCTACGATTCTCGACCGATCGGGACGAAACTTGGTACGTGTGTGAAGTTTGACCAGGCGGTCGTCGTTGTCGTATTGGCGAGCCCGTGCGGCGCCCGCTTCGCGCATGCGCAGACCAGATCTCGGAAACGGGTGGAGCTATCGACTTGAAATTTGGTTTTTGAATAGCCCGGACAACGTCGGGTTCATCTGCTATCTAATATATATTTTGGGACTTCTGTCTGTTTGTTTGTTAGCAATGGCCGGGAAAACTTTTTGACGAAATTTGATACTTAGGGCTACTTTTGTCCGGAGAGTGTTTTGGATGCGTCAAATCGTGACCCCGACCTGACCTTGACCTTCAAATGGTCAATTCAAGGTCAAATCGTTTTTCGACGATGAAAGCAGAGGGGAAACAGCCCGGACGAAGTCCGGTCACCCTGCTAGTATTATATATGGTAACAGGGTATGCCACCAATACCGCACGATACGACCTTAGGCTTCGCATTTTCAATATTGATCCAAAAATAAATATGTCTCTTTGCATTGATCATCCTCGTTGCCATGCAAACAGAAATGTTGTTTTTTGTCCAAAATAGAGTTCTCTAAAATGTGTATGTTGCATACATGTATTTACTCTATATGATGGCACCATTCTAATTTGTGTTGCAATTATAGTTCCGGGTTCAACCCTATTCGTCTGTACTGATCTGTTTGGGTACAAGACATTTAGGCACCTGGACGTTTCGGCACCTGGTCTCAGGACGTTTCGGCACATGGGTTTCGGCACTTGATTGTTTTGGGACAAGCACTGTCTTGTATAGTTTCAGATAGGTTCGGAATACGAACATGTAATATGTGGATATAATTTCAGTATATTTGGCGTCTTATAGAAATATGTTTCAAGATACTTTTCTCTTAGTTTCTGATATTTGACACCCAAAATATGAAAAATTGCAATTTCGATATGATTTATGCTGTAGAATAAAAAAAATGCGTTTTGTCATGAGACCGCATACAGTATAAGTGACAAACATTTTATATCGGTAACGAATGTTATTAGAACGATATACGTTGATACATTTGTTATTGTAATAATGATTCATAAGACTATAATCCGACTACGTGCTACATGTGTATTTCGTTTTATTATATGATCATAGAATTCTTTCCCCAATTACTATGTTAAAACGTAACGAAAAAATCGATCGCGATATCTAACGATGTTCAGTTCATTAATGAAACAACAGGTTAATAACAATTCTGAGTGATGTCAGATACTTCAGGGGTTAACATAACTTATTACTGCAGACTTGAAAACGGATCAGGTTTTCCCAACGACGTTCAACGTCACAACGTCTTGTAAATTTCAAACAGCACGTTCCATATAATAAAACAATTATCGCATTGTTTCGAGGTTGACACGAGGAATTGTCAGCCCTTGGAAGTCAATATTCACCTCGGCCCACGACCTTGGTGAATGTTGACTTCCTCGGGTTGACAATTCCTCGTGTCAACCTCGAAACATTGCGATAATTGTATAGTGTCAGCAGTCACTGCATGGCGAATTTGTTTTATAATCAGGTAATGTTATATCTTTACTAATTAAGAAAGTCTCCCTAGATGCCAGGGAGTTGTGTTGTTACCATACAGGTCACATCTTAGCACTTTGTGTCTTGCAAGATGCTCGTGTTCAAAGCACATTTGAAGCAATAAACACTCATACTGAGTCCGTGTCTCCATAACTCTGTGATATATATATACGTCAGTACCAGTAATCGTATGGTCGCAGATACACATGATTTCGGATGAAGTGCATTGTGCTGTTCCAATATAATGATAGGTCGGTTCTGTGTCAATATCGAACCCGTTTAGGGGTTACTCCGAGTTAGGGACATCTCATTGCGCCACTCCGATCGATATATATATATATATATATATATATATATATATATATATATAAAGCTATATATATATATATATATATATATCTCATATATATTTTGAAGACCTCTGTTTGTCTGTCTGTCTGTCTGTCTGTATGTTTGTCTGTCATTGATACAAATCTACGATTCTCGACCGATCGGGACGAAACTTGGTACGTGTGTGTAGTTTGACCGGGCGGTGAACGTTGTCGTATTGGCGAGCCCGTGCGGCGCCCGCTTCGCGCATGCGCAGACGAGATCTCGGAAACGGGTGGAGCTATCGACTTGAAATTTGCTATGTGAATGTATCTTGCCCCGGATACGAATTTTATCGGGTCGCCGAGCCCGTGCGACGCCAGCTTCGCGCATGCGCAGACCAGATCTCGGAAACGGGTAGAGCTATCGACTTGAAATTTGCTATGTGAATGTATCTTGCCCCGGATACGAATTTTATCGGGTCGCCGAGCCCGTGCGACGCCAGCTTCGCGCATGCCCAGACCAGATCTCGGAAACGGGTGGAGATATCGACTTGAAACTTGGTTTTTGAATAGCCCGGACAACGTCGGGCTCATCGGCTAGTCTCATATATATTTTGAAGACCTCAGTCTGTCTGTTTGTCTGTCTGTTTGTTTGTCTGTCATTAATACAAATCTACGATTCTCGACCGATCGGGACGAAACTTGGTACGTGTGTGTAGTTTGACCAGGCGGTGGACGTTGTCGAATTGGCGAGCCCGTGCGGCGCCCGCTTCGCGCATGCGCAGACGAGATCTCGGGAACGGGTGGAGCTATCGACTTGAAATTTGCTATGTGAATTTCATGTATCTTGCCCCGGATACGAATTTTATCGGGTCACCGAGCCCGTGCGACGCCAGCTTCGCGCATGCGCAGACGAGATCTCGGAAATGGGGGGGAGCTATCGACTTGAAATTTGGTTTTTGAATAGCCCGGACAACGTCGCCCGGACAACGTCGGGATCATCGGCTAGTCTATTATATATTTTGGAAGATCTGTCTGTCTGTGTGTCTGTGTGTGTGTTCGCGATGAACTCGAAAACGGCCGACCCGATTTCGGTGAAACTTGGTATGTGGAGGTATTTTCGGTCGGGAACGGGCATAGACCTATTAATTTGCCCGTGCGACGTGACCTTGACCTTGAAATCGGGTCAATTCAAGGTCAAATCGCCAATTTTGATGGGATTTCGACGAAATTTGATACATGGGGTTACTTTTGTCCACTGAGTGTTTTGGACGGGTCATATCGTGACCCCGACCTCACCTTGACCTTCAAAATGATTAATTCGAGGTCAAATCGGGTAAAACCGGATGGATTTCGACGGGCACGTTTGTCGGGTACTTTTGTCCGGGCAGTGTTTTGGACTGGTCAAATCGTTACCCAACTTGACCTTCAAAATGGACAATTCAAGGTCAAAGCCCGGACGAAGTCGGGTCACCTTCTAGTATATATATATATATATATATATATATATATATATATATATATATAGAGATCTTAATTGGTGATAGGTAGCCGCGACCCGCGACCACCGCGACCCGTTACCTACGTTACTGATATACGTTACTGGCCAATTTGAACGGTAATGCGCTTGAAATGGATCCAAATTTCAAATATTCATTCTCCAGACAATATACTGATGCTCTTCGTCCAAAAATATTAACAACATGTTCACAAGGTTAACCCCTTTTGTGCCGCTTCCATCGTAATAGGTAACCACATTCATCGCTACATGTGGGCGTAGTGTACCCGAGTCTTACACAAAGATGCGCACAATCGGAAGAAATCAGGTCACCCCTCACGTTCTATATTGAAACAACATAGACTATTTTATCGCAATCTAACTGCAATAAGACTCAATTTTTGCCTATACGACTATCTAAATTTAACCACTTGCCTGCTAAAGTCGCTATATGCGACCAAATGATACACAGAAATGAGCACAAACTAAAAGACAAGGGCATCTACCATCGCCTGGTATGATACACAATATTCTACTCTAGTCTGATATAACTGCAAATAGGCTGCCCTTTACAGTATAAGGCGCTTAACAAGTATTCGTTAACAAGCTAAGTAACCGCATTTATCGCTGATTGCGCGAAAAGGGCACCCGATTGCCACACATAAATGCGCACATAGTAAAGAAACAGGGCCACTTATCATGACCTATTCTGATACATAATACATTATGCTATCATGATCTAACTGCAAATAGGCTACCCTTTTCCGTATAAGGCCATACAAACTTAACAATTGTTAGTTAATAAGTCACCGCATTTATCGCTATATGAGGGAAAGGGTGCCCGATTTTCACAAATAAACGCGCACAATGTTAAGCACCCTGTGTACCAATCACGACCTATTCCAATACATAATGCACTACACTATCATCATATAACTGCAAATAGGCTGTCTTTTACCGTACAAGGCCATAACAACTTAATAAGTGTTTGTTAATAAGTACCCGCATTTATAGCAATACGCGGGAAAAGGGCACCCGATTGCCACACATAAATGCGCACATACTAAAGAAACAGGGCCACTTATCATGACCAATTCTGATACATAATACATTATGCTATCATGATCTAACTGCAAATAGGCTACCCTTTATTACAAACTTAACAATTGTTAGTTAATAAGTAACCGCATTTATCGCTACATGAGGGAAAGGGTGCCCGATTTTCACAAATAAACGCGCACAATGTTAAGCACCCTGGGTACCAATCACGACCTATTCCAATACATAATGCACTACACTATCATCATCTAACTGCAAATAGGCTGTCTTTTATCGTACAAGGCCATAACAACTTAACAATTGTTCGTTAATAAGTATCCGCATTTATAGCTATATGCGGGAACAGGGCACCTGATTGCCACACAAAATGAGCACATACTAAAGCAACTGGGCCACTGGTCATGACATATTCTGATACATAATACTTTACGCTATCACGATATAACTGCAAATAGGCTGTTTTTTCCGTATAAGGCCATACAAACTTAACAAAGTAACCGCATTTATCGCTAATTGTGGTAAAAAGGGCACCCGATTGCCACACACAAATGCGCACATACTAAAGCAACATAATCACTTATCATGACCTTTTCTGATACATAATACATTATGCTATCATGATCTAACTGCAAATAGGCTGCCCTTTTCCGTATAAGGCCATACAAACTTAACAATTGTTTGTTAATAAGTACCCGAATTTATAGCTATATGTAGGAAAAGGGCACCCGATTGCCACACAAAAATGCGCACATACTAAAGCAACAGAGCCACTGGTCGTGACCTATTCGGATACACAAACGTTACGCTATCACGCACAAACTGCAATTAGGCTGCCCTTTGTCGTATAAGGCCATACAAACTTAACAAAGTAACCGCATTTATCGCCAATTGCGGGAAAAGGGCACCCGATTGCCACACAAAAATGCGCACATACTAAAGCAACAGGGTCACTTATCATGACCTATTCTGATACATAATACATTATGCTATTATGATCTGACTGCAATTAAGCTGGCCTTTGTCGTATAAGGCCATACCAACTTAACAATTGTTAGTTAATAAGTAACCGCATATATCGCTATATGAGGGAAAGGGCACCCGATTGCCACACACAAATGCGCACATACTAAAGCAACAGGGTCACTTATCATGACCTGTTCTGATACATAATACATTATGCTATCATGATTTAACTGCAAATAGGATGCCCTTTTCCGTATAAGGACATACAAACTTAACAATTGTTTGTTAATAAGTACCCGCATTTATAGCTATATGCGAGACAATGGCACCCGAGTGCCACACATAAATGCGCACATACTAAAGCAACAGGGCCACTGGTCATGACCTATTCTGATACATAATACTTTACGCTATCACGATCTAACTGCGATTAGACTGCCCTTTGCCGTATAAGGCCATACAAACGGGCCTTTGTCGTATAAGGCCATACCAACTTAACAATTGTTAGTTAATAAGTAACCGCATATATCGCTATATGAGGGAAAGGGTACCCGATTGCCACACACACATGCGCACATACTAAAGCAACAGGGTCACTTATCATGACCTGTTCTGATACATAATACATTATGCTATCATGATTTAACTGCAAATAGGATGCCCTTTTCCGTATAAGGCCATACAAACTTAACAATTGTTTGTTAATAAGTACCCGCATTTATAGCTATATGCGAGACAATGGCACCCGATTGCCACACATAAATGCGCACATACTAAAGCAACAGGGCCACTGTTCATGACCTATTCTGATACATAATACTTTACGCTATCACGATCTAACTGCAATTAGACTGCCCTTTGCCGTATAAGGCCATACAAACTTAACAAAGTAACCATATTTATAGCTGCATGCGGGAAAAGGTCAACCGATATCCACACAAAAATGCGCACATGCAAAACAAACAGGGCTACTTATCATGACCTATTCTGAAACATAATACATTATGCTAGCATGATCTAACTGCAAATAGGCTGCCTATTTCCGTATAAGGCCATACAAACTTAACAATTGTTTGTTAATAAGTAACCGCATTTATCGCTATATTAGAGAAAGGGGGCCCGATTTTCACAAATAAATGCGCACAAAGTAAAGCATCCTGGGTACCAATCACGCATATTCCAATACATAATGTACTACACTATCATCCTCTAACTGCAAATAGACTGCCCTTTGCCGTATAAGGCCATACAAACTTAACAAAGTAACCATATTTATAGCTGCAGGCGGGAAAAGGTCAACCGATTTCCACACACATGCGCACATGCTAAAGAAACAGGGCCACTTACCATGACCTGCTCTGATACATAATACATTATGCTATCATGATCTAACTGCAAATAGGCTGCCCTTTTCCGTATAAGGCCATACAAACTTAACAATTGTTTGTTAATAAGTACCCGAATTTATAGCTATATGTAGGAAAAGGGCACCCGATTGCCACACAAAAATGCGCACATACTAAAGCAACAGGGCCACTGGTCGTGACCTATTCTGATACATAATACGTTACGCTATCACGCACAAACTGCAATTAGGCTGCCCTTTGTCGTATAAGGCCATACAAACTTAACAAAGTAACCGCATTTATCGCAAATTGAGGGAAAAGGGCACCCGATAGCCACACAAAAATGCGCACATAATAAAGCAACAGGGTCACTTATCATGACCTATTCTGATACATAATACATTATGCTATCATGATCTGACTGCAATTAAGCTGCCCTTTGTCGTATAAGGCCATACAAACTTAACAATTGTTAGTTAATAAGTAACCGCATTTATCGCTATATGAGGGAAAGGGCACCCGATTGCTACACAAAAATGCGCACACACTAAAGCAACAGGGTCACTTATCGTGACCTCTTCTGATACATAATGCATTATGCTATCATGATTTAACTGCATATAGGATGCCCTTTTCCGTATAAGGCCATACAAACTTAACAATTGTTTGTTAATAAGTACCCGCATTTATAGCTATATGCGAGACAATGGCACCCGATTGCCACACATAAATGCGCACATACTAAAGCAACAGGGCCACTGTTCATGACCTATTCTGATACATAATAGTTTACGCTATCACGATCTAACTGCAATTAGACTGCCCTTTGCCGTATAAGGCCATACAAACTTAACAAAGTAACCATATTTATAGCTGCATGCGGGAAAAGGTCAACCGATATCCACACAAAAATGCGCACATGCTAAACAAACAGGGCTTCTTATCATGACCTATTCTGAAACATAATACATTATGCTAGCATGATCTAACTGCAAATAGGCTGCCTATTTCCGTATAAGGCCATACAAACTTAACAATTGTTTGTTAATAAGTAACCGCATTTATCGCTATATTAGAGAAAGGGGGCCCGATTTTCACAAATAAATGCGCACAAAGTAAAGCACACTGGGTACCAATCACGCATATTCCAATACATAATGTACTACACTATCATCCTCTAACTGCAAATAGACTGCCCTTTGCCGTATAAGGCCATACAAACTTAACAAAGTAACCATATTTATAGCTGCATGCGGGAAAAGGTCAACCGATTTCCACACACATGCGCACATGCTAAAGAAACAGGGCCACTTACCATGACCTGCTCTGATACATAATACATTATGCTATCATGATCTAACTGCAAATAGGCTGCCCTTTTCCGTATAAGGCCATACAAACTTAACAATTGTTTGTTAATAAGTACCCGAATTTATAGCTATATGTAGGAAAAGGGCACCCGATTGCCACACAAAAATGCGCACATACTAAAGCAACAGGGCCACTGGTCGTGACCTATTCTGATACATAATACGTTACGCTATCACGCACAAACTGCAATTAGGCTGCCCTTTGTCGTATAAGGCCATACAAACTTAACAAAGTAACCGCATTTATCGCCAATTGAGGGAAAAGGGCACCCGATAGCCACACAAAAATGCGCACATAATAAAGCAACAGGGTCACTTATCATGACCTATTCTGATACATAATACATTATGCTATCATTATCTGACTGCAATTAAGCTGCCCTTTGTCGTATAAGGCCATACAAACTTAACAATTGTTAGTTAATAAGTAACCGCATTTATCGCTATATGAGGGAAAGGGCACCCGATTGCTACACAAAAATGCGCACACACTAAAGCAACAGGGTCACTTATCGTGACCTCTTCTGATACATAATGCATTATGCTATCATTATTTAACTGCAAATAGGATGCCCTTTTCCGTATAAGGCCATACAAACTTAACAATTGTTTGTTAATAAGTACCCGCATTTATAGCTATATGCGAGACAATGGCACCCGATTGCCACACATAAATGCGCACATACTAAAGCAACAGGGCCACTGTTCATGACCTATTCTGATACATAATAGTTTACGCTATCACGATCTAACTGCAATTAGACTGCCCTTTGCCGTATAAGGCCATACAAACTTAACAAAGTAACCATATTTATAGCTGCATGCGGGAAAAGGTCAACCGATATCCACACAAAAATGCGCACATGCTAAACAAACAGGGCTTCTTATCATGACCTATTCTGAAACATAATACATTATGCTAGCATGATCTAACTGCAAATAGGCTGCCTATTTCCGTATAAGGCCATACAAACTTAACAATTGTTTGTTAATAAGTAACCGCATTTATCGCTATATTAGAGAAAGGGGGCCCGATTTTCACAAATAAATGCGCACAAAGTAAAGCACCCTGGGTACCAATCACGCATATTCCAATACATAATGTACTACACTATCATCCTCTAACTGCAAATAGACTGCCCTTTGTCGTATAAGGCCATACAACTTAACAAAGTAACCATATGTATAGCTGCATGCGGGAAAAGGTCGACCGATTTCCACACACATGCGCACATGCTAAAGAAACAGGGCCACTTACCATGACCTGCTCTGATACATAATACATTATGCTATCATGATCTAACTGCAAATAGGCTGCCCTTTTCCGTATAAGGCCATACAAACTTAACAATTGTTTGTTAATAAGTACCCGAATTTATAGCTATATGTAGGAAAAGGGCACCCGATTGCCACACAAAAATGCGCACATACTAAAGCAACAGGGCCACTGGTCATGACCTATTCTGATACATAATACTCTACGCTATCACGATCTAACTGCAAATAGGCTGCCATTTTCCGTATAAGGCCACAAAAACTTAACAAAGTAACCACATTTATAGCTGTATGCGGGAAAAGGGCAACCGACTCCCACACATTATGCTATCATGATATAACTGAAAATAGGCTGCCCTTTTCCGTATTAACGAACAATTGTTAAGTTGTTATGGCCTTGTACGATAAAAGAGAGCCTATTTGCAGTTAGATGATGATAGTGTAGTGCATTATGTATTGGAATAGGTCGTGATTGGTACGCAGGGTGCTTTACTTTGTGCGCATTTATTTGTGAAAATCGGGCACCCTTTCCCTCATATAGCGATAAATGCGGTTACTTATTAACTAAAAATTGTTAAGTTTCTATGGCCTTATACGGCAAAGGGCAGCCTATTTTCAGTTATATCATGATAGCATAATGTATTATGCATCAGAATAGGTCATGATAAGTGTCTCCGTTTAAATAGTATGGGCGCATTTTTGTGTGGGAGTCGGTTGCCCTTTTCCCGCATACAGCTATAAATGTGGTTACTTTGTTAAGTTTTTGTGGCCTTATACGGAAAATGGCAGCCTATTTGCAGTTAGATCGTGTTAGCGTAGAGTATTATGTATCAGAATAGGTCATGACCAGTGGCCATGTTGATTTAGTATGTGCGCATTTATGTGTGGCAATCGGTTGCCCTTTTCCTACCAAGAACTATAAATGCCGGTACTTATTAACAAACAATTGTTAAGTTTGTATGGCCTTATACGGAAAAGGGCAGCCAATTTGCAGTTAGATCATGATAGCATAATGTATTATGTATTAGAATAGGTCATGTTAAGTGATCCTGTTGCTTTAGTATGTGCGCATTTGTGTGTGGCAATCGGATGCCCTTTTTTACTTCAATTAGCGATAAATGCGGTTACTTTGTTAAGTGTGTATGGCCTTATACGGAAAAAAACAGCCTATTTGCAGTTAGCACGTGATAGCGTATGGTTTTATGTATCAGAATGGGTCATGAACAGTGGCCCTGTTGTTTTAGTATGTGCGCATTTGTGTGTGGCAATCGGGTGCCCTTTTCACGCATATAGCTATAAATGCCGGTATTTATTAACAAATAATTGTTAAGTTGTTATGGCCGTGCACGGTAAACGACAGCCTATTTGCAGTTAGAGGATGATAGTGTAGTACATTATGTATTGGAATATGCGTAATTGGTACCCAGGGTGCTTTACTTTGTGCGCATTTATTTGTGAAAATCGGGCCCCCTTTCCCTAATACATGTATAGCGATAAATGCGGTTACTTATTAACAAACAATTGTTAAGTTTGTATGGCCTTATACGGAAATAGGCAGCCTATTTGCAGTTAGATCATGCTAGCATAATGTATTATGTATCAGAATAGGTCATGATAAGTGGCCCTGTTTGTTTAGCATGTGCGCATTTTTGTGTGGAAATCGGTTGACCTTTTCCCGCATGCAGCTATAAATATGGTTACTTTGTTAAGTTTGTATGGCCTTATACGGCAAAGGGCAGTCTAATTGCAGTTAGATCGTGATAGCGTAAAGTATTATGTATCAGAATAGGCCATGACCAGTGGCCCTGTTGCTTTATTATGTGCGCATTTATGTGTGGCAATCGGGTTCCATTTTCTCGCAAATAGCTATAAATGCGGGTACTTATTAACAAACAATTGTTAAGTTTGTATGGCCTTATACGGAAAGGGGCATCCTATTTGCAGTTAAATCATGATAGCATAATGTATTATGTATCAGAGCAGGTCATGGTAAGTGACCCTGTTGCTTTAGTATGAGCGCATTTGTGTGTGGTAATCGGGTGACCTTTCCCTCATATAGCGACAAATGCGGTTACTTATTAACTAACAATTGTTAAGTTTGTATGGCCTTATACGGCAAAGGGCAGTCTAATTGCAGTTAGATCGTGATAGCGTAAAGTATTATGTATCAGAATAGGTCATGACCAGTGGCCCTGTTGCTTTAGTATGTGCGCATTTATGTGTGGCAATCGGGTGCCATTTTCTCGCATATAGCTATAAATGCGGGTACTTATTAACAAACAATTGTTAAGTTTGTATGGCCTTATACAGAAAAGAGTATCCTATTTGCAGTTAAATCATGCTATCATAATGTATTATGTATCAGAGCAGGTCATGGTAAGTGACCCTGTTGCTTTAGTAAGAGCGCATTTGTGTGTTGTAATCGGGTGACCTTTCCCTCGTATAGCGACAAATGCGGTTACTTATTAACTAACGATTGTTAAGTTTGTATGGCCTTATACGGCTAAGGGCAGCGTAATTGCAGCTAGATCATGGTTGCATAATGTATTATGTATCAGAAGAGGTCACGATAAGTGACCCTGTTGCTTTAGTGTGTGCGCATTTTTGTGTAGCAATCGGGTGCCATTTTCTCGCATATAGCTATAAAAGCGGGTACTTATTAACAAACAATTGCTAAGTTTGTATGGCCTTATACAGAAAAGGGCGGCCTATTTGCAGTTAGATCATGATAGCATAATGTATTATGTATCAGAATAGGTCATGATAAATGATCCTGTTGCTTTAGTATGTGCGCATTTGTGTGCGGCAATCGGATGCCCTTTTTTACTTCAATTAGCGATAAATGCGGTTACTTTGTTAAGTTTGTATGGACTTATACGGAAAAAACAGCCTATTTGCAGTCAGCTCGTGATAGCGTATGGTTTTATGTATCAGAATGGGTCATGAACAGTGGCCCTGTTGCTTTAGTATGTGCGCATTTTTGTGAGGAAATCGGGTGCCCTTTTCACTCATATAGCTATAAATGCGGATACTTATTAACGAACAATTGTTAAGTTATTATGGCCTTGTACGGTACAAGGGAGCCTATTTGCAGTTAGATAATGATAGTGTAGTGCATTATGTATTGGAATAGGTCGTGATTGGTACGCAGGGTGCTTTACTTTGTGCGCATTTATTTGTGAAAATCGGGCACCCTTTCCCTCATATAGCGATAAATGCGGTCACTTATTAACTAACAATTGTTAAGTTTGTATGGCCTTATACGGCAAAGGGCAGCCTAATTGCAGTTAGATCGTGATAGCATAATGTATTATGTATCAGAATAGGTCATGATAAGTGCCCCGGTTTCTTTAGCATGTGCGCCTTTTTGTGTGGGAATCGGTTACCCTTTTTCCGCATACAGCTATAGCTATAAATGTGGTTACTTTGTTAAGTTTGTATGGCCTTATACGGCAAATGGCAGTCTAATTGCAGTTAGATCGTGATAGCGTAAAGTATTATGTATCAGAATAGGTCATGACCAGTGGCCCTGTTGCTTTAGTATGTGCGCATGTGTGTGTGTCAATCGGGTGCCCTTTTCCCGCAGTTAGCGATAAGTGCGGTTACTTTGTTAAGTTTGTATGGCCTTATACGAAAACAAAACAGCCTATTTGCAGTTAGATCGTGATAGCGTAAAGAATTATGTATCAGAATAGGTCATGAACAGTGGCCCTTTGCTTTAGTATGTGCGCATTGTTTTGTGGCAATCGTGTGCCCTTTTCCCGCATATAGCTATAAATGCGGGTACTTATTAACAAACAATTGTTAAGTTGTTATGGCCTTGTATGGTAAACGACAGCCTATTTGCAGTTAGAGGATGATAGTGTAGTACATTATGTATTGGAATATGCGTGATTGGTACCCAGGGTGCTTTACTTTGAGCGCATTTATTTGTGAAAATCGGGCCCCCTTTCCCTAATATAGCGATAAATGCGGTTACTTATTAACAAACAATTGTTAAGATTGTATGGCCTTATACGGAAATAGGCAGCCTATTTGCAGTTAGATCATGCTAGCATAATGTATTATGTATCAGAATAGGTCATGATAAGTGGCCCTGTTTGTTTAGCATGTGCGCATTTTTGTGTGGAAATCGGTTGACCTTTTCCCGCATGCAGCTATAAATATGGTTACTTTGTTAAGTTTGTATGGCCTTATACGACAAAGGGCAGTATAATTGCAGTTAGATCGTGATAGCGCAAAGTATTATGTATCAGAATAGGTCATGACCAGTGGCCCTGTTGCTTTAGTATGTGCGCATTTATGTGTGGCAATCGGGTGCCATTTTCTCGCATATAGCTATAAATGCGGGTACATATTAACAAACAATTGTTAAGTTTGTATGGCCTTATACGGAAAAGGGCATCCTATTTGCAGTTAAATCATGATAGCATAATGTATTATGTATCAGAGCAGGTCATGGTAAGTGACCCTGTTGCTTTAGTATGAGCGCATTTGTGTGTGGTAATCGGGTGACCTTTCCCTCATATAGCGACAAATGCGGTTACTTATTAACTAACCATTGTTAAGTTTTTATGGCCTTATACGGCAAATGGCAGTCTAATTGCAGTTATATCGTGATAGCATAATGTATTATGTATCAGAACAGGTCATGATAAGTGACCCTGTTGCTTTTGTGTGTGCGCATGTGTGTGTGGCAATCGGGTGCCATTTCCCTCATATAGCGATAAATGCGGTTACTTATTAACTAACAATTGTTAAGTTTGTATGGCCTTATACGACAAAGGGCAGCTTAATTGCAGTCAGATCATGATAGCATAATGTATTTTGTATCAGAATAGGTCATGATAAGTGACCCTGTTGCTTTAGTATGTGCGCATTTTTGTGTTGCAATCGGGTGCCCTTTTCTCGCAATTGGCGATAAATGCGGTTATTTTGTTAAGTTTGTATGGCCTTATACGACAAAGGGCAGCCTAATTGCAGTTTGTGCATGGTAGCGTAACGTATTATGTATCAGAATAGGTCACGACCAGTGGCCCTGTTGCTTTAGTATGTGCGCATTTTTGTGTGGCAATCGGGTGCCCTTTTCCTACATATAGCTATAAATTCGGGTACTTATTAACAAACAATTGTTAAGTTTGTATGGCCTTATACGACAAAGGGCAGCCTAATTGCAGTTTGTGCGTGATAGCGTAGGGTATTATGTATCAGAATAGGTCACGACCAGTGGCCCTGTTGCTTTAGTATGTGCGCATTTTTGTGTGGCAATCGTGAGCCCTTTTCCTACATACATGTATAGCTATAAATTCGGGTACTTATTAACAAACAATTGTTAAGTTTGTATGGCCTTATACGGAAAAGGGCAGCCTATTTGCAGATTGATCATGATAGCATAATGTATTATGTATCAGAAAATGTCATAATAAGTTATCCTGTTGCTTTAGTATGTGCGCATTTGGGTGTGGCAATCGGGTGCCCTGTTTACCACAATTAGCGATAAATGCGGTTACTTTGTTAAGTTTGTATGGCCTTATACGGAAAAAACAGCCTATTTGCAGTTAGATTGTGATAGCGTAAAGTATTATGTATCAGAATAGGTCATGGCCAGTGGCCCAGTTGCTTTAGTATGTGCTCATTTGTGTGGCAATCAGGTGCCCTGTTCCCGCATATAGCTATAAATGCGGATACTTATTAACGAACAATTGTTAAGTTGTTATGGCCTTGTACGATAAAAGACAGCCTATTTGCAGTTAGATGATGATAGTGTAGTGCATTATGTATTGGAATAGGTCGTGATTGGTACGCAGGGTGCTTTACTTTGTGCGCATTTATTTGTGAAAATCGGGCCCCCTTTCCCTAATATAGCGATAAATGCGGTTACTTATTAACAAACAATTGTTAAGTTTGTATGGCCTTATACGGAAAAGGGTAGGCTATTTGCAGTTAGATCATGATAGCATAATGTATTATGTATCAGAATAGGTCATGATAAGTGGCCCTGTTTCTTTACTATGTGCGCATTTATGTGTGGCAATCGGGTGCCCTTTTCGCGCAATCAGCGATAAATGCGGTTACTTAGCTTGTTAACGAATACTTGTTAAGCGCCTTATACTGTAAAGGGCAGCCTATTTGCAGTTATATCAGACTAGAGTAGAATATTGTGTATCATACCAGGCGATGGTAGATGCCCTTGTCTTTTAGTTTGTGCTCATTTCTGTGTATCATTTGGTCGCATATAGCGACTTTAGCAGGCAAGTGGTTAAATTTAGATAGTCGTATAGGCAAAAATTGAGTCTTATTGCAGTTAGATTGCGATAAAATAGTCTATGTTGTTTCAATATAGAACGTGAGGGGGGACCTGATTTCTTCTGATTGTGCGCATCTCTGTGTAAGACTCGGGTACCCTACGCCCACATGTAGCGATGAATGTGGTTACCTATTACGATGGAAGCGGCACAAAAGGGGTTAACCTTGTGAACATGTTGTTAATATTTTTGGACGAAGAGCATCAGTATATTGTCTGGAGAATGAATATTTGAAATTTGGATCCAATTCAAGCGCATTACCGTTCAAATCGGCCAGTAACGTATATCAGTAACGTAGGTAACGGGTCGCGGTGGTCGCGGGTCGCGGCTACCTATCACCAAATAAGATCTCTATATATATATATATATATATATATATATATATATATATATATATATATATATATATATACATGGACATTTCACTCAATTAAGCACATTTGAAGTCACGAACACTCATACCGAGTCCGTGCCTCCATAACTCTGATAAATATGTATCCGGATATGGCAAAACGACCACTGACTGATAAAAAGAACACAAATTCTAGTGACGTTGCACACTATTAGTATTTCTTACCAGTTTTAGTTCACTATGCGAAAGGTGTATATTATTTAACTGTTCGACCATAAGTCAATACCGAATATCTTATTGCAACCCAACCCAACCTAAATCGGTTATGCTCTTCTCGACTGAATAACCACCCTCTGCATTTGATGTTAATTGCACTCAGACACTTATGCGATAAACGTATCGTGTTGAGTTGGCAATTATAGGGGATTCGACCATGATGGACACAGATTGTGAACGAGCTCTTTTCATGCTCGAACTCGGTCTAACCAGACACAGTAAATTTTGTCCGATTCTTCGTCTGCAGTTTTAAACCTGCATGGTGTCAGTTATCGACACCTTTCTCACAATGAACGCCGACAGATAATTATTACGAATAGCTATGTGTAGTCGTAATTTTTCGGACGGTCCAAAAAACATTTTCGCAGAAATAACGGCTACGAGTCCGTTTGTGAGACAATCGTTCTTGTCACTCGCAGTATAAGGGGATTACGGAACTTCTTGTCGTGATTATGTTCTTAATTATGCTGTTATCAGGCCATACAGTATTGCTCTAATTAATCGACTCCTTAAACACAGCAGAATTATGGGTAACTTTCCGATGATGGCAACAAGCCATATTTCCGACTAAATCCTGAAAAGTTACCCATAATTCTGCTGTGTTTAAGGAGTCGATTAATTAGAGCGTTACTGTAGCTTCGATTTGTGTTTCGCAATCTTGATTCTCGTGTCTCACGACGATGAATGATTTGATAAAAATTTAGGACGCATGGCGATCATAATTTGATGACACAATCTCAGAGTCATCTCCCACACAGATGAGCTGAGAAACGATCGCGAACGTATTACTTTATGGTGTATTTGTGAGTTCTGTTGAAAATCCAAAACCGCAATCGTAACAACTAGGGAAAAACGACAACGAATATAGAAAAAACACAAATTCTAGTGACGTATATTACCCTATTCGTAATAATTATTTGTTGTCGTTCATTAAGCGAAAGGTGTCAAATATATCATTATCCGAATGTGTAAAATCGCACTGTTACATGGTTTTCATGCAACAAATTGGCTTTTCATATCGGGGAAGAGAAGCTGTTGCAATCATATTAAAAGCCAAAAACCTACGGAAATCCGATTGAGAAACCCTATAGCTGCAATCACCCGCATTGGACAAGTCAACATATATATATGTGCAATGTGAACAATAATAAACCGTTCCTCGAATAAGTCCGATATAACTGAGTCTGCAGTAATGCCCTAAATAATCGACCCCTTAACCATAGCATAATTATAGGTAATTTTTCAGGATTTAGTCGTAAAATATGGCTTGTTGACATTCATCAGAGCTTTCCGATGGAATGCTGGACGTTTCGGTTCGGCACCTGGACGTTTCGGCACCCGATTATTAGGCACTTCGGCACCTGTTAATTGTCAGACCAACGACACTATCAGTGATGACTATAAGTGATGTTTATTGTCATTCTTTACTTCAATAATGTTATAAAACATATGAAGTGGAACAAATGATAACGATAGCGGTGAACATATGCATATCGCGAGTCATACACAATAAGCAGGGATGTGGCTAGAGGGTCTCCGCTGGGGGGGGGGGGTGTCCACCTTAGGAATTTCCAACTGCACCCCCCCCCCCTTGAGTCGGAATCGCACCAACACAACTTTTTGCATAATTCCATTTGCACCCCCCCCCCCCCTTGTACCTCATGCTCAGGCCTAATTTCCTATATATTCATAAGCCATGCTTCTATTTTCCCAGTATGAGAACATTAAGATATTTTAACCTGAAAATTGCCCCCAAAAAGAACAACTAGTGATCTAATTCCAGACAAATGCAGACAGCTGCCGACAACAGACCAGGAAACACCGGGCCGACCATGGTTGTTTGGCCCGGTGTGAGAAATTTTTGAAAACTATATACAAGAAAATCGCAAATCCTAGCATCTAGACTGGCCTCAACTGAAGCTTTCCTAGTGTTGGAAATTTCAAACCTCATGCTCCCCCTCAGGTTGGAAAATTCTTCAACTGATGACCATTTATGTCTACAAGTTTGACCAAATGTAGTAAAATATTGTTTTGCTAAACTAATTAGCAGTTTTGTATTGGCCATGTGGATGGGGCCATGACACACCGGGCCGACCATGGTTCGGCCCGGTGTGCGAAAATTTTGAAATCTGAACAAGAAAATCCCAAAATCCTAACATCTAGACTAGCCTCAAGCCTTCCTACTGTTGGAAATTTCAAACCCTACACCCCCACTTAGGTTGGAAAATTTCCAACTGATGACAATTCCAATGACAATGTTGACCAATTGTATGACAATATTGTTTTCTTAAATTAACTAGAAGTTTTTGACTGGCCACGGGGGAGGGACCAGGACACAAGCTTTCCAAGTGTTGGAAATTTCCAACCTGTCACCCCCTAAGGTTGGAAAATTTCCAACTGATGTCCATTTCTGTCAAAAATTTTGACCAAAAATAGGAACATATGCAAATATTGGTCGAAAAACAATAAATTCCCCCCAATAAATTGTTTTATAATCAAACTACAAGAACATTTTCAACCTATTGTTGGTGTGAAATTTCGTTGTGGCAGGTATGAAATTTCCAACTATTGAAAATATAGCTCTCTGCTGGGGGGGGGGGTGAGACACCCCCCCCCCTCTAGCCACATCCCTGACAATAAGGTATGACAATATCCGGTCCCATTCAAAATGCCCACTAAGAGACAGAAAACCCAGCTTCTAGTTGTGCACGGAATAATAAAGAGCGTCAATTATTACGTCTAAACTACTCCTGATACATGTAATTGAGACACTACAGAGAGCGGGTATGTCATCTGTCTGAACTGTTGAAATCATTGATGCATTTGTACTACTTCTTTAAGCTTTCTCGTGGAATAGACAGTACCCTCGCAGCATCGAAATAATTCATCTTGAACTAAAGTGTTGTCAAGTATCATCACGTCGCATGATGTATACCACCAAACTATATATAGACATCACATATTGATTCAATTTTTTTTCTCTCGGAGTTTTCCACATCGTTGTAGAAGGGTATATACGCTTTTGAAAATGAGCACAGTGGAAGCGACGTCAAAAGATCCACTCTATAATGGTGCCTATCGATTTACTAACAATGTTTCGGTGCAAGTGACTATATACCTATAAATTATGAGGCAATTATTATGTAACCTAACTCCGATCAGGCATCATATACAAATTTTCAAGTATCTTCACAAATTATTTTAATTCAAATTGAATATTTGTCGATAAAACGCGCATTATGATTGAGAGCGGCTAACTGTTGTGTGCCATTAACAAGCATGCAGCCATGGGTTACCATGCCATCATGAAAATATTTTCACAAGAACGAGAAGATGTAGAGTGTTACTCAGAAAGTGAACAAAAGGTGTTGGTAAATAAATTGATTCTATTCATGAACGAATTTCAATGACGCTGATCAATTGTGATTTAAGTAACCCCAGTGAGCTTATCTAGAGATTTGATGCACAAGAATTAAAGTAAAAAATTAAAGAATAAACCATGTGCCGAAAGGTCTCAGATGAAGTGCCGAAACGTCCAAATGTTTGGGCCGAAACAACCAAGTGCCGAAAACTAAGGTACCGAAACGTCCTGAAAAACCAGGTGCCGAAATGTCCAGGTGCCGAAACGTCCTGCACCCTTCCGATGAATGGCAACAAGCCATATTTCCGACTAAATCCTGAAAAATTACCCATAATT
Organism: Siphonodentalium dalli; assembly: GCA_032622095.1. Classification (NCBI taxonomy): domain Eukaryota; kingdom Metazoa; phylum Mollusca; class Scaphopoda; order Gadilida; family Siphonodentaliidae; genus Siphonodentalium; species Siphonodentalium dalli. The sequence continues at coordinate 121,503,538 of CP136062.1, forward strand.
ATGCTGTGGTTAAGGGGCCGATTATTTAGGGCACTACTGTAGGTCGTATTCCTAAAACACCGGGGTGATTTATATGTACATCTGTCATGATTCCAGATAATGCCGCGGATCTATACTCTGGCTACGCCCGTAGAGATCATACCACAACAGTTAAAACCTGGGAACTTACAGGGAAGTGTAATATATTTAGCTGTTTGTGAAGGTCCCATGCAGCTCGAGATTGCATGATTTAATTAAGTTACGTTGGTGGGCGATTTTGCTTTACGTCGTTTACAATCATGGAATTTCTCCCGGGTAATCAATTCAATGTTTATTCCGATATCGGCTCACTTAAGTCACACAAGTCATTCAACCCCGAGCTGGGACCACGCCTACTTGAAATGGATTATTGAGGAACAATTATTAATAATGAAATATATTCCTTGCTCCTTGTTCCCCGTCTGAACAGGTAGGAATATTCACAACGTTCCAGGGTTTGAACGGTTGGAATATGATATCTTATAGGGTGTATAACCATAGAAGAGATTCATGACATGATCTAAGGCGATTAATTCAGACATTAGCCTCTAATCCAAGTTGTGTCGGGCCAATATCTTCCAGAGATGTCATTCAATTAATCAAAATCCACGAGAGAATAGCGACCTGATATATATTTTGATTCCGGGTATATACATGTATAGACGGGTGTTACCCGGCCTGTTAGTGTGACAGAATGGCAAAGCGACCATTTAATTTTCGACCTTATATATAGTGCTTAGTGAACCTGACGCAAATTTGCGTGTGACCAGATCATGGAATCTAAAACGAACAACGACGTACTATACGGTCACGTACCACTCACTATTCTAAATATATATGTTTTACGTTAACTCTATATATTCTTTGAAAAGACTTACCAAAGTGCCATAAATCGATCGGCTGTGTTAATCTGCATAAACGCTATTAATTTTTGCCATATCGGGGAAATCTAACACTGTACATTCTTTACTGTGAACTCTTTAGAAGAAAATTTCGTTTTTCTTTTCTTTCTGAACCGATTATTTGTATCGCTTTAGTAAATTTTCCAAGACGCATGCTTTCGTATAAACTATTTCCTATATTTATATATACGACTACGAGTCCGTTTGTGAGAATATATTGCCGTTAAAGCTTCTTGCTATTCGCAAAAAGGTGATAGAGTTTTGTTTGCCGTGATTATTTTGTACTTAATTATGTTGCTTACAGTTCATAGTCGGTAGGCTCTATGATTGCACACCCATATTTGGCTTCTCGCAAACGTAAATCGTAACCACGGATATGCCAAACGACAACTGATAGCAGGAACACAATTTCTAGTGACGTAGTACCCTGTTCGTAATTCTTATCAGCAGAGTTCATTATTATTAGCCAATTTTGTGATTGTGCACGAATGCCACGCATGGCATGTTGACCAAAGACCATTTTTTAATAACAACTGCTACTATCTATATATCTGTTACTATTTACAAATGTTTAAAATTGGGGGGGGGGGGGTCTTCAACTAATTGACAATCTTTAAATATAATCGTAGCTATATAATACTTTAATTGTTAGGGTCAAATCTTATTATATCATCTGAAAAACCCCATGCTGGATTAAATTTGCCTAAAATCAACAGTTGTGGGGGCATACACATGGTTTTGTGTCAATAATTCAACATTTATAATGATTTCATTCTGTTTTATATTGAAACTTGTGTTCGTTGTTCACATGGATTACAAGTAACTGTGTATGTCTAGCCCCACCCACATGCTACACAGTAATGTCGACGTACACTATTACCAAGGACACACACGTAGGAACCCTATACACTCTCTACAATCGCAAGAAGCGGAATCTCTCTATAATGATTTTGTATAAACTGACATAGACAATCGATATGTCATGTTACAGGTGTACCTGTACGTTGAAATTGTTTTGTTTTATCCACTCAGGGCAAGACAATTTGATCAGATCTGACAAATTCTTCTATAGATTGAATGTAATTTTAAGTATTGTGGAATTGAATCCTTTGTTTGGTTTAGTGCTTTGTCATATAGGGTATACTATGACAGAGGGGGAATGTTAATGAGCCCATTTATTTAAAAGAAATTAAAACCTTGAAACTTTCGCAACCAGAGTTAGTGTTTGAAAAAGACTCAATGCATTCGCTCCATATACAATTCGATATTCAGGGTCGCTATAACAACCGTCGGGAGCCTATTAAAGGCGCTACTGCAAAGGCGGGGATACATACTTTATCGGCGAGATGTCCGATAACTTTCGAAGACGATTTTCAAGCTTGCTATATCTTTGTATTGGAATACAGAATATACATTTATTCATTGGTGTCTCGGCATCTGATATCCCCGGTGGCTTTTTCGAAAGCAATATTTATGAAGGACAAGAAATCGTTGACGAAGTTTACCCAGGTTGTCGCTCCAGGATTTCTTGCAGCTCCATATGTGACCAGCGAGGATGGTGTCGGACATTCTCCTATAATAAAGGAACACAAGACTGTTCCATGTCGGCCGAAAATTTAGCTGCAACTACAACTGGAGGGAAAGTTTATTCATACAAAAACTCAGGTCTGTAGTATTTATAACATCTTTTTCCGGTGGTAAAATATAGTCGGAATATCACGAAAGCCCTACAACTGACTGCGTTGAAAGGCTAGTATGGTAATTACGGACTATATATATATATATATATATATATATATATATATATATATATATATATATATATATATATATATATATATATATATATATACGTAATTCGAAAATTTACTCATTTCGAGTTTCAATTAGTTCATGGTTTCAGTAACATGGGCTTGGCCCATACACTACACTTTGTGTATATTTGTCCACGAAATCTGAACATTTATACAATATAATTGATACCAGATATACACTCATTTTCATAAGAAATCTATAAGATAACTGAATTGCTAAATCAAAATATATGCGTGTTTCTGGTAACCCGCCAAAATAATCTCAAATAACGCACACAACTATTTTACTTCATATATATATGGTATAGATATTTGGCACAGCTGCATGCATGTCATATGTATGGAATCCTATTAGGGCCACTTGCTAATGGCTCTTTCGGCGCGATGAGCCGAAAGCGACAAAAAGTGCGCCATTAGTAACGCGCCGAAAGCGCCGAAAGCGCCGAAAGCGACAAAATGTGCGATATTAGCGCATGTTTCGGCGCGCCGAAAGCGACAAAATGTGCGCCGTAACGGCGCACATTTTGTCGCTTTCGGCGCGTTACTAATGGCGCACTTTTTGTCGCTTTCGGCGCGCGCCGAAAGCGCCATTAGGCATACTATTATATAGGTCCACTCCCTAATGGCGCGCGCCGGAAGCGACAAAAAGTGCGCCATTAGGGTATGTTTCGGCGCGCGCCGAAAGCGCCGAAAGCGACAAAAAGTGCTCCGAAAGCGCCATTAGCAAGTGGCCCTAATAGGATTCCATACATATGTATTTGTCTCCGAGACAGGCCGAGCATGGCCCTGTGTACATGCCTTGGACTACATATAACACACAAGTCGCCAATTTTTGAAGCTGTGGCAATGCAAATTGTTTTTTGGGGTTGGGTGCATGGGATTCTATGACCCCGGCCCGTGACGAATGCGCGCGTTAATAATTGCGACTCAAATTGACGTCATATATACTTTGAGTCGCAAGGCGCGCTCGTCGTCACGGGGTGGAGTTCGAATCTCACACAGTCCCCCTAAAAATTGACACTGTCTCAAAAACCCATGTATTTTTCTTTATTTTGCCCTTTTCATCGCTAAACATTTTTATTTCTTCAATTATCATCCTAATTCTGGACATATAAGTTTCAATTTCCATTTAAAATTTAAACCCTCACGTTCTATGTCTTATATGTACCTATGCACTTCATTTAAATTGACATATTATTGAATTTCTCAGCTAGTGTGATTAAAGATACGGGCGGTGTTAGCGATGTGTATGCTGTAAACAGCAAGAGTAGTAAAATATAGACAGACTTTGTTCTTAACCCAATCAGAAATATGGCATAAACAGTATGTTATTGTCAAATGTTTTTCCTTTGTTATGTAAACAAAGGCAAAAAACGTTACGTTACCTGGCTTCTGTTTAGATCCGGATATGGTAAATATAAAGAGCGTTTTTTGTTACTATTTTCCTTATATGGAAATAATAAAGAGCGTTTATATCATTTGTGTGTGATTAACCAATAGAATTGAGCTGTGTTATGTAAACAGAAGCAAACTTCTGTAACACGAGCGGGCTCTTGTTTACGTACACCAGCGTACGTCTTGACGACAATATACTATTTACGCGCGGATTATATTTGGCATATGAACAAAACTATATATATATTTTTTTTAATATTCCCTCTGTTGATGGCGATTTGAACAAATATGAACATTTCTGCAACGAACGCCGCCCGTGCCTTTAAGTTATTAAGGTTTTCTGCAAATGAAAATCCGCCCCCAAATTTATTTTGGTCCGTTACCAGAAACACGCATTCGTTGTATTTTGGCCTAAGTTAGGGTCTATTCTCATTGCACACGCGCGTGCGATTAATCGCAGCGTTTTTTAAGGTGCGTGTTAACATAACACAGAGCGATTCGTGATCAATTACCTTCCTCAAACAACCACGTCCTATTCGTGACCAATCATCTTATGCAATCAACCTCGTCATCGAGATAGCCGTTACAGAGAATGGCATGGTTCACTCGGTCACATATACTATCCGGGTACAGTCATTCTCATAACTGATGGGCGATAAAATAATAAATGAAGTACGGAAAGGAAATAGCTTGGAAAGAAGTTTCCAACGTATAGCTAGCATCAGAGGTGATTTTTGTAGAATTCAGTAGAATTATATTACCTGTCAGTCTCGCGCAACACTGTACCCAAGATTGTGTATATATAGATTGATAGTAATGTGCCGTTTAGCATGTGCGATCACTGATGATAAGCCGCCAATGGCGATCAAATTGAAATCCATCACTCATGCATGCGAACAGCGTCCTGGCGACAGAATTCGACCTGAAACGATGCGTGTGTGACTCTTAAGGTCGAATTCTGAGTCCCATCACTTATTCTATTTGAATGGTGGTTCGTCAATTATAGTACCGCGTTGTCGCTGTTGCCAGCGGCTATATACAAATGAGCACTCGATGATGGGGAGGGGGGGGGGGTCTGAAAAAAAACGTCCATACACAGGGTTGAACATAAAAATCCCTCCCAACCATGGGTCTACCATCCTCCCTACATGCAAATCTATTTGTTTTTCTCCCAACAAATTGGGGTCTCATCCCCTCTTTCCCCATAATTTTTACTGGATATCATATGTTTGAGTACAAATGTTTTAAATGAGCTTTATTCATAAAGACGATTTTTGTCAGACCTAGCTAACTATAAGTTAAAACGTTGAAAGATTTAATTCAACCACTTGACTCGTACAATTTTGCTAATCTTGAGTGATAATAACAATTACATACATAAAACTCCTGTAATCTGGGTTGTGATCGTACTATATAGTGTTATATACGTTTCAAGCTGGAATACAATATGCATATGTATGCCCAACTACATGGAATTGAACCCTCTATTTCTAATTATAATTAGCTAGATAAATTGTGTCCTCAAAACTTATGTCATTTTGATGGCATGGCTCGTTATACTCAACTTATACCTGAGTAAATCTAACTGAGGAAAATTAAAGTTAATGTGTCAGCATATATAGGCCTGTATGTGGTCACCCCCAACCGAATGTACTTTATCATCCTCCAACCTACCCTAGACCTGTGTGTGAATGTGTTCGTCAGACCCCCACCCCTATTGGGGGAACTCTTAGCAGTGGGAAGAAGGAATGCTATCGAACACACATATAGAGCCGATCGACCTTAAAAAACGCTGCGATTAATCGCACGCGCGTGTGCAATGAGAATAGACCCTTACACAGGTAGCAAATATCTTAACTATAGATAATGGACGTAAATTGTATATACATCGCTGTATATAGATGGAGTAGTTTGAATATTATTCTTCAAGAATCAGGGGTAGACCTAGTAAAATTCCAATTGATAATCGATATCTTACACCTGAAAGAATGGGCTAAACTTTTGAGTTCACCGTTTCACGGCTGCATCGAAACGACGAAACATAAATGGTTTCAATACCGAATCAACTCGAGTATTATGGGTACTAATGAACCGTTAAAAGAAATTATTTTTAAAGATCCGGTCGTGTGTTCTTTCTGCAAGAAAAGCAAGGAAACATTAATGCATTTGTAGCCCTCTTCTGCTTATTTTTCCTTACCCCTACCCTTAATGAATAATAGGCCATTCCAATGCATAATTTAATTATTTTATAACTGAGTGGGATAATCCATTTAGTATCGAAAAGGTTAAAATGTTAGAAAGTACTTTCTTTGCAAAGTAAATAAATTATATTTTAACAATAACTCTCTGGTCAGTCATGAAATAACGGCATGGTATGATATTAGCCTCTCATTGCATATTGTTTGTTTTCAAAAGATTATGAAAGATAACTGTAAGATGCCCGTTAATTCGTTAAAGATCACTTTCACGAAAAACTGGACATGTCTAAAAACGGAGTTTCCGCCAGTGGGACAGAGACTCCATGCATTTAAGGTCCCTTTCCCCAGCCCATATTTTCTCTCATACATAATCCCCGACAAAAGCCCTGAAAAATAATTATCTCTAAGAAGTCACCCATCGACAATGCATGCATTTTATTTGATTATGACACGCATTGTCACGTCGTGATTACTTCATACCAATCACGATTACAAGTAATGTACTCATGATGAAGCTATCGTTTGGTTTAAATTTAGGTTTATTTTACTAATGATATATTCAGTTAGTTGCATGGCGGACTGACATTTTCCACCAAAAATCACACCAAAAAGAAAGAAATTTCTGGAATATTAATAAAATGTCATTATCCACATGCATTAATAAAACTCTATTTTGTTGGTTTGTTTGTCTGTCTGGCTATGGGCGACCAAACGGCTGGAACATCATAGCTGAAAATTTGTAAACCGGGGACACGGGCAGTGCCATATGGAATAGGCGCCGTTGATCTCACACGATTTAAAGGGGCCAAATAAACCATTTTAATGAAATAATTAATCATAGGTGCCGTTGGCCATAAAGGAGAACTTAAAAATTATATTATCATATATGAGCAATAATGAGCGTTCCTCAAGATTATCAGCCCAGACGATATGTTGAAACATTTGTACACAAGGGGTAATTTGACACGGGGGGTGTCATTGCATAGGTACCGTTGGCCTCAGATGACATAAAAAGCTATTAATAAATAGCTATAAAGAGCGTTAATTGTAAACTTAAAAGATAGGGGTAATTTAACACTGGAGCATTATGGAGTAGGTGCCGTTGAACTCATATATATGACTTAAAGAACCACGAATAATTAGCAATACAGAGCGTTTATTACCATAGAATATATAGAGGTAACATTATCCGGAAAGTGTCATGCAATAGGTGACGTTTACTTGGTGTGACCAATAATTTATTTAAATGGCTTGAAGTGGCCCTAGTAATTTACTAATTCTTTACCAGAGCAACGCCGGGTACCCCAGCTGGTGGAAAATAAACCTGAAATTGTGTGTGAGCCAGCCAAAATTCTTCACAAGAGAAGCCTAATCACATACATGTCCATATTCATGAAACTCTATTGGATGAATTGAGAATGTGCCAGATCTGATCACCGTACTCAGATAATTATTTGATTTGCCATTCAGTTACTCACTTACTACGTCTAAAATTATACATACTGGTAGCCGAAAGCATTGACTGGAAATTAACATTTCTGGTTTGCTGCATACATGTATATCGACTACCGTCGCAAAACTATGACTGTGTGCAGCGAATGTACGTCCAATTGCGGTTGTATCTATCCAATTAAATAGCATATTCAAAGATATAGTATGTGGCTCTGGCATCTTATTCTGACAACTTACATGTAGCTAATTAACTCACAACACTCAGTATCATCGACAAAGGTGACAAGCAATCGTGATTGACAGTTACTTGTCACGTGATTCCTTTACATGAAAAACTCAAAGCTCACAATAAAAGTGTTGTGTTGGTTATAATTGGCGATGAACATGCTCGAATGTACTATTTTCGATGTCGAGCAGCCACATTTCATGTATATATAGCGTTCATTTCGCCCTGCTGTTGTGAGGTAACGGACAATGTTATTGGCTAAGATACTAACGATGACCAATCGGGAAGTGACCCCGCTGTATTATATATGGCTCCGACTCATACAGAATGCTCAGGCATAGGTCGATGGCTCCGTCCGTCTGTCGATCCGTCCGTCCGTCCGATCACCTTGTAACTCGGTATTAATTATCGAATTTCGTTGTCCTGTGGCATGGTGATAGCATATATTGGGAAATGATACCTACATATACCGGTTTCGTCCATTAATTTTGTCAGAGTTACAGTCCTTGTTTGACTTCCAATCTGTGAATTTTGTCTCTGTATGTACATTTCAGATTGTAAGTTGTATTTCGGGCATGTATCATCAGATACGGTTGTGCATTTGGCATGGTGAGAGCACAGCTTGTGATAAGAGATGCCCACATACTACGAGTTTTGTCCATTAATTTTACCATATTTACAGCCCTTATATGACTTGGAAATTTCTTAATTGTGTATTCGTATGAACATTTCAGCTTGTATACGTGGGCATGGGTCATCGGATTTGGTTTTGCTTTGGTGTATTGATAGCTTAGTTTATAGGGGAAAGGATACCACTTCTTGGATTTAGAAAACATGTTTTTTTCCATCCATTCGAATATTTAGTATTGTCTACTCTCTAAACTGATCGTCATGGGCAATGCCACGCTTATCGTTTCACTTTTTGCTTATTTTCTAAACGAGCGGTCCACTTTTCCATGCAACGAAACGCGCTTACCAAGGTAGCTGTTCTTTGTTTTGGTGTAAAGAAACATAGAATGCCATAATACAGCGTCATATGCATACATATTTACAAAGGATAACAGGTCGTTTTATTTTAAAACTAATTATCTAAACATTTTCATCAAGTAATATGAATCCTTCCGCACATGTAATCTCTGTTGTGCTGTCTGTCTTCTGCTTAAATGCCACGATCACTCCTCCAATTAATGATAGACCATTCCAATGTTATAGCTGCATGGAAGGGAGATTTCATTTAGTAAAGACAGGGTTAATAACAATGCCTTGTGTGTGAATGGTCCGGAGCTGTCCAATAGAAAATAATCAGCAATTCTTATTTCTGTGTTTCTTTCAGAATTAATTTCAAAGAAGTTATCTGGCAAGAGATTTCTGCTTGGCTTTTACAGAACTACACATGGAAAGGTTCTGTCTCAACAGTTGGTAATAGCCTGCGAATATGAGGGCGGGGCTTCGGTTACCATCTCAACACCGTTACGGGACCCTTCATACGTCATCACACAAAACCTGAGTAAAGGCGAAGTTGTCAAAATCGCCATTGATACCACGAAATCTGTCCCTGCAGAGAATCTTGTCATCGAAAACAAGACATTGTTGGTTCAATCGACGGAGAAAATATCAGTGTATGCGATGGCGGTCAGTTCTGGAACATCCGATGGCCTAACCGTGATACCAGACAACAAGCTTGGGACTGATTATTATGCATCGACGTGGACATCCAACTCTGACGTCTTTCTCATATCAAACAGTGATAATACGGCGATCATCGTCGATTTCCCGGTCTCAATGGGCGGCACGATCACTTATGCTGGCGTCGGATACGGGCCTGGAGCCCAACTGAGCATCACTCTTTCGGAGTTCGAAACATTCAGTATATTTGGGAATTTTGATATGACTGGTACTCACGTGACCTCGGACAAACCAATCGGAGTTATCAGCGGGAGTCAATGCGCGTACGGGGTCGGCAGCAGCAACTGTGATTTCCTCATGCAATATGTCCCTCCGGTAACAACTTATGGAACTGAGTTCTACGCCATACAGAGCCCACACGGTACTGAATCCTGTTTCTTCGAAGTGCTGGCAAGTGACTCGAACACAGATATCATGGTTGATGATGTGTTGGACAGCTCCATCAGTAATGCAGGTGAAACGGTGAAAATAACATTCTCACCGACGGACTACAAGACCATCAAAACAACGAAGCCATCTATGGTGACAGCATATTGCCCTGGTCGGACGACCAGCTATGGAGGTGATCCATACATGTTGAACATGGTTACAAAAGACCACTTCGCCAGGAGGTTCTCATATTTTACACCACCACAGCAAGGAACGACGGAATTTAACAATTTTCTGTCCGTAGTCATCCATACTGATTATGCATCTGATGTGGTTCTCGATGGCAGCTTGCTCGTTCCGACAAAAGTAGCTACAATCACTGGATCAGGTGGAATGCTATGTCTGGAGACATCCGTTGCAGTCGGGGCCCACTCGATTGCTCATCTGGTCCCTGGAGTGAAGTTTGCCGCTTACGCCTTTGGATTTCATCCAAGCAACCCAACTTCATATGGGATCTATCTCAGTTGAGCTAACTCTGGTTCGGACTGGTTTCATGCTGTGTTTGTGGCATGTATTTATGCGCCTTTGTATTTCTCCTAAGCTGTTCAACTTCGTAGAGAATCTGTCCCAGTATAGTTCTGGCTTAACCCTTTACCCAACAAACCGGCCAAAACCGGCCAAATAAAGCTTCAACAGCCTAAACTATCTTCGGTCTGTCTCAATAGAACCATACAAATATGGATATCATTGGAACCGGCTCCTTGACCACATTGTGATAGTTACAGTTATACCCTGTGCCAATGCATTCTCTTATATATGCGAGTCGACCATAGGTCGCCTCGCATATATAAGAGAATGCATTGGCCTAAAAAAAATCTTTTTTTAACACTTTTTACCATTTTTTCTTACATTCTTTAACAATTTTATAATTTTTAATGTGTTAAGCCAATGCATTCTCTTATATATGCGAGGCGACCTATGGTCGACTCGCATATATAAGAGAATGCATTGGCACAGGGCCCTTCTGTTGGCTAAAGGGTTAAATTACTCGGACTTGTTGCCTGCTATCTTCCGGATATGTATTTACGCCTGTATATGTAGAGAGCACACAGCTCTTTGTCTCTACAGGCGACATATGGCCACCACCAGAGTCGATGTTATTTCTTGGTTTAGTTTCCAATGGCAGAACCTCAACAATATGTGAATATAGATATTTGAAAATACTTATTAATTGGCTTGGTTGTCCAGCGCAGTCTGGGTTAAAAGGGAACCAACATGTGCATATGTATTCTGTTGTTTAACAAACATCCTGGACATACAAATTTGACTGAATAATTTATCAATGCCAAAGATTACCACATGTCTCTCACTTTTACGGTGTCCAGACCCCATCCCCTGACTCGGAGAATATGTAAACTATACCATTTTATAATTACGCTGCATCATTGAGATTACTAAGTTTGGTGAAATGAATTATCTGTATTGGCACCTTCTCCTAAAATGGAAATAAGGATAACAACAATTGCTGCCCTGTATTGTCTACTTTGGATGCCCTCAAATATTTACATAGCCCGCCTGTGTTACACTAAATCCTGTTTGGTGATTGGCCAACTGCCAATTGGGTCACCCGGTTTACATCCCAATAATGCGAACAGTGTATCACGAACAGGACGTTACAAACTATTGACCTAATCTGAACTAATCACTAAACGCGGTCAGCAGAATACTTGGGAATGCTTTTAAAAGTTCAGCCGAATTGCATCTGAAGCCAGTTATTTATATCGATAACGTTACCGTGGCCAAGAGTTTGGAAATCTTATATTGGACTGACTTAATGTACTGCGTGGGCTAGTATCAAATTATCGGCAAATTTCGTGAAAACAAATAAGAATACACTCAGCTTTGTTGTGGGAATACACCATCAAAAAGCTAAATACATGTAAATATAAAAAACATGAATGTATAGTGGGTGCGTGTTACACTATGTGCCCATACGACCACAGCGCCGTATCCCAAAATAACACAGACACCCTCTACATTATTTTCTTAAATAAAGACATGTTTTGTGCTTATTCTAGTGAATCAAATTGATCACTAAGTACACAGGCACTCTGTCCACTCTTTGAGAGAAGAATGAACAGTTTCCGATGATTAGTGTACTTCATGCATTTATATAAGTATACAGTGATGCTCGTCGCGAACAATATGTGTTTAACATAAAGTGCACATACTCTCTGATAACGGTGTTTTACTCCAACGCCCAACTTCATTTGGTAAAACGTGATTGGCTGTTCTAAATCGAACTAGAGTAAATAGTAGTATCCGATCCATGAAACATATTTGATTCTTCACAAAAAACGTTTTTTGGAGATTTATAACTATTGCCTTTACACACAAGATGATGTCATCGATGAATGGCAGTTCTGAAGGAACTGGTCCCTCATTTTATTTTTCAAATAATTTATAAGTCGTTTCTCGTCGATTCCGCAATTCTGAATGCTCCAAATTAAAGGCATGCCTGCTTCATTAAGAACCGGTTTAAAGGCACGTGAGGCCTTAGTTGTCGAAAATATTAAAACGCATACAGTTTGGTTCATATATACCATGACCATCTCGTAAACAGCATGTTATCATAAAGACCTACTATATTTTACCTAAGCAAGAGCCTGATTGTGTTACAGAAGACAGCACAATGCTACTGGCTAATCACACACAAATGGCATAAACGCTCTTTATTAGTTCCATATCAGGAATTCACCAACAAAGAACGCTCTTTATGTTACCATCATAATATAAACAAACACCAGAAAAGTAACTTTTTTATGCTTTTGTTTACATAACAATGGTCAAACATTTGACAATAACATACTGTTGATGCGATATTTCTTATTTGTATACGGACAAAGTCTATCTACATTTTGATGTTCTTTCTGTTTGTGGCGGTTTTTGACGGGTGGAAATATTTTCACAGGATACTCACTGCCAAGGCCAACCGTACCTTTAAGCCATGGGGACCCAAATGAATGTTTCATCGGTCATAACATGGTTAAAGCAAGTTCATAATTTTTACCACTCAACTGATTTTCTAAATTTTTCACAAGCTTGGTCAAGAATTTCATTATTCTTATAGTTGACATCAATATTCAGTGTAATATATCCTTAGAAAAGCAAATTATTGTTTGCCCACTCGAAGGGGGGGGGGAGTAAAAATGCATACACAAGGTTGATTCCCCCCCCCCCCCCCCAATGTTTGGGACCCACCCATCATTCCGTGTAATTTTTATCCATAAAATTGTTTGACACCCACTGCTGTCCATTTCCAAATTCGGTCCATTTAAGCGTCCGCCTCCTATTCCAACCAGGGATTTTTATTAACCACAATTATTGTTACTTCCGGTCACTATTTCCCAGAGTCGTTATTTGGTGGGATAATCTGGATTCAGGTTACGGATTAGACCCGGTACGACGTGGTTCGGTAAACGAACAGACCAGAATCAGTAAACGAACAGACCGTAATCGTATTCAATCGTTATTTCGTCGTAATCCAGATTCAGATTCTGATTCCGATTACGGACTCAAACGTTCATAATGTAAACAAACCGAGATCTCGCCACCTCGAAGTTTAAAAAACACAATAAAACATAAGAATCCGTCACTTGAGTACAAATTATTGTAGAATATAAACGATCAATATCAAAGAATTTTAAATGCGGAGACAAATTTATGTTATCGAGTGTAAACTGGGAGAATATTACTGAAATTAGCCAAATAATAATGTTATTGATAGTAACGCTGGGGGAGCACTTCGGTTGATGGCGAACTTGAAGCAAATCATTGTCGATTTCATTGTCACTTTCATAATGTCAATATCATAATTCCATAAATAAAATACCACCCGAACGCATGTCGATTTCAAATTCGGCAGATACGTCACCATTGACCGAATTCACGTGAACATGCATGAATATGTCTTCTGCTTTGTTCGTTATTATAATTCCTTCTTATTCAAGAAATTATAGGATTATATGATATCGATGGATTATCAGATACGCACGTATGTACTATCTAGTCTTATAGCAATTTCATATTTAACATGTTTTGTTTCGTTAAATGCAGTCGTTTTGCACAATAGTCTCTGTATAGTGCAGAAACACAGGCATTTTTTGGCCAACGTGCTGCACAATAGTAGGAAAATAAAGCTTTGCCCATGAAGCTAATGTTGTGGTCTTGTGATCGCACGTGAACTGCATTTCACAATCGCACAAACACAAATGTAATGCTTATGCTAGGATCTCAGGACTATATAGTGGAAATGTCAGTCAATTTATTGATTAAGTACCCATCACACGTACAAGTTCTAGGGACGTAACGTTTACGGTATGTTCGTTTACTTATTCTGGTCTGTTCTTTTACCGAACCACGTCGTACGGAGTGTAATCCGTAATCTGAATCCAGATTCTCCCACCAAATAACGACTCAGTTAATACAAAAGTTTCATCCAGTTTCATTACTACCGCTTTATTAACTCATGAATGACGCAGAATACAAAAGAGGGAGTATATATAATACTTCTGTTCTGCCCGGCCAGCCGGTTGCTTTATATTAAAAAAAACAAAACAAGACACTGAACAAGGTTTACAAGAACTCTAATAGCTGCTATGAAACAAAATTCATGTCTTTCGTATACTTTTGATATGATTAACAATTACTATATAGCTTACAGTTATGGGAGAAATAATCAGAAAATAACCATATTTTTTCACATAACTTGATCAAAGATAAGTATTACATATGCATTTTTTTCCGTTCACAGAAAGACATCTACCAAGATGTACCAATCTACCATTTCACCAATATCATCACCTATCAGGGGGTGAAACTACATTAAGTGCTTCATTCCTAGTCAACGGAGGAGACTAGAACACCTGCAAGTTGTTTTAAACTAAAAACAAAGTTAAATATTGTATTTGGAGAAAAAAAATGCATGATCTAGAATATATGTTTTGCCCTCCGGACATCCACCCACCCACCCGGGGGAGATTGTGTATCGCACTTTACCCCCCCCCCCCCCGCACACTGAAATAATTAGCAGAAAACTATAGCCACGCCGATCATACCGTTCCAAAATCACAACGTCTGAACTGCGCAGAATCGGGACGAATTTAAGAGGGGGTAAAGTGGCAACATTTGAATGGGGAATTCAGTGTTAATTTTTTAGGAAAGATTGATCAAACATCACAAAGCGCAGGCGACCATATCATACCTTTTTGGAAAGTTTGAAGACTTAATTATCTAGTAACAACGCGAAGCGGAATTTTGATTTTCATCCCAGGTTGGATATTATTGGAGATTATTAAAAAGTAGGCCACCATTGTTTATCATTGTTTATAATATTTCCATCAAATGTCACAAAACAAAACATAAAATGAAAAATCTGCTTTGCGTTGTCACTGGATATATGCTCAAACATTCCAACAAGACATGCAGTATTATTCTACGGTTTGTAAATATTGAGTAATTTTGTCTTGAAAATTAACACTGAATTCTCCATTTAAATGTTGCCACATTACCTCCCTCATAACGACAATGATTCCACCAACGAGAGTAGCTAGATATAAATAAGAATGACTATGTGTGATAACAATTCGGATATAAATGTATGAAAATAGCGACGTTATTCTCTATCTCCAATCGACCACCACAAAGGAGTGTTCCGCGTCAATTTTACATTTCAACAATTAAAGTAAAATTTTTGTCCTTGATCATATTATGGGTGTATTCATCAGGGCCACATCTTTGTCCATATATTGTCAAACTATGGAAAATACCCGTCGATTTAGATTCTAGGCGGTCTGTAGTGACAATCGGTTTGGATGAAATCAATGTAGTGTAAAACATAATGACTCTTACAACCCATTCAGATCAATTTATATGTCAGTTGAACTGTTGAACAAGTAAAACAGATCAGCCTCTTAGAACAATATCGTTCGAAGTTTCAATTCAATCGATACCATTGCTACGTCACTTAGCAGTTACTGGCTGGCCAATCCTATTTCACGTTATCGATAAACCAATAGTGTGAATGTCTGAATGTAGATTAAATGGTTTAAATACCATTTGTTGAGCTTTTAGGACTCCAAAGTACATAAAACATTATGGAGGAAAACAAATATTTTTTTGGTGGAAAAAAAACAGATTTTCGGCACTTCGGACACCAACCCAATGCCACATATATACGTGTCTATAAGTTTTTCCGACCCCCCCCCCCCCCCCGGGCAATCCGGAAAAATGCCTGAAGCAAACTCCCCGGATCGAAGTTACTTTTGTCAGCTTGCGTCAATTGAGTGTAAGTAATAATCAATTTTCGATATAGCGGTGTCATATGTTGGTTGTTACCAATGAGTTAACAATAGCTTGAGGGCATTATACGAATTTTCATTCGTATGTCTGTCAATATAGCGGGATCGCACCGTCAGCATGGCGTGGTTAGAGGGTAGCTTAAATTTTCAACCTGCTTCCCATAGTTGAACCTGATAAGCATGTCCAGTTCTGGACAACTTAATTTGCAAGCACCCCCGCCCACCGCCGTTAGAATATTCGAACGGTAACCTTAAGCTTTCTAACATATTCCAATCTTGGTCTTAGAAATATAAACTATGGAAACTAAGCTATGGGAATACTCAACCTATTAACGGCTTCATATGTTCTACTGCTGGCCACTCACTCCAATACAAGTCTTTGTGTTTCCCTTGGCGTCCGAATCAGCCTTCTCGCATGAATGTTGGTAAAACGTTTTACGAGGAAATCCCTTTGCACCCTATTTGTATTGTGCGTAATATCTAATTCCTCAACGTCTAAAACAATTCCCCCCTCCCCCCCAACCATATATTTTACTTGTAATTCGAAATATAAAACCCTACTAATATATATCGGTGACGATTATTATAAATGATTATAAAGAATGTCTAATAACATCGGTTTTAACTAGATTTAAAATACCGAGTGGGATACTTGTTCATATCTTTACTGACACCAACAAGTATTGTCGCTGGCCTTGGATTATAGGGACACACTGCACCAGCCAATACTCAGTGGAGAGGTTTCACATGTGACGCGGATAGAGTAACGGATACGTTTGTAGTCCAGGCACATCAGACATGAAAGTGGAAAAGTAAGGAAATAAATATGGGAAAGCTGGTTTTTTGAAATATTATTTAGGCCATAACATCGCGTCAAAAATCTACATAAATATAAGAAATTAATGTAGTGGGTGTGTGTTATTGGGGGATGCAGCACCGTGGTCGTTATTGGCACATTTATTGCAAACCGCTTTGAGGTTTACACAATATAGCCTAGCGACCACAGCGCCATAGCCTCCAATAACACACACATGCACCCACTACATTAATTTCTTAACTCGTTTAGGACGATATATCCGTTTCCCAAAACGTTACCTATAGAACGGGAAACGGATATATATAATTCCCACTTCATGCACTTGTTATGCAGCGAATGATTCTTTTATAATAATAATTCTTCAAAAGTGCGGACTATAGTTACAGACGAGACACTATCCAAAGGTAACTGAACACGTGTCGATGATACATTGTCGCACTGGTATCGTGCCTGGTTTTGAGCTCAAATGAATTATTGGCACCCTTAACACGGGGGGGGGGGGGGGGTGAAAAAAAAAATTCATATGCACGTATGCCGGGGTGGTGGGTGGTCAAAGCCACCAACAAGCAATTTTTTCCGCAACTAAAAAAAAATGTCCTGCTTGATTTTTTAGTGTTTTGGCAATGAGTTGGGCTTCAAAAACACTTTGAATGAGAGAAATAATGTAATTCTAACTGGTAAACTGACTGCAGGCAGTTATCGTGTTGTATTTTGTTGCAAATCCAAGATGGCCGCTGGCAGCCATGTTTTTTGTGCCGAATGACATCAAAATGACTCATTCCTATTTACATGTCCATGTTAACATCCATGATAAATAGTATGCACAGAAATTCATATACAGCTGTTTACAGTGAATTTCCCCCCGCAAATCTCTGTTTTAGTGTTAAAAGGGGGGTGGGTGTCAAAAAATGGTCGGAAAAAACTGCCGAAAACGGAAAAAAATTTGGCGGTGGGGGTGGGTGGGTACAAAAAATGATCGAAAGGGAAAAAATGCCATACGTGCCTGAAATTTTTTTTCCGACCAGGGCTGTTTCTCCTCTGCTTTTCGGCGAATTGCGCGATTTGACCATGAATTGTCCATTTTGAAGGTCAAGGTCAGGTAGGGTCACGATTTGACCAGTCCAAAACACTGCCCAGACAAAAGTACCCGACAAAAGTACCCGTCGAAATCCATCCGGTTTTACCCGATTTGACCTTGAATTGGTCCGGGCTGTTTCCCCTCTGCTTTTCGGCGAATTGCTCGATTTGACCTTGAATTGTGCATTTTGAAGGTCAAGGTCAGGTGGGGTAACGATTTGACCCGTCCAAAACACTGCCCGGACAAAAGTACCCGACAAAAGAACCCGTCGAAATACATCCAGTTTTACCCGATTTTACCTCGAATTGATCATTTTGAAGGTCTAGGTCAGGTCGGGGTCACGATTTGACCCATCCAAAACACTCAGTGGACAAAAGTAACCATACGTATTTCAAGGTCAAGGTCACGTCGCACGGGCAAACGAATAGGCTTACGACACTCCCCATACGAAAGTATACATAGACACTAATTTTCATCGAAATCCCGTGATACTCGGGCGTTCGACCTTGAAATTACCCGATTTCAAGGTCAAGGTCACGTCGCACGGGCAAATTAACAGGCCCATGCCACTCCATGGCCGAAAGTAGCCCCACATACCAAGTTTCATCGAAATCGGCTCGGCCGTTTTCGAGTCCATCGCGAACACACAGACAGACAGACACACGCACACACACACCATGATTTCCCAAAATATATAATAGACTAGCCGATGAGCCCGACGTTGTCCGGGCTATTAAAAAACCAAATTTCAAGTCGATAGCTCTACCCAGCCCGACGTTGTCCGGGCTATTCAAAAACCAAATTTCAAGTCGATAGCTCTACCCGTTTCCGAGATCTGGTCTGCGCATGCGCGAAGCTTTGCGTCGCACGGGCTCGGCAACCCGATAAAATTCGTATCCGGGGCAAGATACATTCACATACCAAATTTCAAGTCGATAGCTCCACCCGTTTCCCAGATCTCGTCTGCGCACGCGCGAAGCTGGTGTCGCACGGGTTCGGCGACCCGATAAAATTCGCATCCGGGGCAAGATAAATTCACATAGCAAATTTCAAGTCGATAGCTCCACCCGTTTCCGATATCTCTTCTACGCATGCGCGAATCGGGCGCCGCACGGGCTCGCCAATACGACAACGTCCACCGCCTGGTCAAACTACACACACGTACCAAGTTTCGTCCCGATCGGTCGAGAATCGTAGATTTGTATCAATGACAAACAAATAGACAAACAGACAGACAAACAGACAGAGGTCTTCAAAATATATATGAGACTATCCGATGAGCCCGACGTTGTCCGGGCTATTCAAAAACCAAATTTCAAGTCGATAGCTCCCCCCGTTTCCGAGATCTGGTCTGCGCATGCGCGAAGCTTGCGTCGCACCGGCTCGGCGACCCGATAAAATTCGTATCCGGAGAAGATACATTCACATAGCAAATTTCAAGTCTCCATATCTGGTCTGCGCATGCGCGAAGCTTGCGTCGCACGGGCTCGGCGACCCGATAAAATTCGTATCCGGGGCAAGATACATTCACATAGCAAATTTCAAGTCGATAGCTCCACCCGTTTCCGAGATCTCGTCTGCGCATGCGCGAAGCTGGCGTCGCACGGGTTCGGCGACCCGATCAAATTCGTATCCGGGGCAAGATACATTCACATACCAACTTTCAAGTCGATAGTTCCACCCGTTTCCGAGATCTCGTCTGCGCATGCGCGAAGCTGGCGTCGCACGGGCTCGGCGACCCGATCAAATTCGTATCCGGGGCAAGATACATTCACATACCAAATTTAAAGTCGATAGCTCCACCCGTTTCCGAGATCTCGTATGCGCATGCTCGAATCGGGCGAAGCACGGGCTCGCCAATACGACAACGACGACCGCCTGTCTCGGCGACCCGATAAAATTCGTATCCGGGGCAAGATACATTCACATACCAAATTTCAAGTCGATAGCTCCACCCTTTTCCGTGATCTCGTCTGTGCATGCGCGAAGCTGGCGTCGCACGGGCTCGGCGACCCGATAAAATTCGTATCCGGGGCAAGATACATTCACATACCAAATTTCAAGTCGATAGCTCCACCCGTTTCCGAGATCTCGTCTGCGCATGCGTGAAGCTGGCGTCGCACGGGCTCGGCATCCCGATAAAATTCGTATCTGGGGCAAGATACATTCACATACCAAATTTCAAGTCGATAGCTCCACCCGTTTCCGAGATCTGGTCTGCGCATGCGCGAAGCTGGCGTCGCACGGGCTCGGCGATCCGATAAAATACGTATCCGGGGCAAGATACATTCACATAGCAAATTTCAAGTCGATAGCTCCACTCGTTTCCGAGATCTCGTCTGCGCATGTGCGAAGCGGGAGCCGCACGGGCTCACCAATACGACAACGTCGACCGCCTCTTCAAACTACACACACGTACCAATTAAGTTTCGTCCCAAGAAACATAGTTTATGAATACATAGGACATTAGGCCTGAGGACTGATGTGCAAATGGAATTATGCAAAAAGTTGTGTTGGTGTGATTCCGACTCAAGGGGGGGGGTGCAGTTGGAATTTCCCAAGGTGGACACCCCCCCCCCCCCCCCCCAACGGAGACCCTCTAGCCACATCCCTGGTTACTTCCCATTAAGTACATGCGGCCAAATGGCGCCGAATGTCCTCGAATTGCTGGGTAATAAAACCAAATGGCACCGACCTGAGTGACGCATTTGCTATGTTTTTACTAGTATCGCGTTTAGCCTTGTAGTTGGGTCAAACTGCACACAGTTTCTTTGCTTTGTTTACCATTTTACAATGCCATGGACATTGGTTGTCAACCACCAAATTTAAAGTACTTGGGCGCCAGACTGCGCTCTGGCGACTTGCTATGCGGTCCATGGCAGGTGGATCTTGACCCATTCAAGAGAAATATAAGTATATTCCTGGATCATATAACTTTGGAAACTAATTACATTTGATTCAAAATGTCACAAACATCTTTATCTCGTCATATAGCGAAATTACAGTCTCCAAACGCATTATTTTCCAAAAATCGGTTTCCATACCAACCATCGCAATTTGGTGGTATCTACCCAAAATTTCTGGAGGATTTATAGACTACGGATGATCACCCATATAGTATGAGTTGTCACGCGGAGAATTCTGCCATGACAAATGTCTGACCCAGCAATAAATAAACGCATAAATTGCTATACAATGATATAAAAGTAAGCATTTTAACGTTAGAAAACGGGGTTTGGCGGCCATTTTAAATGGCGCCCTCTGCCGGTGATGAGTGATTTTCGAGGAAGTCTTGTTCCAGCTGTTGGCAAAATAGTCTTGGATCATTTAACTTTGGAAATCATTTATATTTTATTCAAAAATCCGAAAATCAGTTGCCATGACAACCGGTCGCAATGTGGTGGTATCTACCCAAAATTATTTCTGGAAGATTTATAAACTACGCCGTATCCTCCAATAATACACACCCACTACATTCAGGTGACACTCCACAGTTTCTGCAGGGATTGGTGCAAAAATAAGGGGGCATCAATTCAATGAAAAATAACAGAAATGTGATCCCACAACACATATACAATGTATATATACCTGGGTTGAGCACATACTAGGCTTAAAGATTTTGGTACAGAATTGTCATTTTAATGGGGGTAGCAAGAGTTATGCCCCTTGATTGTGTGCCTGAAAAATGAAATTTTGATGCAAAAATGACCAAAATAAGCGATTTTCAGGCTCGTGGGACACAAAAACCAGAAGATCTATGGTATAGCCGCCTATGTTGTTTGGAAGAACACTGTTTCGTCACAAAAATATCAAAAAATTTCAAACTTCTCACCACTGTAAGTTTTAACAAAATATTTTTCATCCAGATGACAAATTTTAGGTGCTAAAATGTCACGCTGGTGTCTGGAGCCACTGTTTCGCAGAAATCGCTACTACTTCATACTGGTGGGGTCAAGGTCACCTGAAACAATATTTTTCAAAACTCAAAGACATCCTCTAAAAATCCACAAATTCATAACTAACCTTCTCTCAATAAACATACCACACCCATGGTGACAGAAAACACTGGTACTCTATTCTAAGAAATTTACCCCTACTGATAATTCGAAACTGTGGAGTGTCACCTTAAGGGAAATGCAATTTTATTAATCTTTAATAGGGACCACACCTCCATATTCTCTGCATTATACCGCTTAAAATGATATATTACACCACATGCGTTATTGCAATCACAGGCAGCAAGATTGGGTGGGGATTTACATGCACCCCCATGATTTCACCCCTTTTGGGTCTTTCAGAACCCAATGACGTTATGCTTGACGTAGTGAAAAAATGGATATATTCAACCATCATCTATAGCTTGAAAAAGGTCTGAAATGCTAAAATGTTGTATAAATATATTATGAGATGCATATTTTCCTCAGATATCAAAATAAAACATAATATTTCATACAACAACTATCTTTAATACTCTCCCAGAAATATGGGTTAAAAAATTCCAAGTCTTATTTAGCATTAAGGGAAAGCTTTACAAGGTTATGACATCACATGAACAATATGTTGTCAAGTGAAATATGACCAAGGAAACCTGTATTATTATATTTCACACTTGTGAATAAGAAAGACTGAATATCTAATCTTGTTGTATACTGTGTAATGTCACAATATCAGCCTTTTCAGCTAAGATTCAAGGAGCATATGATGTCATGAAAAAGTACCCATCATCTGAAAAATCACCAATAACCATATACATGAACCACCACTACCCCCCCCCCCCCCCCCCCCCACTGCTCCAAGACTCCATATCCCCACCAATTTATATGATTAAAGACAACCTGTATTGGAATATGCATAGAAGAATGGTGTATCTACCATAAAATGTTCCTTCTAACTGAACAGGTTTGCTAAAAAATGATTTTCAGTAACAATATTTGTCAAGTTGACAGATGAAAATGGTGCTATTTGCTGGTCTTGAAGGTGACACTCCACAGTTTCTGCAGGGATTGGTGCAAAAATAAGGGGGCATCAATTCAATGAAAAATAACAGAAATGTGATCCCACAACACATATACAATGTATATATACCTGGGTTGAGCACATACTAGGCTTAAAGATTTTGGTACAGAATTGTCATTTTAATGGGGGTAGCAAGAGTTATGCCCCTTGATTGTGTGCCTGAAAAATGAAATTTTGATGCAAAAATGACCAAAATAAGCGATTTTCAGGCTCGTGGGACACAAAAACCAGAAGATCTATGGTATAGCCGCCTATGTTGTTTGGAAGAACACTGTTTCGTCACAAAAATATCAAAAAATTTCAAACTTCTCACCACTGTAAGTTTTAACAAAATATTTTTCATGCAGATGACAAATTTTAGGTGCTAAAATGTCACGCTGGTGTCTGGAGCCACTGTTTCGCAGAAATCGCTACTACTTCATACTGGTGGGGTCAAGGTCACCTGAAACAATATTTTTCAAAACTCAAAGACATCCTCTAAAAATCCACAAATTCATAACTAACCTTCTCTCAATAAACATACCACACCCATGGTGACAGAAAACACTGGTACTCTATTCTAAGAAATTTACCCCTACTGATAATTCGAAACTGTGGAGTGTCACCTCAGTTCTTAAATATTTATGAAACTATTTATTCCTGGCCACGCTCTTAAACCTTATATACAATTGTTTTCAAATGTTTTGCGTCCGATATTATATAAAATGTATCCTTTCCTATCCTAGTGATATATTGTGAGGAGTTTTGTTGAAACAACTACCCTGTCTATATTAAATAGTCATTGAAGAGCATGCAGTTACATCAGGAAATGCTTAAATAATAAGTTCATTAAGGGTGCATTTACATTGCTATATAACTGTACACAGATCTACACGCAGACTGGTGTAAACGGGTTGATACAGAAATGCACACAGAAAGAAAACGGTATTAGTTCGTGTGAGCAAAAATCATGTCCGCTATACGTCACGGTCAACGCCGAAGTCAATGAGTGGATTCACAGCATGGACCCTCAAACTCTGATCTCTATTGCATACTTGTAGATCAAGGCATGTCAATGTTTAAGTGACCTTTTATCTATGGTGCATGTTTTGTAGGTCTAGGCTGGGGAAGTGGGGCCATCTCGGTGGTCGCGTGACAAATGTGTAAATATGTTCTTTTCTACTGAATTGTGCTTTGTTCTATATGTATTTTATGTATTTGTGTTACATGTAACTCTTCATATGATGGAGGATAGAAATAAATATATATAATTGTTGCTCGGGCTTGGCGAATGTGTTTTAGCGTTCGTTGTCATTTCAACCCGTGTATTTCGAATATTGAACACGGACAGGGACGTGGCAACTTTGGTAAAAAAATTCAACAGTTGGAAATTTCATACCTGACACAACATTAGTTGTAATTTCCAAACCAACAATAGGTTGAAAATGATCTTGTAGTTTGATTTTCAAACATTATACTGGGGGGGGGGGTATTGTTTTCGAACCAATATTTGCATAATTTCCTACTTTTTATCAATTTTTTGGGCTGGAATGGCCATCAGCTGGAAGTTTTCCAACCTTATGGGGGCGGGTGTCAGGTTGGAAATTTCCAACACTTGGAAAGATTGTTTCCTGGTCCCTCCCCGTGGCCAGTCAAAAACTGCTAGTTAATTAAAAAAAATATATTGTCCTACATTGGGTCAACATTGCCATTGGAATTGTCATCAGTTGGAATTTTTACTACATTTGGTCAAATAAAGGGTGTAGTAGGGTGGACACCCATTCCACACAGATCCAAAATTGCCACCGCCCAGATGGTGTCAAACAGGAGACATATAGATATATAGATGATCACCTGAAATCCTAAATATTGGTGGAATCGCCATCTAAAGCTATATGGGTGCTCTCCAGTCTCTTTATTTGTGCACACGGTTGTTTGTTGTGCATTCCTATGCGATTTTCATTCTTTCTTCGAACCATTATCAAGTGGTATAAGGATACACTTTAAATACATGCGGCGCATACCAAATCGCTGTTGTCTGCTGATAGTTGATACATTTTTATGTCTGGCCTAAACTGAAACGACTCGTAGTGAATTGTCAATTACCAGTGTACTGATCAGCGCGCGTTCACTATTAGTACTCATATTGTGATCACAGTAATGCGCGACACGTGACTTCATACAGATCTGTATACAGTTCTATATCAGTGTAAATGCACCCTAAACGACCATTCTTATTATCTGGAAATTTGCCACCAAGGACGATATGAAAACTTCTGAACTTGTATTATTTTTTCTGTTAACAATTTATCGTGATCACCCCTCCAAATTATAAATGGACCATTCCTATATATAATTTTATAACTGATGGGTGAAACCATTTAATAGAGAAAGGGTTAGATTACACGATGAACTGTATAATCCCCTTTCTGTATAATATATAGCGTATGAACTCGCATAAGTTCTAAAGAAAGAACCGTAAACATTTCATAATTAAATGGTATGATATTCAGAGACTAACTAACCACAGAAATTTTCCAATAGGTACTACCCATGAAAAATGTTCATGTAATTCAGAAGTGCATGCTGTGACGGGGTCGTCCTGCTCATTAACAGGATAGACCCGATGTGAGTTAAGCGTAGCCTCCATAATCACTTTAGCATTATATATACATATATTGTTTTATTTGTGTTGTTATCCTTATTAATTGATATGTTAGTTGAAAATACATTAAAGTTAAACTATTAAACTGTTACTTGTGATGTCGGGAGAACATCAGTTTGGGATCGAACATATATTGCGCGTTATTTTAAATGCGTCATTTGTAATCAGTTGACACTGTGCAATAAGATTTTATTTATACTCACACTTGCATTCGCGCTGTTGAACATGAATGGAGGATGTTGGTTGGTTGAAATTACGTCACGTGACGTCGCACAACAGACCCTACCTGCTTCTATACATGCCATCAACGTCGTTTTTCGGTTGATCTATGAGCCTATATACCGATCAGTAGACGAATAACATACTGTATAATTCCGCGAAGCGGATTATACTAAGTATGTTATTCGTCTACTGATCGGTCTATAGGCCCATAGATCAATCGAAAAACGACGTTGATGGCTTATAATTACAACGATAACACTTTATTTTCAACTATCTACTATTAATCCATCTCAGAAAATTAATTGCCAAAGCAGGATTTTCCGTTGGACGATCTCCGAATTTGGTTGATGGGCCGAAAATAAATTGGCCGAAATTGTCAATGAGCAACTTCACCAAGCAAACTTTCAGAAAATAAATATTTACACCTCAACTTCAATTTTCAGCAATGAACTATCCATGATAAAAAAAAAAATTGTTTGGCTACAATTTACGTTTAAAATGACTCAATAACAACCCAACAATTATCAACACACACAGAGTCGAACCCGAAGCGATTGGACAGCGATCTCCGGTAAAATTATTAACTCGAGACTCTGAGACTGAGACTCCAGCCCGATGGCCGAAAGCCCGGATCACATCTAATGTTCTCGTGACAAATGCCATGTCATTAGCATTGTTATGAAGCTGAAAATGCTAATAGGGTTGTAATCGGGTAACACATTTTATTTATTTCCAATAAAATTAGCCATGTTGTTCAGCCTGATTCATTTCAGCCAAACCTTGGCTGTTTATTTCACACCGGTTTCTGGGATAACCTGTGTGTCGACTGAGAACCTGCGTGTCAATTGAGGAGAACACACGGAGGATTTGTGTAAATGTTAGCCCAAACGACATTTCTAAGTAACGACGGCTTTGTTGTTTATTTCGAGGAATAATACCGCATCATATGAATTCAGCCCAAATATATTGACAGGTGTCAAGGGTCTAACTCTATACTGAGCAATAAAAAAACTAATATTAATAAATACCGAGTATATTTAATTTAACGCCAATGGGTCGTTTATGTGCGTTTAAGAGTGTATTTATGCCTAAAGCAAAGTGAAATAACGATCTTAAAATGAATTGGCCGGTATATTTTATTAGTTATCAGGGTTAACAGGGTCGTAGTTGCATAAATTACAATATAGTTTATGTTTATGCTAAGATAACTTGATCGGTATTGAGGTTAACACAAATCCCATATATGGAAATTCCAAATATGGAAAGTGACGTGCGCAAAACAGCTGCATCTCGGTTATCTGGGTCAGATATATTTATAGCGAAGAAATGTTGTCAAATTCCACGTCTGAATACGCGTCTTATTCTCACTTATATCAGTTTTATTCTATGTGTTGTTGTGTATTGTATTACTTTGATCAAGGTTGCGCTTTTGTTATTCTCACAAAAGGTAAATTTGATGCGTGTTTGATGCGTGTTTACATTTCAAAATTGCGTCGGCCATGTACAGCACAGTTGTTGGCCATTATATATAAGTAGTAGCCCTAGAGTAAGAATAATATAGAAAGTTGGGAAACAACATGTAAAATTTTTTATTTTAAACCCACCCACCTCCCATGTTGCACTCGAAATCTCATCAAAACAAATACGCTTCGGATATGCATAACTACGTATGCAAAACTATCGAATATCGACAATCAGACTTACCGTACATTTCTTGAGAGGTATATCCAGAAAAACAACTTTTATCAGGTGAAAATAATCAAAATCACGATAAAATTTGTCTCGACACAACATCATTAGCACGGAATTGTTAGGATCGATAACTCTTCCGAAAAGTCGGTTGAACTCGGTTCGGTCAAAAAGGCGAAATACATTAAGCGGGCCAACCTTTGACTTGTCCGCGGAGTATAAACCTTGCCATCGCTCTATCGTTGACGTCGTCGTTATATGGGTGGGGGGGGGCACGTCACAAGGCGATGGTGTCACGAAATATGCATTGTTATATGTTTTGATGATCAACTCTTTTCAAAAGTAAATGCAATCGAAGATCTACTTGATTAAATATGGGTGAGTGTGTGGGCAAACCGTGCATTTAATAGCTGGATGTAGAGTGAGCGCTCAAATCTTCGCCGGCTTTCCAGCACACACGAGAAGAGTTGATAAACATGTGCTGAACTTGTTCAATGGAAGCTGATGCTTTTCGTGCGAGAACTGCTGTCTGTCGACAACCGTGTGTATACGTCTCCAGTACAACTGAAATATTTTAGCAAATGCATTGACCATGGCCTTAAATCGAGAGCAATTGAGAAGTCTGACGGTTGCCAAATATGGACACAACCTCATAATCACTGGCCAATGTGGTACAGGGAAAACTCACCTTTTACGGTACGTTATTGACACATTTCGGTCATTAAGGGGGATCTCAAGTGAAAGATTGTGAATGGGGATTTCCATGCAAATCTGCGGAGTAAAAGTTAGAGTTACAATTAATACAATAGTTTATGAGTGGGACTTGATGTGCTTTTGGAAACAACGGGTATTTATTTATCTGTCGGGTCCGCTTGGTAAAATATAACATTTTGCAATAAATGTATTTTTGAGAATTTTATTCGCCTTGTGACGTGCCCCCCCCCCCCCCCCCCCCACCCATACAACGACGACGTCAACGATAGATCGATGGCAAGGTTTATACTCCGAGGACAAGTCAAAGGTTGGCCCGCTTAATGTATTTCGCCTTTTTGACCGAACCGAGTTCAACCGACTTTTCGGAAGAGTTATCGATCCTAACAATTCCGTGCTAATGATGTTGTGTCGAGACAAATTTTATCGTGATTTTGATTATTTTCACCTGATAAAAGTTGTTTTTCTGGATATACCTCTCAAGAAATGTACGGTAAGTGTGATTATCGATATTCGATAGTTTTGCATACGTAGTTATGCATGTCCGAAGCGTATTTGTTTTGAT
Source organism: Siphonodentalium dalli (assembly GCA_032622095.1). NCBI lineage: Eukaryota > Metazoa > Mollusca > Scaphopoda > Gadilida > Siphonodentaliidae > Siphonodentalium > Siphonodentalium dalli. The sequence continues at coordinate 121,532,699 of CP136062.1, forward strand.
GAAATTTCGAGTGCAACGTGGGAGGTGGGTGGGTTTAAAATAAAAAAATTTACATGTTGTTTCCCAACTTTCTATATTATTCTTACTCTAGGGCTACTACTTATATATAATGGCCAACAACTGTGATGTACAGTAACACTACAGTGCGACGGAATTCCACATTCCTTAATTACGAGACTAATTTATCGAATGAGGTCAAATTTTCGCATATAACAAGACTCGTATGTTATTCTGCACCATTCTGACGAGTGCCGAATTTCATTTCGCATTATTTTCGTTTTTATCGAAAAATAATCGTTCTCTATGCCTATATATGGACTGGAGATTCCCATGTAAATTTTTTCAACCAAAAAAAATTCATTGTTTTGCCAATTTCAAGCTAGTTTATAGCATGGTCATGGCATAATTTGGCCTAGCGAGTGTCGGTAGACGTTTCTTGAGTGTGCACAACAAATTTTGGTCCCAACGAAGCAGGCTAAAATGCTGAAATTTGTCAATTTTACTTTGCGTGTGAAGAAAATATTCATTTAAACTTCCAAAATTGGTTGAAATATGCTCAACAACATTCAGTTGAATGGTGACATTATTTATAGTCACCGACTAACTTCCACGATGAATCAAATTTGTTTTTATTGGTGACAATTATGTCGCGAGAGATAAAAATGTAAATTTTTTAAAGAAAATGTTAAATTTTAGCTCATTTTAAGACTTTAATTGCTTGTAGATCGGTGTTAATTATCTTCGTCAATGATGTCATGTCACGCTTGTTAATAATTCATTTGTTCGGAAATACTTATTGGGAGTCGAAATGTATAAAATTTAATTACCACCACTTCCAAAAACAACACCGATAAACAATAACGCTCTTTGTTCCATGCAATGGAAATGGCTATTTATTGTCCTGATATCAGTGATATAAATGAATGCCTAAAATTAGTATTATCCTGAAATAAATTTATGCCACTTTGGCGAACATGGGAACCACGGTACAATTTATGCCATTTAGGCACACTTCAGAGTGAAATCAGGGCTTATATTTCGGCGAGAATCCAAATCTAGATTCTCGTAAATATTCTCGCAAATTACCCTGGATTCTCGTGAAAAAGTATATATGGATTCTCGCAAAATCAGATGAAATATATGCCCTGGAAATATAGCAAATCGTTTAATGCTTTAGAATTTTTGTTTTCGGAGATTTATATATATGCTTAAAGACATATTATGGACTTGTTATGGACTTTTTCGGGTGCGAGAAATTGATAAGTTAGTGCTCAGGCACTTTGCCAACCTGGGGAATGTTATCATTCTACTAACATCACTGAAAATTTCCAAAAAAATCTGCCACACCACTTCATAGAGAACATCGTCTGAACTACTCCAAATTGTAAATATTTACATCTCGATTCGGGGCGCAACTATCGGCTATAATTAAACAAAAATGATTTCGCCATCGAGAGTCATTGCATTTAACTATTATATAAGAATGACGTTGTGTATCATCCATTTGGATTAATATTCGTAACGAATAACTACTTTGAGAAAGATTATTCTTAATTTCTATTTGATCACTCTGCCCGGTGTCTGCCGGAGTGTTTCACATCACTTTAATCAAGGAAGACTGTTCAGAAAAACTGTATTTCAAGAAATCGTTTAATGCTTTAGAATTTTGGTTTTCGGAGATTTATATATATGCTTAAAGACATATTATGGACTTGTTATGGACTTTTTCGGGTGCGAGAAATTGATAAGTTAGTGCTCAGGCACTTTGCCAACCTGGGGAATGTTATCATTCTACTAACATCACTGAAAATTTCCAAAAAAATCTACCACCCCACTTCATAGAGAACATCGTCTGAACTACTCCAAATTGTAAATATTTACATCTCGATTCGGGGCGCAACTATCGGCTATAATTAAACAAAAATGATTTCGCCATCGAGAGTCATTGCATTTAACTAATATATAAGAATGACGTTGTGTATCATCCATTTGGATTAATATTCGTAACAAATAACTACTTTGAGAAAGATTATTCTTAATTTCTATTTGATCACTCTGCCCGTTGTCTGCCGGAGTGTTTCACATCACTTTAATCAAGGAAGACTGTTCAGAAAAACTGTATTTCAAGAAATCGTTTAATGCTTTAGAATTTTGGTTTTCGGAGATTTATATATATGCTTAAAGACATATTATGGACTTGTTATGGACTTTTTCGGGTGCGAGAAATTGATAAGTTAGTGCTCAGGCACTTTGCCAACCTGGGGAATGTTATCATTCTACTAACATCACTGAAAATTTCCAAAAAAATCTACCACCCCACTTCATAGAGAACATCGTCTGAACTACTCCAAATTGTAAATATTTACATCTCGATTCGGGGCGCAACTATCGGCTATAATTAAACAAAAATGATTTCGCCATCGAGAGTCATTGCATTTAACTAATATATAAGAATGACGTTGTGTATCATCCATTTGGATTAATATTCGTAACAAATAACTACTTTGAGAAAGATTATTCTTAATTTCTATTTGATCACTCTGCCCGTTGTCTGCCGGAGTGTTTCACATCACTTTAATCAAGGAAGACTGTTCAGAAAAACTGCATTTCAAGATCACCAAACAACTTTCCTTTTTAGGGCCACCACATCTTTCCAAAGATGTACTTCTTCCATTTTGCTATCAAAGACCGAAAAATGTCGTTAAACTAGAGATCCAAATACCCACTAAGGGCCCCTATATCTTGAAATATTAATGACCGAGAATGTCGTTAAACTATAAAGACCGAAAAATGTCGTTAAACTAGAGATCCAAATACCCCCTATATCTTGAGATATTATAAAGACCGAAAAATGTCATTAAACTATTAAAGACCGAAAAATGTCGTTAAACTAGAGATCCAAACATCCCCATCCCCTATTTTTTTAGACAATTAAGAACGAAATATGTCGTTACACCATTAATACATAATTTGTGTTTATGAAAGTCTGGCACCCATTAGCAGTTTGTTTTCAGTACATTTTAATATTCATTGGAACGTAAACAATTATTCGCTGACAGAAATCATGTTAATATCGCCTTTCGTTACTGGTTTCCTCGACTCAAATATTTCTCACTGCTCAATACTCAAAAATGTTCTGTGTTTTGTGTCACTTCTTAATAGCATTATGTATTCTGCTATTGACAAGAAACAAAGTTGCAGTATACCTTAAAGGTACGGAAGGCCTTGGTGGGTATCCTGTGAACATATTTCCACCTGTCAAAAACCGCTACAAACGAAAATAATATTCAAATATAGACATACTTTGTTAATATACAAATGAGAAATATCTCATAAACAGTATGTTATTGTCGTAAATTTGACGATTGTTATGTAAACAAAGCATAAAAAGTTACTTTCTTGGTGTTTCTTTATATTATGATGGTAAACATAAAGAGCGTTCTTTGTTGCTCAATTCCTTATTTGGAAATAATAAAGAGCGTTTATACCATTTGTGTGTGATTAGCCAGTAGCATTGTGCTGCCTTCTATAACACAATCAGACTCTTGTTTAGGTAAAATTTAGTAGGTCTTTATGTGAGCATGATGTTTACGCGATAGTGATCGTATATTTGAACCAAAATGTATGCGTTTTAATATTTTTCTGTTTACGGTGTTTGGAACAAATATGAATATTTTCGACAACTAAGCCCCCTCGTCCCTTTAATATAACTAATATAACATCCCTCATCCAATAATCTCCAAATTGCATATCTAATTTCAATCCTAGTTACACGTCACGCCGCCCCTCATCATTTGCCAATTGTACACCCTTTATTTTGCTGCTGCTGCAACTGTTCAATTTCTTTAAAAATTATTGAAAAAATGGCCCTCCCGCCCGCCGACATTTTTTTTGATCATCGGTCCGCACCAAAATTGAGCACACGTCCCTATATAATATACCTATTTAAACCGAGTATACACGGTGGTGTAATAGATCAACCGTTAATTTAACCGTTTAGGTAGCATATTTCCACGTATACGTTATCACGACAAATCCCTGCTGATCTGTTATTAATGAACCAAACACTTAACATGTCAACACACTCTGGCCCGCCAATGCTACAGTGTATAAACGTAACGGGGCAAATATGCACATTATATTGGCAGCTAACGAGAGCATTCATCATCAGCAATCTGCTCACCCCTTTTAGCCGATACGATAGAAACTAAACGATTTGTTACTTCTAATTACCCGTACTTAATTACACTACTTGCGTGTTAATAAAGTACGACCCCATTACCACTAAAGGTGAAACATGGGATTTAGAACATTAATATTCACTCTTACATAGTTCCACATTCAAGGTGTAATCGTATGTCAGTTGTAACGTTGTGAAACTGCAACCGAACTGAATTATTCTATGCTAAATAGTTCATGGCTGACCTGATGCATGCATCTTAGTTTTCTTGTGATAATTTGTGTTCATAGTAACAATGGTATGCGGCTGATACGGACCCTGGCTCTTACGGACCCTGGCTCGTACGGACCCTGGCTCATACGGACCACCGGCTGATACGGACCCTGGCTCTTAAGGACCCCAGCTTATACGGACCTCAATTAAAATATGCAATTTTGATTATGTTTTACTTTTCCCAATAAAAAAGTTATATTTTAAAGTCGGGAGTCCAATATGACTTTCGGGAGTCCAATATGACTTTTTCCAGGACTATCTCGTGGCGGCTTTTGCCCAATCCGAAATGGTGTTAGTTAAGGGATGGATAATAAATATATTTATTGCATGCCTCCAATGTGGAGAAGAATATTTATAAAATGGTTATCATATATACATGATTGTCACAAAAACTTATAGGTATACACAAGGAAGTGTATTATGCGTTAAGATTGTTTTGATTTTCCGAGTATGCAACGACACATGATGAACTAGGATGGGACGTAAGGTAACACTTTATTGTCAAAATGAATGTTTTGTCGATCAATGTGTGCTTCCCGACTGCAATTCAACTGGTAGTACCTAAATGTTCGCATGCAAATTCCATTCAAAAGAAAAGAAACGAAGACACTATAGGGGGATTTGGTATAACGCTCTTATGGGTAATTCAATATTAAACAGTGTTACTTTACACCTGATAAACATGACGTTGCAAACTGATCCATCTAATCCACGCTGTCAGTATCGATATAAAACCTGGCTAAGTGTTCCTGATTGTAGCGGTCTTTGGTTTTTCCTATCTATTCGAAGAAAATAAGTGTCTGCATGAAATATTCAGGAATGAGTGTGTTATCTTTGTCACAAAGAACGCCCATATTGTAACAAATTTAAAAATCTATTTTTTTGTATATGTTATTGAGTTGTTGGTACGTGACTCTCCTTCGATTTGAAGCAAAGCATTGTCCCCATGTGTCTTACCTACCAGCATCGTTTCACGTGAATCTCGCCCCATCAAGAACCCGTGAGAAGTTAGCGACACTTGGGAAGCTTGACTGTCTGTTAGAGCAAAACCTACAAACGCTCTTCAGCGAATTACAGCATTCAAAATCAGGTTGTAGGAGAGGGTCGATGGCCCTTTCAAATCTTCCCGCGTATCATCACAAACTCCAAACTTGCCAGACTGGTATAATTCATTTTTAATTCCACAATGTCTAACTGTACTTCATGTGGATATATCAGTCGGCTTTTCAGGAGTTATTGGCTGCACTGAACCTGAATGTTCCAGTACTATTTTTGTAATTTCATTCATAATTTCGGTGGTGATGTGAATCAGGTTTCTGAAGGGAAGATACGTCGGCGAAATATAGGAGACGAAAACGAGGGAGGCGACCGAGAAGTGGTTGTTCTTGTGGACAGACTACTCGTCAATGAGGATTACTTCCAGTAGGTTGTTGAAAGAAGTTCCCTAGTTGTACGCTCCAATATAAATAATGATCGTCTGGTGGAACGTTGTTACACTTTTGTTGTGCCTCATTATATATGCACAGTATGTATGTTGCCAGTATTTTAATTTATTTAAATAAAGAAACATATAATTAAAATTTAGGTCAGTATCAGCCAGGGTCCGTATAAGCCGGGGGTCCATAAGAGCCAGGGTCCGTATCAGCCGGTGGTCCGTATGAGCCAGGGTCCGTAAGAGCCAGGGTCCGTATCAGCCGGCATTCGTAACAATACACGTTGTCATGGACGCTCTTTCGAAAATTGGACAAATGAAAAACGCGGCACGAACTTTGAGTGTTCAGTCGAGCGTTATATAAACATGAATATGGCTGAAATGAACAGACATAAGTATAGTATAGTGTCCGTAAGAAGCAGAAACATGCAATATAGACACCAACTACATGTTCAAATGTTTCTAGCATTGAGTTTTCGAGTTGTTTTTTCACTGAAATTCTAATGGAATTTTCGTTCCGCGCTTTTGCGTCATCCGGAGACGTCGTGTGGGGCGACGGTTATAGACTCGCCCATTTTTCTTAAAGTGTCACTACGCGATGTGAATCGTCTACTGCGACGTCATCTATGGCAACGTCTATGCACTGATAGATCGGGTCACGCGCTAGCCTCTCGACCAATCAAATCACCGCATTTCGACGAAAACGAAAGTAGTTGTAATTATATTGGTGTAGACGCAACTTGTAATGTGCTGGGTGAATAAAAGTAATGCACGATGAGTTTGCTGAGGTTCGTACATGCATAGAGTATCGATGCAATTTGGTCTGACATTTTTGTATGTAGAACGCTTTCGGGTTACATACGAAATGTCAGACCAACTTGCATCCATACTCCATGGAACGCAAGCAAATCAACAGCCATTTCTTAAACAGTTTCCTCTCCATTCGCGTGTATGGGAAATGGGCTAACTGCCCCGTGATGACCAAGAGTCAAAAAGTACAGGAACATCTATAGAGTCGTGACCGGGCCTATTCACGCTGCTAAATGGACTGGACTGCCGAGGAAGTTTCTGTTTCATACCTGACACAACATTAGTTGAAAATTTCAGAAAACAAATTAGGTTGAAAATGTTCTTGTTATATATAGTTTGATTTTCGAACCAATGGTTGGTGTGAAATTGGTTACAAAAGTCGTTTATTAATATTCCTAATTTCGGCAAAAATTAGGAACTAAAAAAGACATCAGTCGTATGTGCCACTTGAAAAATTACAATCCAAGGGGATCCAAATTGAATTTCCCGGAGTTTCTTCTGGTTCGAGGGGGTTCAGTTGGAAATTCCATGGCGGAGAACCCTCGATCCTACGGAGATCCGTTAGACACACGTCCCTGAATGTAATATATATTAGATATTAGACTGATGGTCTGGAAGCCGGGTGTGGCAGCATTAATTATCAGGTCGGATAATATTCGGCGTATGCATGCGCAAAAATGATATCAAAATACTTCTGTAATTGAACTGGGTGGGCGATGAAAGGAATAAAGAAATAAAATATGAGGAAATGTGTAAACCATATATCAGAAACAGTAAACTGTACGCGGGGTCGAATATGTTTTTGAAAACTAAGCAGCCGTGAAAGATCATTTTACGACATATCTGAGATCCTAAGAATGACAATTCGAATTGACAATATACACCATGTTTATCACCATAATTATGAATTTTCGTCTTTGTTGGATTTCAAAGGGCGATTCAAACACGGTTCAGATTACGCGATTTCATTTTTTGATAAGGACAGCGTTTGTGGTGGCTACTATCATTATAACGTTTCGCGACAATATAAGATGACATCCTACTGCGGCGGAGGAGGGGGTGATGTCCATTGGTGGACATGTCATACAAATCCTCACACATGTATACCCGCCATCATATCTGATTCCGATTTTATCATTCTACTAATGCATGTTTTGCCAGGAATTCGAGTTATCAAGCATAATGCCTTTTGATGAGAAATTTGTTTAAAATGACAATGGGGTATTGTTGGTCCTATATCTTGCGGTGGCATTGACCGCAGTAGGTTCTCGTGGTGTCCACACATCTTCTTGGCCACATAATTACAGGAAATGTAAACTGGTTTGAATCGAGCTATATCTTTTCTCGATCTTGTTCAACATGTTGACACGCGAATGCGTGTGAATGATAGTTACGCGGGCTTTATAGCATATACAATCATAGGAAATGAAACATGAGTTTGAGAAACATAAGAATTGTCACCAAAAACAATTTCAGGAGAATTTCCGATATAGACTATTCAAACTATCGATAAGTATTAAAAACATTCAACGACCATGCATTATCGTGACATTTCCTGTCAACTCAAATATGACTCTGGCTTGCCGTTATATATTTACATACTAAGTGTTGTCATCACTAAATCCAGCATTCTGATTGGTCGGCGCCCACGTGGCTAGTCGCAGTTATTTCTTGGTGAATCAGGGGGGGGGGGGTCGGAAAAAAATTTCAGGCACGTATGGCATTTTTTCCCTTTCGATCATTTTTTGTATATACCCACCCACCCCCACCACCAATTTTTTTTTCCGTTTTCGGCAGTTTTTTCCGACCATTTTTTTACACCCACCCCCCCCCTTTTAACACTAAAACAGAGATTTGCGGGGGGGAATTCACTGTAAACAGCTGTATATGAATTTCTGTGCATACTATTTATCATGGATGTTAACATGGACATGTAAATAGGAATGAGTCATTTTGAGGTCATTCGGCCAAAAAAACATGGCTGCCAGTGGCCATCTTGGATTTCAAAATTTGCAACAAAATACAACACGATAACTGCCTGCAGTCAGTTTACAGTTAGAATTACATTATTTCTCTCATTCAAAGTGGTTTTGAAGCCCAACTCATTGCCAAAACACTAAAAAACAAGCAGGAAATTTGTTTTTTAGTTGCGGAAAAAATTGCTTGTTGGTGGCTTTGACCACCCACCCACCCCGGCATACGTGCCGGATTTTTTTTTTCACCCCCCCCCCCCTGGGTGAATGCGCAACGGCTCATAACACCAAGCTCATAACACCATCGATACGTTATTGGGTTTGGAAAGACGAACGCGTAATGTTTTGGGCGCATTTGGACTCGCGCAGGATTGACTTAATACATCATCGGGTTTCAATATGAAGATAAATTGTTCCCATTAACTTTTGCCAAGGGTGCTATTGGGTATTTTGGGCTGTTTTTGTCACGATACACTTTTCGATTTAAATACATTTACAAACGTAGCTTTTTCGCTAAACGTATATAAATATATGGATTAACTGTCATGTGGACTATTTTTATAGAGATGTAACCGTGAGGTAAGTGGTCATAACTTGTATGTAAAACCCTTCGGGTTTTACACAAGTTATGTCCACTTACCTCACGGTTACATCTCCATACAAACAGTCCACATGACAGTTAATCCTTATATAAAAGCTATACGCATCACTGGACGAAAAGTGAGGTTTGCATATATGGCGATATCACGTATTCCCCATGTATCGAAAATATGTGACATTTAACTCACGTTTATTTTTTAATTTGTAAAATCCTTAAACTTCGTGTTTGATATCATGTAAATTGTAAACGTGTACGTCTGGCATCCAGATAACAAATCAATTTGTAACAAGCTGACAACACGTTTGCCGCTATAAACTGTCCACAGCGCGAGTCGGTGGTATGGGTCAGGGAACTATACACGTTATGGATATGTCCTAATATTTGGCATTGATAAATAATGCTCAATTATTCAGTCAAATTATTTTGTATATTTGTTATAATATAGAATATTTTTTTTAATCAGGTTATTTTTTAACACGGAAAACCCTGCTAGTATTATATATAATGAATTAAACATTTGTCTTAAGAGGAATCGTTTTGTAATATATATCATGTGAAATATGTGGACATTGAGAATGGTTTGGTGAAGTCTGAGGACAGAGCTATGGGGGTCTTCGGTCCAATGGTTGGTATTAAGGTTGTAGTATAATCACACCGGCGGCGAGAATTACAGATTCCAGTACTCCCGCAGCAGTTCACACACGTAACCCTCTTCGAAATGACACGAACCATCATCAAGGTGCAAGAATTGATTCCATGCTCCCAAAATCAAGCAGTCCGCGGCCCCAATGTCGTCTGGTTGTCCAGGATGCCACCCGGTCCAAGGGAGATTACTTCCGTTCCAGATAACCCACGTACCTTCCTTGCTGATGTCATTACCGTCAACCCAAAACCAACCAATGCTAGGGTTGTTGGCTGAAAAACAAATAAACAAATATTTTCTATAAGGAACAGTCTATAAGATAAGATAAGATAAGATAAGATAAGATGATTTATTGCAATACACCAATGGTGGCAGTTGCAAATAACAGTTAATACATGAAAAGTTACACATTAAAATAAAATACATATACAATATGCATATTATGTGCGAAATAAATCCTTAGTAGAAGACAGATTAATACTTTCAACGTTTATTTCCACATATTGCCATTCTGTTTTTTTTTAGAAAGAATAACCGGATAATGTTGCACGCGGAATTGATTATTTGTTTGTCCTTGTTTTTCATTATGAAGATGATCTTATCATCATCATTATGCTATAATTTTGAGCAGTATCAAACAAGTTTTTCTTCTCAGACATTTCTGTCTTTTAATCTGCGTTTTAGGTCGTGTGTGTCGACCCTTTTCTATAGCTAAAATATGATTGCTAACATGTAGTCGGGTGAACATCTCTCTTGCCGCTGGCGGTCGAACGTGTTTGAGGTACGGTTCTATACCATAATTGTCTTTGAAAGTTATGTAAGTTATATGAGCATAACTGTTTTTAAACATTTTGAGATCGAAATGTTATAATGAATCGGAAACAGATAATAGCGAGTACTTTTTACTAATTGCTTACAATATGCATGTAGTTATTTATTCAACGACATTGATATTACTTATTATTACTGATTTATTGCTAAAGCTTAGCGAAACCGACGATGACGAATCAGGACATTTGGTCTCGAGTTCAAACTGTCGTTTAGCTGCGGCGGTTTAAACAGGGGAGGGGTTGTTGCGTACACGTTTAAACTAGAGGTCACGAATAGGATCATAATGTTTCAGAGATAACAATAATAATCCATGATAGTGATAAAATTAATCACAGGAATTTCTATAAGTGTCTGAAAAGTTGCACTCTAGCCCCAGTGTTGTGTCATGTCAAGTCTAACACATGCTGCTATTTTACAAAAGCTTCACTAAAGAGCGGCGATATGTGCACGCATATCCATAAAACTTCACGCTTACGCAAGGATCACAACTAGGAACGTATAACTCTGCATTCACACTCCGCTAATCTCGAAACCGAGCCACGTACTGTTAGGAAACTAAGCAGTCCATAGGGGAGTGTCGAACTCATGTAGCTGTGTTGACAGCGACTACAAGTCGAACACTCCAGCCATCGAGCTACTGAACTCCAGACAACACCCGTCAAAGAGGAACAACGAAGATAACATGGGATATTTCAACAAGATGTCGCGCTAATTTACCTAGAAGGTAGAGGAGGATGTTCCTAATGGCGTCGTACATTGCCTGGGAATCAATGGTTGAAAGATGGCCGCCGACATTGATACACGCACCTCTTGCCTGACCCCGTGACTTGAGCTCCAACTCCTCGAATATCATACATTTGTCGCCAATCTGATTATCATTTCCTCCGCCTGTTCCACATGGCATATCTGAAACAGAAAGAGATGAATCATCATGCCAACGCAACTCCAGGTAAAAACAGACAGTGTTCGATGTGTGGTCAGATACGTGTTGAAACTGAAACATGTTTGTTATCGAGTGTGTAAGTTCATCTCACTGTGATCATTATATCATTTAGGCGTATTTACGTGGAGACAAAATCCTTGTGTTGGCCCGGGGTAGCATAGACCTACCGCCCCACATTGAGGGATAAGAATCCCCTAATGTGGCACCCTGTTTTCCGTGAGGTGCATCCCACGAGGTGTGGTTAGGAATCATTGTGGTGCTATGGCGGCCGTATCACACAAGGCATCAACCTGCGGATGCGGCTTAGCTCATGGTCCTCTGTGCATGGTCCTATACATCTCTTCACGATGGGTGGTTGAGTGGTTGAGTTGACCCGGCTCAATCAATCGGCTAGTCACGCCTCTCCACATGCAGTGTTTCAGGTTACATTTCTGCCATCTGTTCTATTATGTTTCTGGTGTATAGTTGTGTCTTCTGTATTTCATGTATGTTTATTTCGTGTAATGTATGTTTGCATTTCGTCTTCATCACTGTTAAATGTTTCAATTTTGTAATGTTCACGCCTGTCTCACTGTGGCGAGGTACCGGATGGCTGCTATATATGCAGTGGCTAAACGGGTCACAGCTTCAGCTACATGTATGGACCAGTCTTTGGCCCGACCATAATTCGAAGGGTATTCAGAGGCGGCTGCTGTGTTAGTTGTCGATTATTTGCTTTTCATATGGCAATTCATAACAAACAAAAATGTAAGAATGACCACCACCAAGTTCCACTGATGCTGAGGTCTATCCTCAGAACTTGGTACTTGATTTTGATCCAAATGACAAGAGACTGATTGATTGATAAAACGCTCCAAAGCATAGCCGGACAATTAAAATCTGTCAAACCGGTCAGGACTGGGCCACTCAGTGGCTCTCTTCTGATCAAATAGTTTAGTTGAGCAGTTATCTTCTGACCTTCACCGACATTGAAGGTTGGGTATATGCAGATGGAGTTAAGTACAAATGTTCCAAACCCATTGTGATGTTTTAAATGCCAAGGGTATGGCCATGGCCAGTAACATTGTAAAAGTAAAGAAACCATATGTGCACGATGTTCTATTTATGGTCATGATCATAAGGATTGTACGAATCTTAATTTTTTTTCAAACTTTAAAGGTTCAAATGCTGATTGCTCATATATTAAAATTCAACGATGTAAAGCTGATAAGCATCTGTCATATATAGATGCTAAGAAATTAGTTGGTCCTCGACCATTCACTCCACATGTCACATACTCAGCAATCGTTGCTACACACAATTGTGTTGATGCCAGCACTCAGACACAGAATCAAGCCAATCTCGTCAGTACATGTATATCACAGGCAACACCAGTTGATGCGGCTGAAATTCCTGTTTCAGAACATGAAGTGCAGGTTATGGATACAGCTTCTGTCGTTGAGACATTTCCTCCGAAACAATTAATGCAAGTTGATCCTATTGTTCCAGAAGAAAAATCGCCTGTTGCTTCGAAACACAGATCGCCAAAGTCACTCAAACGTTTCGACTCTCAGAAAGAGAGGTACATGTTTGAGCTTTCAAAATTTGACCACATGATTGAAGAGAAACGTTTAACTCTCAAAGGCAGGAGACAGTATTTGTGGATCGAGGTTGTCTGTTTGGTGAAATATGACATTCTGTCTCACCCACCCGACCATCAGCTTGACGCATTGAAAAAGGTTCATGCGCGATTCATCAAATATTATAAATACTTATCAAAGCAAAATCTGATTTTAAAAGCTACTTTACATATTTCGATGTGGCTCCTTGGTAATTTCGTGTTATTTATTTGCTATTTATTATATATTCCTGTACTACATTTATACGTTTTACAGTATGATTGCACACTAGTCAGTTCTTGAACTTATATTCCTGACTCCAAGTGGAAACATTCCTCGTGTGCGCTTTTATTTGCACATAGCTCATCATTGCATTGTTTTAATCTAATCCACTGTCTGATTTATCTATACAGTTGCTTCGCTACGATCTGTTTTTATCCCTGATTCTGTTCTTGGTCGTGATATGGCCCTGTGGCTAAACGACGTTATTTAAACCCTCAATCAAATGAAACTTTAACTCAACATTGTGATACAAATGAAGCTTCCTCTCATAGAACCAAGACAATAAGCTATTTGGTTGTTGGTTTATTGTGAGAAATTATTAATTACTCCAGGAAGAAGTTCTTGGTACCGAAAGAGGAAAAAAGAAAATATTTTCAACATCTCAAATGTATTAACATCCATTGTTTTATAGTCTCTTAATATTTGCTCAGATTCTATATACAATGCAGATGATGATATGTGAAATTCAAAATTTTTACCAGGTAGATCCAGGGACAGAAAAAGGGAATTATAGCAAGATGGTGAAATATTTTTGTCGCTGATTTCCACCAAACTTATACATAATCATCTCCGATTACCACCAAATTGATACATATTATTCTCCGTGATACGAGTAATGTAATCGTGTGATTTAAATACGTCAAACTGATGCCGTTTTGGTGAGAGATGGGGGGCATTATATTTGATAAGAATTTGTTTAGATGACAATTACCACCAAACTTATATATACATACTCATCTCCATGATATCAGGAGTCTAATGGGCGTGCTTTAAATATTTCAAAAGTGGCGCCGTTCGAGTCAAGAATGGGGAGGGAGCACCAAAGCTGATACAAATATGTGCTGCACTAATTTTCACAAAATTCGTATACGTGTTCTTCTCCAATGATACGAGGAATCAAATCACGTGGGTTAGAGACGCCACATTTGGTTGCCGTTTTGGGTAAGGGGCGAAGAGAGGAGGGACACTAACATTGATAAGAATGTTTTAGGTCACCAAAGTTATATATTTGGCCGGTAATTGAATGGCACTGTTAACGTCATGAATTTTACAACCTCGACAAATGGTGACCGAATTAATTCACTTGAACAATTATATCTTCTCAACTGTCATATTTATATGGGAACGGGATTCAGTGCATTCATATAGTGAGCTAGCAAAAACAGATACATAGAAGAAAGCATTAAAATCTATTTATCATTCTATTTAAGAGATACATACATTCTTGCAAAATGAGTATAGGGACCTCGAACCGTCAGAGGACGACGTGTATTATATAACAAAATTTAGTTTTTTTCCAACACGTTCTTTTTAATTATCCGTACTGTCTTTCAGAATGCCACAAAAACAAACATAGAGTACATGAAAGTGGAGGTTTTAACACGTTTTGAAAACTTGTCAGGCTATAGCAAAAAGTCATTGATCGCCTTTGATAGAGAGTGTTTATGATTTAATTTCCCAAAATGCATTAGATTATAAAGAGCGTGTTCAATTATTACCATTTGCTCTTTTTCAACGTAATTTTTTTATTTTCGCTATACCAGTGTGATGTGAATTATCAGGCAATTCTTTAAGGATTGGCCATTTATAAATGGACAATACGTACCTAAATTGTCATTAATTAATGGTCAAGCCGACCACGCGTGGCACGCGAGCTTGGGATTGTCCATTTAGAAAGAACCATTAACGCTAATCATTTAATTTAATTTGTATGAACTAAATAACGGAGATATTTGAAGAAGTGTTTTTGACGAAATAACGGAGATATTTTAAAGGGGTACTGTACGCCATTTTCAATAAATTCCCGGTGATAACAACGATCTATTATCGATACTATATAGAAATATAAGTAATTTGAGTCGAAGATGTATTCTGTAAACGCTCAGGTTAATAGGCTATCTTAAAATTTTATAATTTAAAAGTTAATAATTTAATATAAATTGATTTTATGGCTCCAGCCATAAAATGGCGTCTCTTAAAATTGGAATTTCCGTGTACAAAACGTAATCAAATTATAATTGAGGGATACTGGATTAATAAAACAATTGCACACACGATCGTTTGAAACATTATGCTTATACGGGGAGAAAACCCAAGCCACTCATTGACTAGTGACCATACACTAACTTAAATGAGTATATGGGACTGCTAAGCATATAATATAATGTTTATTTGATTCATTTGGTTGAAAACTGTACAAAAATTACTCGACAACGACAATTTGTATTTTTGCATTCCGGTAAATTTGCCATCCGTAACAATACTTCGTACTCAACAGACTTTCAAAAAATGGAAAAGTTGTTACCTTATTCTCCGACTCGGGGATTATAGAAACCAACAACAACATCTTGGGTACAGTACCCCTTTAAGAAGTGTTTTTGACGAAATAACGGAAATATTTGAAGAGTGTTTTTTAAAGAGCAATTTCTCATACAAATCGCCGTTATTTAGTAATGGTACATTCTTTATAGAGTTATTACCATTCAGATTAAATATGAAGCTAACATGCAAGATTATCTATATATGTCGTGATTTAGTGGACAATCCCAAGCTCGCGTGCCACGCGTGGTCGGATTGACCATTAATTCATGAAAATTTAGGTACGGATTGTCCATTTATTAATGGACAATCTTATGCGCATTAGGTGGAATTATGGTCATTTCAATTATTTTTAATTTCATTTTGCGGAAAATTGGTTTAGGTAATTCTAAATTAGTTGGCGCCAACTCGGACCGGGAATCTTTAACTCTTTCATGACGGGAGCTGTGCTGGTGCAACATTAAAGATAATGTGCCAGTGCATTATCTTATACATGCGAGTTTCCCATAGGGAGCCTCGAATATATATACAAGAGAATGCACTAGCTTTCAAGTTCAATGTAAATAGTGTTAGGCCAATGTATTCTATTATATTACATGTATATGCGATACTGTCATGTGTAAGAGAATGCATTGGCACAGGATTTTCGTAAAATGTCAGGAAGCTCCAGTCATGGTAGGGTTTAGCATGTCAATAGCTCGACCGTGTCACGTTCGTGGGATCGCGCAAATAATATGCCAATAAATACATTAAATACTTGTATGCGGACGCAGTAGCATAACGTAATATATTATTAAGTTATTATACAAAGTTATGTAGAGTATGTGTTTTTCTTGTACGAGTTCAGGTTGTGGTGAAAAGTCATATCGGACGAAGCGAGTCCCGATAAATTTTATAAAAGTCATATTGGACTCGATTCGAGTCCAATATGACTTTCTGGAGTCCAACATGACTTTTTGTCGCATTATCATGTGACGGCTTTTGCCCAATCAGAAATAGTGTCAGTAAAGGGATGGATTATAATAATACCATATATTTCCCAATCTGGTGTCTTGGTGATCTTCGAGCCTCCACTTTTCCTGATATATCCAGCACATTCTTTGGTGGCCACGTTGAAAGCAAACCTCCCACACCCATCTCTCCTGGTGCACGATATAGCGCACTGGATATCTGAGTTTGCCTCTCCAAGTTCAATATTCTGGCCAAAGATCGAATCTCCAACGTTCAATGGAGTTTTTCGAAACCAAACACACACGATTTCCACTACGAGGAAGATGAGGAGGAACGCCAGAATTTCCTGCCGATTAACTAACTTGATGATCCAAGCCATGTTGTTACAGGGACTAATCACCGCCTCGAATGTCCAGTAAGGTGATTGAAACCCATATGGCAGCTATACAGAGGCTACATGTGAGCTATAATAGTGACGGGTTTTCAATAGAGAACACCATAGTTGGCGTACTGCAGTTGTAGTTTAGATTCTATCAACGGACACAAATATATCGAGGTCATTAAAGTATATCAATTAATCAGTATATTCGCACGACTTAGTTTCAATATGTACTAATCTATAAAGCTTAGCACCGTTTTGTAGATCCAATCGGCGCAGTCAATTCAGCCCTCACAACTTTCAAGAGACGAAATGTTACAGAATTATTTATGATTTACGTGAATTGATATCTATATTTGATAGTCTGCGAACGATATCTTCAACACAAACGGACTAACCATTAAATATAGATCAAAGCATCACATGTGGATTATCATTTTCCGTATGATTTTATATAATCAGGGACGTCAAATGTCAGAAATTTCAGGTCCATCCTCAGCAAATCGTTGAATTTCGAATGAAAATCGAGAAAATTCGAGGTCAACAGTATCGTCCAATGGTGTTCGTTTGTGAAAGCGAGAGATCTGAGTTGGCTAAATGTGTAATATTTGCATTATTGCTCTTTTGGGTACACAGCTATGTTACCGTGATGGTATCGTTGAAAATTCGTGTGGTTTCCCTATTGTAAATTACGTTACCAGTGGACGCACATCCGTCCGGGGTGGTCTACATCGGTATTGAAGCATTTTATCAAATTTCCCATATATATTTTGTAAGATGGACAACAGCCAGACACCAAACACAATGAAGTCAACACACAAGCATATACACCGTTCCATGTGATTAGGGTGAAAACTCTTTCAAACGTAATAAGACTTTGTGCATAAATTTTATAATAATTACGTAGACTATTTTATTGGTCATCCTTGAGTAAATATGTGCATGGGCAGGGTGACACAGGATGCAAACATGCATGGGGTCGAATCCATTGTTATAGCAAGAAAACACTTAAATTGATACTTTATCCCACTCACAGAGTTCTCTATTCCTAAGGTTCTCTATTCCGAATGTTCTCTATTCCAAATTAAGGTTCATTATTCCGATGGTTCGCTATTCGGAATGTTCGCTATTCCTAAGGTTCGCATTCCGACGGTTTTCTATTCTGGGCGTGTTTAGCCAGAAATGAATCAAAATTTACACCCCCCCCCCCTCCCCCCCACAAAAACCACACGAGGGATGAAAAATACTATTACGCTAGTATTCACATATAGTACGGTAAAATAGCCCTTTCTAATTTCCAATTTGTCCCATTTGTCGGTTCTTAATATCAGGAAGATAGTATCAGTATATCGTTTATTAATGAAAGTTGAAAACACGATCATGACTGAAATAAAATACATCTACTGTACAAAATTTTCTCAATGACGAGCGTTCTGTTTTTGCAATCTGGGTTATCTGCCATCTGTAACATAGTCTTATTCTCGCCGGATATTTCGCACTCTATATATAATGGAAATCTGGTTACCTTATTGTAAGAAGCAGAGTATATTGAAACCAACAACAACATTTGAGTGGAGTCTCCCTTTCATAGAAACTTAATTCAGCCATTTCTATAATATAACGTATTATACAACGCACATACCTATGTTTTGATTATACAACAGCTAGTGTCGTTTACATTATTCATGTCATGCATTATTATGTATTACATGTTTATTTATTATTTTATATATATATTTATTTATTTATTTATTATTGTGTATTATTTATCTCGTTTGTTGAATCTATTTATATTATATTGCGTGACGAAAATATGTATTGAGAAATAACGTAATGACATAAATCTTATGAAAACCCACGAAAACAAAACAAATTTTTTGAAATTTCGGTCCCAATCGTCACAGAACAGACGTTTGGTACCAACATGTCACACCGGTCAAGTTGGAACTCACAAGCTGTCAAATGAATCCCATTCATATTTGCCAGAAACTTTTGGAGCTGCTTAATAATATCACGGAAATGTGAAGATTCCTTCACATCGCGATAAGCACTATACTATAGGGGTTATTTTCAACGCATCACGTATACCGCACATGATTCATCATACCATCATTAATTATCATAGCAGATAGTTTCCCACATATTTGGATAACTGGTGCCGTAAACTCACGTCGTTATTACCATAGTAGTGGTGTGATGGATCACTTCCATTCTCAAGCAACTTATGCCATTCAATGGCGTTTTTTTTCTAATGTGAAGGGGTAGATTAGCTTGAGACCCCGCCACAGATTGACACCACCATTATACACATGACGCATACATTTTGATAGCGCATATAGATACATACCCACTAGTGAAATTATCGTTTAGAATCACTCGAGAAATCAAGGTGAATCACCCATAGGAGTGTAACAAAGTCAATTTAAAGTATACTAATAGTGTATATATAAGTGAATGTGTATACACTTGGCTCCATGATATTGTTTGGGCGAAATTAATTATCCAGGCGGACATCTATATATTCTCCCTGAATGAATAGCAATGCCAAGAATTATTCACTCACATTGGGTACAGCATAATAAATGCGTGTTGGTATAACACGATCTATTATTACATTAATCCATTGCATGAGCATTATTGTATCCGATTTTTTCAATACACAAATTAGCACATTCTTCATGTTGCAGCTAATATCAACCGAATCAGTCAGATAATATCATGAACAACAACCATCAAGCCACATGAACAGAAAAGGTCAAAATGAAGTGACAACCAATGTATGAGCTTGTAGTACAAGTGACACTATTTTCCAAGTTTTCATTTCATGAGATATAAACATGCACCCTAAATTATAGGTTGAGGCCCACCCTTATGTGTGGGTTTTGAGGAAGGTCCACAGGAATAATTTAGACAATTTCGAAGCCATAGTCATATTTCCATACCTCTATATAACTGAATATGTTCAAATATAGCGTCAATGATGGTTGACAGAAAAAATGGTGAGTAAATATGAAGCTTGAGTGGAGGTGAAAAAACTGTTTACCGATTTTCTAACAAACTTAGATATATGACTAGGAAATATATATATGTGCATTCATGGTATACTAGATCATGCCATGAATCTCTACTCTGATTAAACACCCGCAAAGATCATATTCCATCTGTACAAAACCTGGGAACTTTTTGAAGTTTTGACTGGGAAAAAGTCGAAAAAATAATGCGGATGATATATTTCTTAGTTATTATCTGTTCCTTAATAATGTACTTTATTATAGGTGAAGGTACCAACTCGAAATTTCACGATTTATGTGACTTTGTGATTACAATTATGGAGTTTCTATTATAGGTAATTAATTCAATGTCTGTTACGATATCGGCTCACACAAGTCGCAGAAAATCATGCAATTTAGAGTTGTGACCTTCACCTACAGTGAAGTACATTATTAAGGAACATATATATTCTCCGCGTTATTTTTTATTTTTTTGGTTTTATAAGGTTCCCTTCAAAACTTCAAAAAGTTCCCAGGTTTTGAACTGGTGGAAAATGATCTCTACGGGCGTTAGTCAGAGTAGAGATTCCTGGCATGATATGAAATGCCTGGTACAGACTTGATCACATAGAAATTAATATTGATATATAGCTATAGTATGCGTTACCCGTTCAAAGTGCACGTAAGTGAACGGTTTTATTCTTTTAAGATCGTTACGGGCGTTGCAGTTCTCTCAACAGCATTAATTGGTCCAATGTTCATTGAGATTACAAACCGGAGAATTGACGCTGAGGTTGTCATTGTCGTGTGGATCTCTGGTTAATATTTCTGACGGCATCTTTAATGGAATTTATCGGTTTTACTTCAGAATATATCTACTCACAATATCAAGTATAGGCCTTCAGCTATAACATTCCTGGGGGCGGATGCACCGATGCCATTGTAATACGTTATAATTGAAGTAAAAGTTTCAACATAAATATGCGTCTCCAAGGTGAAGCTACGTTGTATTACGTTGAACATTTTAAAGATCAATATAAGTATAAGAAGTGGAAACAAATAAAACGAATTCTGAAATACGAATGATTGTCACTAATTAGCCCAGGATATATTGGTCGACCTTTGTAACCCCCACCCCCCCCCCCCCCATGATTCAACTTCACATTACTAATTTTCTTCCTTAATATCTCCTCTATTTTGTATCGGTTATTAACAAGAAAAAACAGTGGCCGCAGAGACTCCAGACAAGATGGCGCCACATAAAACCAGTGAAAACAGAAGAAAAAAAATTTGAAGTGTTTATGGTCGCATGGTCACCCACCACCATTAGATGGTTTGTATATCAAAATGTTCGACTGAGTGTGGGGAGTAAATAAAAGGATATAGTCAGAAACAAAAAGAAGTGAAAACTGGAATCCAGCTCGAGGAATAATAGTTCACCAGCATATTAGTGGTCGGTGATTCAATTAGACAACACCGATGAACGTCACAAAGACTGCTTAGGATAATGGTCAAGAAGCGTGGGTACATTGTTGTCTTCTACGATCTTAGCAAAGGAACCCGTCAAATGGGAATCTAGCAACCTCTGAACCCCTACAAAAGTTGTCCAGGTACGGCAATGCGTTCGATGAGTTTGTGAATTGACTAACCATACTATTGAGAAGTAGCTGGCTGACTGGGAATATCACCGGGTATAATACTATGATACCCATCATGTCACCAAGGCTGAGAAAGACGTAGAGAGGACCTTTTGAAAGCTCAAATTAACTTAGATATGGTCGATTGCTAACTTGTGGTAGCAAAATGTAAAATCGTATAGTTGAAATTTAGTAGGCTGGTACATATCATACAGAAATACAATATTACGTGTCTCTAAAACGCTCGAGTAATCAAAATATGACTTAATTGCCACTTACAATCTTACATGCAATTAACCAATTTTAGAACTCATTTTAACTGCCAGCTTCTCAACCACAACCCGAGAAAGGCCAACAAGCTATCAAAATTCTTACATGGAACTTTGCACAATCATAGAGTACGTAAAATGAAACAATAATAAATTTCGACACCTTTCTTGCATGGAAGTAATTTTATCAATATTATCAGGGGGGGGGGTGAAATTTGTTTTTCCGACACGTATGCCGGGGTGGGTGGGTGGTCAAAGCCACCAGCAAGCAATTTTTTCCGCAACTAAAAAAAAAAATTCTGCTTGTTTTTTAGTGTTTTGGCAATGAGTTGGGCTTCAAACCCACTTTGAATGAGAGAAATAATGTAATTCTAACTGTAAACTGACTGCAGGCAGTTATCGTGTTGTATTTTGTTGCAAATTTTGAAATCCAAGATGGCCGCTGGCAGCCATGTTTTTTTGGCCGAATGACCTCAAAATGACTCATTCCTATTTACATGTCCATGTTAACTTCCATGATAAATAGTATGCACAGAAATTTATATACAGCTGTTTACAGTGAATTTCCCGTCGCAAATCTCTGTTTTAGTGTTAAAAGGGGGTGGGTGTCAAAAAATGGTCGAAAAAAACTGCCGAAAACGGAAAAAAAATTGGCGGTGGGGGTGGGTGGGTACAAAAAATGATCGAAGGGAAAAAATGCCATACGTGCCTGAATTTTTTTTCCGACCCCCCCCCCCCCCCCCTGATATTATAGGAAATATATACTCCAGTTCATAGTCTTAGGAGGAATCCCTTAAAGGGGTACTGTACACAGGGATAGGCAATTTTTTTATTTACTTCCATTGAAATAACTTTCAAGATAGATTGTGTTCGTGTTATATGAGTTTCGTATAAACCTAATTTACCGAAGAAAATATTGATCTTGGAAACGAATATATTACGATTTCAAAGTACGCGCCATGTTTTTGACCTTCACCGGAGAATACTCAGGTCGCAGGAAAAACCGGAAGTTCATTGTTCACAGCTTCAATTGATGTCTTCAATCTCTTCCATCGAACAATCTCACTCCCTATAAAAATACTTGACGCTTTATGACTCTTGCTTCTTTCTATTTTTTTCCGAATCGGTTATAGCGGCCTTTCTTTTGCAGGTAACATGTTTGATGTTTTGTTTGCAACTCAATAATGTTCGCGAACGGCCGTCGATAAAAGACACGCAACAGATACGATTTCAAGAACGGTAACTCGTACTGGCATAATACTCCATTTTATGACTCCAGCCATAAATTAATTTATATTAAATAATTCAATTTAACTTTTGTGATAGCCTGTTAACCGGAACGTTTTCAGTAGACATCGTCCACTCAAATTAGTTATTTTAAAATATACTATTGATATTAGATCGCTATTGTCACCGGGAATTTATTGAAATTGGGGTACAGTACCCCTTTAAGATAAGATAAGATACGTTTTAATGGTCTTTAAGACACATATTGGTGTAGGACAACCTACATGTATAGATAAAAATAAACAGGAATACATGGTATATATGTGATATACATTTAACAAGTAACAGATTAATATAACTTGTAAAGATGTAGGATATGAAATTATTTGATTTATTACTGGACACAGGTCACATGCAGTTGACCAATGTCCAGTATGAGTATGGCGTTTATACAGGGTATGATACTGTAAAGGAGTTGTCCGGCACTAACAGGTGACCAAAAACCATCGATGATAGCATAACAAAACAGTCCTAAGGCTGCTAAGACCATTTATTTCCATTATGGTCCCCAATGGATTCAAGCCACATGAGAGACCGGAACACACCCATACGTTTCCTACCATCACAAACCACTGGATTAAAAAATATATTATGTTTTATTTAACAAATGAAATGCATATGGTCAGTTGAAATTAAAGTCACGATAGGTCATTGCGATAGGTGACAGTGATAAACGGGTTAAAGTTTTGATTTTTCCGATAATCATTGTTATGGATCATTACGCATGTTGTGATGTTTTTAAATTATCTGGCTCGATGCAGACCCTTCAACACAAATCGCTGCATGAAGGTGTCAGCGATAGGTATCGGGCACACGTCTTCTATGTGTGAATGAAGGAAGATGAAAGGGAATCCGTACGACCACATATCTTCTGGCAGATAACAGGACCTGTTGCGACCGATGTCGTCTGAAAATAATAGCGAATCAACAGGACAGACGACACTGCCTCGTTGGGAGAATGCGAACAAGGGAGATAAAAAGTTTTTCAAGCCTTTGGAGTTGATCGAATTTGTGAAGGTATAATAAGAAGCAACACGCGACTCTGTTGTACACTATATATGTGGACATTATCGTGTTCGGTAACTCAATATCAAAGAATATCAGATGAAACGATATAGACCTGAGATTTGTCACAAAGAACAACAAACATACTGCTGACCATTATGCCTTCATGATAAATTTACGGACTCGATGTTGAACAAAGGATGTGCGAATTAGGGAAATATGTAAAGGAACACTTCAACAAATGAAAGACGTGTATCTCGGGTACTTGTTTTAAAGGTAACCCGACACAAACTTGTTTTGATTTGGGCGAAACGGCGCCACAAGTTAACCCTATATATCGCAGGGACTTGTCGTTGTAAGAAAACGAGTACACACGTAAAAACGAGCGCTGCACTTTAACAAACGCATCGCTATCAATAACAATGCGATTGGGAATCAGGGAGCTAAATGTGTTCCAGAGTCGGGGAGCGAATGCACCATGGAATGCGAGAGGTGAAGGTAACTGAAGAATGGTCCTCAACTGATACATGTGACACGTTATTAAAGGATTTTTGCGAGTGGGAAATTTATATAACTAGCTACTGTAGTTCTGGGTTTTTTCCAGTTAAAATTTTGCGGTGGGATTATGACCTATGGTTTTTCTTGTATTTTCGTAATCAACTGGTGTCAATCTAGTTGGGTAAACATCACTGGGGGCGGCCTGCAGGCTTCAGTTCAGTTAATTTGGCTGAAACGTTGACACTGTCGTCTATGCGAAACCATTTAGTTTAGTGATGCGTTTGGGTTATTTATTTATATTTTACTTGTTTTCTTAACGACAAGCAACTGTGCCCTAAATAGCATCTGAGACGAAACGTTTCCTCTCACGACTATTTTGGGAGATTCAGAATTGAGATTGGTTGGTTTGTTTTATTTAGGCTTTATCGACATTTCAGTCACTACACAGTCTGTAGAGGATTAATTTCACAGGGAAATAACTCTACTGAACGTATAAATGTGCACCGACCACGGAAAGCAACTGACAAACTTGTCCAGACACACGAATACGTCTCCCCGTTTTTGGGGATTAAAACCAGCTTCGCCAGCATCGCTGGACGACTTATCATTGTCTATAGTGTGCCATGCTCCTTACCAGCTTATCCAAGAACATTGAGATACATATGATGAAGATAACATAGATATATGTGTGTGCATCGTATCATTGATTCATATATGGCCCAAACCTATGTTATATACGGGCGACAAACAGGACTATACAACTCCAATATACATGTAAATTAAAAAAAAATGGAGTATACCATATACAAGTCAGTGTATGATTCATAACCCAAAGCCATTTTATACTGTTATTATGCGAAGATAAACAAATATTAATAAAAATGCACATGCGTCAGCGAATTCAATTGCCCATTAGAGCACTCGAAATATTTTACTGTAAATTACGCGTGCGAAATGTTATATAAATAATATTGAACCCAGAATGCTGCAATGTGGTGTTCCATTCTTAAATAGGTTGATATTGTTCTCACAGTTTAATCGAACCAACATTTGGTGTAAAGTTCCCGCCACACGCCTACACTGTTATAATCTGTCGATGTTTGAAGTGCGACGTTCTCAAATCTTCATTTGTGTTTCACATGAAAACGAGGAGAAAGCTGCGACTATATCAAAGTAGTCGTCAGTTTGAATGGTTGTCATGTTTTCACAGGCTTTGTATATCACTAAATTAGTCACAATTTGAAAGTCTATATCACATTTCAATTACGTGGGGGAAGATCCTCCTCAAATTAAAGATACAGAATCCAAAATAACGCTCCTAAATTACTATTTCTTTGGCTTCGGGTGTAAACAATATTTTATTAGAGTCCATGAACCCATCAGCACAGCTCAGAGTTATCAGATATCGATTTTTGAAATCTGTTATTTTTCACCACCTGGAATAATTGGCGGCCTAGCAAATATTTGATGAGCCGACAAACATACTCTCGATACCAAACTGCGTTGAACAAATTGTTGATATGTAACACGTTTTGGACAATGTTATACTAGAGTTAACAGTCACGTGGTAAGCATTATTTTTTGGTAATTAATAGATTCTGATAACAAAAGCGTCTTTTGAATAAATGTTCTTGGTGGTGCTTTTGTTGTTGTTGTTGTTGTTGTTGGAATCTGATGATACGAGGATTATATTTCGAATCGGAGTGTGCTCCTTTAAGGAGTATATATTTTTATACGCAAGACACTCGATTGATAATGCTTCATATGAGCAAAAACATTCTCATTTATGTTAGAAATTTGCAGCATTTGATAGGATTGATATAAAACAATGAAATGTTGTATCTCCTCCTTGAACTTTCAATATATATTCGGGGTATAAAATAATAAATAAGTCAGAGAGAGCTGTCAACATTAAATGTCCGCTAATAATAATTTAAACTGTGCCTTGACAATGAATTTCACAGAAGTGTAACTGTCGTTGTTGTAGATGCCGTTTTTGTGTGTTGTTGTTGTTGTTGTTGTTGTTGTTGTTGTTGGGCGTACTACTGAGAAAATATAGATCACGTTTAATAGCTATATATAGGTCAGTCTATAGCCTCTACCAGCATGATTTTTTTTTGGCAATTTGCATTCTGTTTTTGAAGACCTTTTATTACTTGTTCTTGTCTTGTTGTTTGGAGTTATGTCGGGTAGAAATAGCACACCTTTAATAACGATATATACCATGATGCACTTATTTTCCTTTAAACTTAGTTTTTGAACACGTTTCAAGTTTTGTTGTTGAATTTTGTTGTTGTTGCTCTTGTTGTTGTTGTATGTGTTGTAATTGTTGTTGTTGTTGATGGAAGTGGTGTTGGGAAGAGATATTTAATAACTAGATATATGTTAGCCATGGAGCACATTTAATAACTAGATATAGGTTAGCCATGTCTCCACCAGCATGCACTTATTGTCCTTTAAAATTTGTGCGCGGGAAAACGGGAACATTATTCAACATTAATAACTGCAAATCCTACATTAGAGAGATAAACGTTCTGAGCTGAAATTTATTACCTCATTTTTGGTCTAAAGCCCTGCTGTGTTTGCACAACCAATGTGGGTTGATTTCATTAGATCCCCTCTTTTCTCAATATAATCTTGTAAAATATTCAAATTTGAGGGATTAAATTTCAATATATTTAGAAAGGTCGTGTCCTTGCAGAAAACTAATGGTGGTTAGATGAAAAGATAACGAAAAGCCATTCGATAAATTTGCTATATTATAGATTCTATAAGACGCCTTATGTTGAATGGGTAATGTAATTTTGCAAAACATTGACAGGTAAGTTAAAACGTGAAACGGGGGCACGGTGGATGACAATGGGGTATTCGACAAATCCCATGATGTATGTGAATAACAGTGAGATTAATTTCGTGAGATCTTTTGTGAGTTTAAATGCAGAAAATGAATTCTGAGGACAAACTTCAGACGACAAACTCAAGTGAAAAGGGATTATGCTTAATCACTCGAAAAATCATTCACGAAGTGCCACAATACACGTGTAAAAGGGGGCTCGTATCAGGGAAATGTGTGTTTATACACGGTTTAAAGACTCCAAACATCGTATATCGCGCAACTTTCTGACCCACTGTGAGCAGAGAAATTGAGAATTGATTGAATTCAATTAGACATAAACTCCTATTGAAGTGAATCCACCGGCGAATGATCGTGAATGTTTATCGAATATTGTTCGACAGCTGCCATTTAATTATATCTAGCTCGAAGGGTTGTAATGTGTCCATGTCTCAATCTACCCTTGACATTTAAAAATGATGATTTTCTGGGGTAAATGCCGACTTTACGTTTGTTTTATTTGAAATTGATTTGAAGTGTCATTTGTTGAATGGGGTCACAAGCTACACTGACCCGCTCCTCCTACCCATACCAAGAATGCATTTTTCAAAATTCTTTCTGGTTCATTTCATGAAGCTGATATTTTTTAAATAGATCAGTTTAGTGGCAACATTAACTTGGAATGTGTATTGGAACTTCCTCTAATTCACACTAAACTAATACTAGAAGACGGTCTAACAGACAAAATAAAATGTAATTGCATTCAAATATTTTTTTTATTTGGAAGTATGGCCCCCGTCGGCCAGGCTGAATTGATCACAGTATATCATCGGTTTTCTGTGATAAAGTTATCCATGATCCCGGAAATGTGATAAAGTTATACCCAGGATCCAGGAAATGTGATAAAGTTACCCAGGTTGTAGATAATTGTGATAAATTTCACCAAGGTTAATCAAGCTGCATTTATGACAACCACTGTGCATTTTTGGTATCACAATGGCTGACTCAATTTTTACTAATATTTACAAATTTAAGGTAAATTGAGTACGACCCATGCATGGCTAAACTGACGAGTATATATTATTTCCTCAGTGACTTTTAAATCCCATGCACATTGTAGATTTAATTATCTTTGGTAATTTTAATTGTCCCCAAATTGGGTAACTTGATCACAATTTTTTAAAACCTAGGTAACGTTATAACAGAATACGAGCGAGAGTGACCAATTCAACGATATGAGGTTGCATGCATGCAGTCTTCTACAAGATACAATATTTTATTGCAATAACACCTCAATGGGCATGAGCAAACTTATAGCATACACATTTATATATATGAATTAAGCCATAACCCGACTCAGTCAATATTTATGTACTGAACTCAGTCATAATTTGTTCACAATAAAATTATTGGTCAACTATATGTCGCTTCTCAAAGCGCCGGACCATGTCACATATGAGAATTATGGTGACAATGTGCGTATTTTCATTGCGTATGTGATAACTTGAGTGCCAGATAGGGTTTTATCGTTTTCTAATCGGCCTATGTTTATAAATCAACGTGTATATTATATAAGCACGTGCCGAGTCAGAAAAATATTCAGAAACTTAATGTTTGGTGCAGCTGGATATGGCAACAAAAATGTATTGATTGTCGTTGTCTCTTTTAAACCATGCTACACTGCATGGACGAAAAACTCACCATATGAATATCGGTGTATATGAGTGGAACTCCAGATTACACGTCACATTTTGGGGGACTTGTCTGTTCAAAGTTTTAATGTCTATGTGTGGGTTGTGCATGAATATACAACATATGCTCGCTCGTGAAGATAACTCTGTCGGTTATATAGGTTCAATTTATACCGAAATGCATTAAATAATCTCAACTATATATATATCAAGTCATACCCTTTAATTTAATCAGTAAATATGGCATACATTTTCCAATGGAGGTACTATAACTTATCATGTTCTTTGTAGTGAGCATCCCTTTAAATGATTGATCATAAAAAAGCGAACAATTTAGACATATCGTATCCGATTTATTAAGGAGACGGTGATTTTTATGACAATAGGCCAGGTGTTGCTTGGCAGTTTCGTTATATTGACAAGCTATACCAGCATTCAATGCTTCCGCCCCTAAGAATGATGAACTTGATATTAATGAGCCCCATCGCTAAAAGACGCTCATCGGATGAATAGGGAGGTGTGTGATCGAATGAGAGGTTGTTTGATGGGATTGGTGTTCGACATATCTTAATGAAGGGTTGATGGGTAAGTGATCGTGGGAGCTGTCAACAAGTTATTGCGGTGCTGATTTCTCAAATAGTTCATATCACGAATTAAAGGCCCACTTAATTTTCGAAACCCCAAATCGCATTATATAAAATATATGCATATATAGGGTATACCATAACTTGAAAGAGGAAGCTCCAAAACATTGTACTGTCAACTTATCAGGTGTAATAAACTGTGAACATTTTATTTTTGTTGAGGTAGCGACGTGTTTTCTGGACTGCGTGTATATATTGCTAAGTTTATTATTTTCAATGGAAGGCGAATAACTCTATATCTTAGTTTGAATGCGAGACAGGGGAAATGTTCAATGATTTCAGCTATGTTCTATTACTCTATGCATTGGAACCTTCTGAGACACTGACGTTCTAAATGGGTGCGAATTATATTAATTAAATCATATTTTATGTCATAGATTGTTATTAAAACCGTATATCAAGGCACAATACAATTTTTTTTATCGGTGACTCGAAAATTAAATGGGCATTTAAACGAAGATACGTCTCTAGAAAATATTTCCACAAACACAATGATCCCGAAAATAGTCCCATGGTACATATAATTATACGCATATAATGACACAGGTATATTTGGGCGGGAATGTTTGTTTGGAAATAAAACATAGCTGCCTGACTACTGGATAATATTTTCCCGACTCTTGCACAGAGGTTTATAGTTAAAGACATATGGGTGCGAATTTATCAACAAAAACAAAAACTAAAACAAAAAAAGGAAAACAAAAGAAAAGAGAAGTTGATATGATATTTATCAATCTAGATTTTACTGTATTTACATTTTACATTTAATTACGTTTTCATCATCATTGTTATTATTATAATTTATAGCCAAATGTGATATGTATGTTTCGTCATGAGCTATTAATAAAACTTCAAACTTCATATGTCTGACCGCCCAGCCTCGAGTTTTATCCCTCCACGATGGCAATTAAGTGCCAAACCCATTTAATATAGACTCATGTCGTTCTGTGTTCATTTAAGAAATGGATGTTGATTTGCTTGCGTTCCGTAGAGTATATGGATGCAAGTTGGTCTGACATTTTGTGTACGAAAGCGTTCCACACATAAAACTTGCATCCATATTCTATGGAACGCAACAAAATCAACATCCATTACTTATATTTACACTCAACCAAGTCAACTGGCAGATTAGAAGAGCATTAAGCGCCCATTTCCAACGTTGTTCTCGTGTCTTGATGCAAGTTGCGTCTACACAAAAATGGATGCAAGTTGGGAGTCAGCGCGCGACGTCATGTGACGTAATATCGACCAACCAACGTCCTTCATTCATGTTCCACATTACGAATGCATGTGTGAGTGTAAATATTACATGCCACCGTCCTATAGAATCCGCGAATTGAAAAAATAACAGACTTTAGACTGAAGGTTTATTAAGTCACATATGGTATGTAATCGTGTGCCAAAGGATTTAGTCATGCAAAGACTAAAATCGTAGATGGCTATATGCCTACAGGTGATCCTAAACATGCCTTTAAATTTTCAAAACAATTCTCCAATAAATGCGCCTGCATGGTATGCCGATGGATTCAACTTTGAAATTTAGGGGAAATGTCTATGGATCCCATCTATATACAGGACACCCTTCCAAGATACATATGAAGTTTGGTGACGCTCGTTTGAGAGATGTGACATGCAGGGTGTGCTAAAGGAAATTGTTGACGGATCATGGACCCAGGTAGGCCTACGCCCGGACGGACGACGGATGACAATCCATGGCAATAGCTTAAATTTTCGTCAAGTTGAGCTAAAAATGCCTATAGCCTTCATTCATCTCACAAAAAAGTCCACAAACAAGGTAAAGTGTAAACAGGCCCCATAGCAATTATGGTTTGGTTGAACAATGTTTTGAATAGTTGAATATTATTGCATTTTTTCAGAAGGATTCGTTTGCTGATCCGCTTTGCCCGATGCGGTGATCCGATTTGCCCGACGGTCGGGCAAAGCGGATTAAAATTAAAAATCACAATAGCAACCTAACGAATAGATGCATTTGAATGCATCAGGGTACGTAAAAAGTTATGCCATCATGGTTAGAAACTGACAGTGCTAATATTTCTGATTTTCGGTTGTATTTTATACAAGAAAACCTTACGTGATCCGCTTTGCTCGCGGGTCTCCCTATAGGTTTATTTCCCCAGATTTTATCTAACTGAAAATGCCATGCCCGAATCATCTTTATAACATTCGGAGTGAAAACAGTTTGAAATTTGTCCGATAGTTTGAGTTTCCATCCAATATCTAGCTTCAATTATGTTGTTTTTTTAATCCCCAGATTCGATAATTTTCCCACTTTCAGTCAAAAGGTTAGAATCATGTCATTTGGTTAATATTTTTCATCCTTAGGGTTTGCTTGTGCTGACAGTTGATAAATTTCAACTTATTATATAAGCTTGAGGCAGGGGGAGGGGGGTGACAAAAAAATTCCGGCACGTATGCCGGGGTGAGTGGGTGGTCAAAGCCACCAACAAGCAATTTTTTCCGCAACTAAAAAAATAATTTCCTGCTTGTTTTTTTTAGTGTTTTGGCAATGAGTTGGGCTTCAAAACCACTTTGGATGAGAGAAATAATGTAATTCTAACTGGTAAACTGACTGCAGGCAGTTATCGTGTTGTATTTTGTTGCAAATTTTGAAATCCAAGATGGCCGCTGGCAGCCATGTTTTTTTGGCCGAATGACATCAAAATGACTCATTCCTATTTACATGTCCATGTTAACATCCATGATAAATAGTATGCACAGAAATTCATATGCAGCTGTTTACAGTGAATTTCCCCCCCGCAAATCTCTGTTTTAGTGTTAAAAGGGGGGTGGGTGTCAACAAATGGTCGGAAAAAACTGCCGAAAACGGAAAAAAAAATTGGCGGTGGGGGTGGGTATACCCCACTAGACACACACTGCTTGAGGTGGAGAAAATAAACTTTCCGAGAGCACTTTGGAAATTTTTGAGTTTTGCCTACAAGCAGTACAATTAATGGAGCCGGTTGGTGCAGTTGGAAATTATAATATTGACACCCCTTCCAAACCGAGACACTCCTTTCACGTCCCTGTTGGTACCAGTTCAACTTTAACCGATGACCAGAACATCCAAATATAAAATACGAAAGAACAAATTTACGTACTGCGCGATAGATAAAGGAAGAGGGACAACTCTATATTCGTCGCAGAATAGACCTGCGTAATCGATCTGAGCGAGGGTGAACTTTCATGGGATTTCCCCACCTGGCAATCTCATTGCCCATACATGTCAGGTCGCTCCCTTTATTTTGAATAAGAGTATACTACGGTACGGCGTATATGTAATATACAGATTGTGTCAGCTTGTAATCCTGCTTGGTTCGAGTATACTCAGCTCAATTGCATTGTACGAAAATTGGACCGACAATTGACTCATATTGGAAGTTCAGGAGTCACGGAACTGAATCTAAATCCATGTATATGGTTTAGATATTGTTAACAAATTTAATCATCAACAAGTATATTTAGTGTAAAGTACACGGCTTTGTATGACCATGGTTGATATTTATATATGTCCGGTTGAAGTTGTTCAACTATCTAACAATTGAAAAGCTTGCGGTATACTCGTCAGAAATCGTGAAAGTTCTAACCGAAGTGCTCGAGCCTGAAATAAGGCAGATACACAATTTGGTCTGCCTTAAGATCCAAAAGTGGATAATGATATCGAAAAGTTCCAGGGAAATTCCTAAATGATGGTCTTTTTTCTCTGCACAATTTGAATGGGTTCAAAATAATAAAAATTTAGTCACACAAACCAGTTAAAAGAACTATCTTTCACCAGAAATTTATTTTCCTCTTATATATAGTAGTCACTTTCAATTGTGCACACACATGATGCTAGATGTTTTCGAGGACACTATGATAAAAGTCTCGTTCAAACTTGACCAAGGTTTCAATACAATCAACATCTGGACGAAAGAAATGAGACGGGATTCTGGATATTGATCAGACTGTTAACATAACTGAGTCTGTAAACCGAATTTCACAAGTTTTATAAGAGACCACATCAAATCCTGCGCATGAGAAAAAACTAACAAATTTGCAGAATACGATATAATTATCAGAAATAAAAAATCATTTCAAAATTTTAATATTATAAACTACCACAATTTCTATATATAAATATATAATTTTGTAAATACCAGAATTTAAAGAGATCATATGTCATCTATAATGATGTAAGTAACAATAATGTTGCGTGGTTGCAATGTAAGATAACAAAAGTGGAGTCTTATCATTTTTGTACAACCTGTCATTATTTCATGCTTTATCAAAATTCTCAGATGGGAGATACAGATAATACATTTCAAATAAAACTATTACTAAAACAATTGACGCAAATTACGAAGATATGAAGAACACTAACAATGGCAGGAATGTGACATTATGAGCTAAAAATGTCTTCCTATATATCATGTCATGAATACCTACTCTGGCTTCGCCCGCAGAGTTCATACTCAACCCGTTCAAAACATGGGAACTGTTTTACGTTCTGACCTGTTCTGACGCGGGACTTAACTTTATAACATTGATCATCAAACAATGCAGGGAATATATTGCTTTGTTAATACTTTTTCCTTCTTAATCAAGTTCACGGTAGGGTGTTGTCATAGCTCCAGATTATATGATTTTTGTGAGTCGATATCCCAAAAATATTGAATTGATTACCTGGGAGAAAGTCCATGATTATTGCAATGCAAATAAAAATCTGCTCAACAAAGTTACCTAAATCATGCAATATCGAAATGGGACCTTCACCTACTGTGAAATACATTATTAATGAACAGGTATATTTAACCACAGGTCCCCATAACAAAAATTAAACCAACCTCCAACAATACTTCTATAGAATTAAGTATTATTGGGGTGGAGTCAATTTTTGTTCTGGGGACCTGTGGTATTAACTGAGAAGTATATTACATCCACTGTTTTTCAACGGTAAACTTCCCTGTCAGAACATAAAAATTTGCGGGATTTTAACTGGTCGAATATGATCTATATGGGCATAGCCAGAGCACAGGTCGGCAGAAAAAAAATTGACCCCACCCCAATAATACTTAATCCTATAGAATTAAGTATTGTTGGGGGTGGGGTAATATTTTGTTCTAGGGACCTGTGAGCCAAAGTAGACATTCATGACATGATCTAATGTCTTTCTTCATAATAACAGATATTGAAGCTACATGGTAGGCTGGAGCCCCAAGTTATACCTGGTAATGCTTGATTGTGTCACATTAAATTTGTGAAAACCCTGTGCCAATGCATTCTCTTATATATGCAATTCTTTCATAGGGAGCCTCGCATATAAAAGAGAATATATTGGCCTAACAATATTTACCCTGACTTTGTAAGCCAGTGCATTCTCTTATATTGCAAGGCTCCCTAGAGGTGACTCGCATATATAAAAGAATGCACTGGCATAGTATCTTTAATGCTGCACCAGCACAGATCCCATCCTTAAAGGGTTAAATACATGAAAATGCTTTTGTACAAACTTTATATCATAAACGCTGTGAAAAGAATTAAGTAACTAAAAATTGGAACTGAATGTTCTTCAGCATGAACAAATAATGAGCGTTCATTGTTAGTCTATTCCTGAATCCTGATATGGCATGAATTAAAACAGCATTTGTCTCTCTTTTGTGTGAGACATTGAAAACAGCTGGATAATAGACTCGGGTAAGTTTTTTCAGAATATATAATGGCTGCATATTCCAGTATATACTGGTATTTTGGACATGTGTATGCATCAACATATCTTGTTTCTAATCTAAATTGTGCGTACACAATTTTGGAGTTTCAAAATGGCCCATATCCGTTTAAGCCTTTATTTTCACAAATGACCAGACCTGCCATAAAACAATATTTATGAATAATATATATGGAGGATCAGGAATGCAAACTAAGTCTTGAGCATAGGCCAAGTTTTGTTGGGTGTTAAAGCGACTCATAATCTACAAGCCTCCAATTTAGCATAGAAATTGCTTTTGTCAAGTCCCGGAGATAATAATAGGTTGATAATTACATGAAATAATTATACACAAAATATATTAAGATTTATTTAAGTGATAGAAATTATTCATTCAGCATGTATAAAGAGTGTCCTCTGTTAGTTCCTTCCTGATATATACTAAATAGTTTGAACCTTAACCTTACTTATTGCATTAAAGGGACTAAAGGCACTCGCAGTGGGTAGGCCTAAAACTGTACACAAAAAAAATATAAAAGTTTGTGAAAACAACACCACCAAGAAGAACATGGAGAAATAGATAAACTTTGTTCTTATATTCATTATTGATAGTTCTGTAATAAAAAAATTTTGCATGTCGAAACCATTGTTATGTAAACTAAAACTGTTACAGTGATTTGTCAACAAACATAACTAATCGTGTAGTGGATTCAAATATTTTAGTCTGAATAAGATTTTCAGAATATTATTCAATGCTTTGACCTTTTCCAATGTTTATAGTCATTTTTTTTATTAAACTTTGGTATGTACTGCTGACAAATTCAATTATATAAACACCATATATACATACATGTAGCACAGCACAAGTGGGATATTCAATTGATTCCTTTTCTTTTTTTTATTAATATTAAATTTTTCTAGTTTTTCTTTACATCATCCTAGTCATTAGTCCAAGTCTTCTTGTACTAAAACCAGCTAAGATATTGGGATGGCGATGCTGGTCTTTACCTCCATCCCGATATCTTAGCCGGCTTTAGTACGAGAAGACTTGGACTACCTAGTCATACACTATTGACTGATAAGAGTATCATATAGATACAGTTCATGAGAAATTTCAGTGTTACTGTATATTTTCTAAATCCTTTACCCATTCATGAAATTCGCTTATAGATGATCATGTGTTAATTCTCACCTGGAGCAGGAAAAAAATGCTAACTCAGCATATAATAATTGACATATAACCATAATGAAATAATTTCTGATTTAGAAGTAACACAATGAGGAGATGACTTTTAAATGAAAGTGTCAATGACACTGTAGCTCAACTTGGAAAGGGAATAATTTAATGTATTACAGTCAATGGAGCATTAGGAATGTGGAAAGTTGAATGTCTAATACTAGTTTATAGACATGAAGAGAAAAGTAAAATCCAAGATGGCTGCTGGTGGCCATGTTTTCGGCCGAATGACCCCAAAATGAGTCGTTCCCATCTACATGTCATCGTCAACATCCATGACAAATTTTATGACGATCAGACAAACAGTACGACCTGTGGCCCGTGCTAATGGATTAAATTTTGAAATCCAAGATGGCCACTGGCGGCCATGTTTTTTGTCTGAATGACCCCAAAATGACTCGTTCCCATCTACATTCCAATTTCAACAGCCATGACAAATTTTATGATGATCAGACTAAAGGTACGACCTGTAGCCCGTGCTAAAGGATTTAGTCATACAAAGAGTAAAATCCAAGATGGCTGCCGGCGGCCATGTTTTTTGGCCGAATGACCCCAAAATTAACATCAATATTAACATCCATGACAAATTTCATGACAATACGACAAACAGTACGGCCTGTAGCCCGTGCTAATGGATTGAATTTTGAAATCCAAAATGGCCACTGGCAGCCATGTTTTTTGGCCGAATGACCCCAAGATGACTCGTTCCCATCTACATGTCATTATTAACATTCTTGACAAATTTTATGATGATCAGACTAAAAGTACAACCTGTAGCCCGTGCTAAATAATTTAGTCATACAAAGAGTAAAATCTAAGATGGCTGCCGGCGGCCATGTTTTTTGGCCGAATGACCCCAAAATTAACATCAATATTAACATCCATGACAAATTTCATGACAATACGACAAACAGTACGGCCTGTAGCCCGTGCTAATGGATTGAATTTTGAAATCCAAAATGGCCACTGGCAGCCATGTTTTTCGGCCGAATGACCCCAAAATGACTCGTTCCCATCTACATCTCAATGTCAACATCCATAACAAATTTCATAATAATCGGACCAAAGGTACGAACTGTAGCCCGTGCTAAAGGAAATTGTTGACGAATCACGCACACACACACGCACGACGGATACCAAGCCATGGCAATACTGCCGCAATAGCTCAAACTTTACAAAGTAAAGTTGAGCTAAAAAGCACCTTGTTTGTTGTCAGATTCTCCATATCTCACAATTGAAAAACTCACCAAAAAAAACAGAAACGAAAACATTGTAATTATAAAGATACTCATAATGTAATTATTATATATTCATGTATATATGTGAGAGCTAGAATAAATTAATGTTTTCATCAAACTTTCGTATAATATTATATTGGACTTTTCTCAGTAATTCCACTGTTTACATAACAATGGTTTTGATATGCGAAATCTCATTATTGGAGAGTTATTAATGAACATAAGAACTTAGTGGATCTATATTTTTACATGTACTTGTTGATGATCAGTGTTTTATTGACTTTTATGTTATTTCAATTTTTTCGAATAAACCCACTACAGTGGTCTTTAGTCCCTTTAAGCCACTCCAAATTACATTTATGTACACTAGTATAATTGAGATTCATAATTACCTTGATCAAATTTATTGGAGATAGAAAACTATATTTAAAAAATACTAGAAACAGGGATGTGGAGGGGGTTGGTAAAAGGTAAACAATTTTCATGTTGAAAATTTCATGCCTGGATTCATTAGTTGGATATTTACACCACATATAGGTTGAAAATTTTCTACTTTTGGTGTGAAATGGCCATCGGGGGGGGGGGGGGGGGGGGGGTACAGTTGGTAGTTTCAAGGTGCTCTAGACTCTACCCACATCCCTGAATAGAATACCTGGTAATTTAAAATCCTAATGTAAAAAATAGTCTCATTTTCCATTATGAAATATAAATTAATTGAACATAATTGGTAATTAACTAGATCATTAACTATATCCGCACCCTAACAGATCTTGTAAAAATGATTTGAGAATCGTAGTTATTTAGACTGTATTAAAATTATGACAGTTATTGAGAATTATGAAATAAAATCAGACAAATGTCTATTTGAAACTATATGAAGTGAGTAATCTAGTTTAGAGATTGAATTGGGTCTCATGCTTTACCAGTGCATTAAAATATATCTAGTTCCAATTATAATTATCTGGCAGGAAACTCACTCAATTTGTTTATACCGGTAAACATTCACTTATTAAATTGTGGCTGAATTGATCATGTTTGCATTTTGATTGATGAAGGTACCCAGGAATGAGGATTTTAAAAATATATTTTTGTCATAGGATTTACAGCTGGGATTTACAAACTTTTTGAATCAAGGTACCCAGCCGGGTTATCAAAATCTCACGAAAAAAACAAAATTACGGATATTTTTTATCTAATTTAATTCAATTAGAGGATATAACATTGAATTTCATTAGCAGAAAGAATACACCCATAAACCCCTGATAATACTGAAAGCTAAGGCCAAACAAAAAATAATGTTTTGGTTCTCAGGCACCGCCGCATTGAATAAAAAGGGCCGCATTAGGCCTTTTTATTGCAATGCCTGATGTTATGACAAAAAAAAAAAAGACAAAAAAAATTGAAAAAAAAACAAAAAACAAAAAATTTCTTTTTTCGGGGAATACAGATATGTGTTGAATAATAGTGTGCATTGAGCTCTAACATGTAATGTGTTAAAAAGTGACTTGCAGGCTTACAACATGAAGTAGATGACTACAATTAAGAAAATGATAAGCTGACCCTCTTCTTACAATTAGTCATTGTGAACTAACCTGACCCTCTTCTTACAATTAGTCATTGTGAACTAACTTACACTAATTGTAACAAAAGAACATAATAGTCAATGATGTGCGAAAATATTTCTTTTCCCAGAGAGTGATAACAAACTGGAATAGTTTATCAGATTACATTGTTTCCACTGAATCGGTTCAACAATTCAAGGAGTTATTCGATAACAACTGTTATAACGAGCAATATATGTACGACTAAACGTCATGGATAATTTTAAAACAATTAATTCATTTACGTTATTCTATACATGTATGTTATTATGTGAAAGGGGTAAAAGTCATGGCGACTTACTCCCCAAACATTGATGATGATGATGTAACTTTATACAATTGAAAGGCACAGAACTAAATTCAGGATCACATATTAGAATGGAGCGGTATCAGTTTTTAGACAACAATAACAGTAGTTAATGTCAGGTGCATTATATAATGTTAAGTAATCCCAGTCATACACTGGTAGTACAATGTCATTTTTATATAAGATTAAATGAGTTTATATGCATAACAGTTCCCTCTACATTTCTGGTTATTACTAGACAGAGGAAGGTATCTTTGTCCATGCTTACTATGCGCAGAAAAAAATAAAAAATAAAAATAAAACCCTCCCTCCCTCATTGATTTGAAAAAAAAAATTGCCCGAGAACCAAAACTCTTTTTTTTTTTGGCCTAATATATCTGTAATATTATATGAAATCATTGTGACTCATCAATGAAAACAAGATACAGTGAGCAGATGCTAGCTGGAGATCCTGGGTACCCTAATGAATGTTTATGAGATTCTGGTGAACTAAATTCAATGCTATGGAATCCTGGGTACCTTGATCAATGTAATTGTGCAAACTCAATCAACTCAGCTTAATAGCAATTTCCCATTTCTCAGACCCACGTGTGTGGTCCAAAAAACCCTCGTGTGCAATCTTTTTATTTACGGTACGTTAAATCTATCAGTGAAAGTTTTAATCGAATATTTAAATGAAATAGACATCTGTTGGGAGAAATAATGGCCATGGGGAACTGAAATTAGGCCCAGGGCTAGCTGATGCAGATGTGGAGTCCCCAAAAATAAATAATAAAACATAAATAAGATTGTACGCATGCTTTTCAAAAAAATTGGGCCTGAGAAATGGGAAATTTTCTTTGCCTGGCCTTAAGTTAATGTGCTATCTAATACTGCTTCAAGTTGGGCTCATATTATAAGTTACAGGGCAAGTTGTTGCCGGATACGGTGTCATATGAGGTGAAGTGAGATTTAATAATATCGCCTTTATATAATATTAATCTCGCTGAGCCTCATATGTCACCGTAGCCGGCAACAACGAGCCCTGTAACGATTTTATCATGTCACCCACATTTCATGTTTTCCGTGTGAGAAGACTTGAAGTATATGTTTCTACATGTATCTGCTGATACAAAGACATACCGGTATAAATTACTATAATAATTATGAACTCTCATATTTTCATGGGAATGGTAAAGCATTGATCAGCACCATGACATGATACTTCCTCCCACACAAATTATTATCAATCCTTACTGAGATTAACAGAGCAGGAATTGGAGTTCGGCTCACAGTCTTCGTACATCTTCATATTTGGATTGTCAAGATCTCCCCTGTTTTTATGATCCTTTTTATCAGGTTTGCCGGAGGGTGGACCAATATTTTTCACACATGCACATCTTGGTGGTACATCTGGAGATTTGAAGTATTGTCTAGGAACCCCTTCCCATTCCCTTTTTACACCACCACTCATTGTTGAACACCATAAACGAGTCCTCTCCTGACCTTGAGACCACTCCGAATTGCAAGGGGGAAATATTCGGAAATCTTCTTTTATTAGTCTCTCTTCTTCTTGTGCCTCTATCAGCGCTTTTTCATAATCTTTTCTGTATTGGGTTGGTTTACCTGCTTCATCGTAATACCTTCCAATGAGATAACCAACATGATGATAGTCCTTTCGATAAAATGCTACCCAACCTTCTATACTATTTAGTTCTGATAAACCAAGTCCACGAATATCATCAGTCAATCCATCTCCTTTGAATTCTCCACTGACAAAAGCTCTTGTACCGTCTGTCCCTGAGAAAAATTCATAACTACCACCAGGTCCATAATGTTTTCGCCCCTTTGTTACATCAAAGACAAGGCCTGTGATCGCAAGATAAATGTCACCGCCATTTTTTCCAGTATGCTCAGCCAATTTTTCTCTCGTGAATATGCTATTCCCACCAGTTATTGGCGCTGCCAACTTAGTTGCCTTGTAAGAAATAAATCCTAAAAACACGCCCACATTTTCTCGGATAACATTTGGAACATATTGTTGCAATGAATTCCTTGTTTGCGAAAATACATCTAGCGTGAGGAACAAGGAGATAAACGCAACTGCCAATGCAGTGATCAAAATGAATTTCTGTGACATATTGTGTAGAATGTTGTATATATCAATGTCGAAGCACAACAATTTTACGTGTAACTTAATGCGCGAAATTGGGAAATTAAATCGGTGGTGGTTGTATCAAAACGCGAACCCGGAAATGGACATCGTTTGGGACACACTAATAGTTGTAGTCCGAGCCCGAGGCCGAGTCCGAGTCCAGTAAAATGTGTAGTTGGGATTTTCAATTTCGTTTATAGTCGTTAATATAATTCCAATAGTGATGAATTTTGGTTGGTGGTAAGTTATGCCAAATACAAATAAACAAAAATAAAAAGATAATTTGTAAGTCTTATATTTCAACTTTTATCGACATTTTTCGTTCTCCAGCACACTAAAAGTTGTAGTTGGAATCAGCCGAGCCGGCCGCCGAGTCGCTAATTAGCGGTTAATTGCTATTGTTAGGAATATGTTGGCGGCTCAAATCAATGGATTTATCAGTTAAGACAAGGGTGTTTGGAACTCTAGACTATTAGTATTGGGTGTTTTGTATCATTTGAGGTTTTTTGGGAAATAATAATTTAGAAAGTGAAATACATGATAAAATAAATTTAATCACAAAACATAGAATAATATAAAGTGTCCCCATCGTTTACCCTAAACACTGAGCAGTGCCGAAACGAAGCATTTTTTTAAAAACATCATTCTCCTGGCAACCGAAAGCGCTCTTTTTGAGTTTCAGCCTTGCATGTTCACATGTAATAACTACTGCATACCAACATTACTGTATCAAACTAAAAAATTGATAAACTGTACGTGCGGAGCCCTAATCACTTCGTGAGTTCTAAAATCTAATATCCAGCATAAAATAGAGATACTTTGGTTTTCATCGGGGTGTGAGAGGAAAGCTGCTATGCATTATTATTATGACCAATAAAGAGCGTTTATTATCATATTACAATATAATTTTTATTATGTGGGAACATGTGTACATATGGGTAACTTTTTTATTTTTGTAAATAAAGTTTATTTGTGCATTTATAAGTGTCATAAATAACAGAACACCGGGTCCGGTCAACAGGAAAACCTATATAAGATCAGACCCAAAAAAACAATAGTCAAATTTATTTCCACATGTACGTGATCAGACAAGATCAACAACGAAAGACGAAAAGAAACAACAACAATTCATCACTCGGCAGACACTGTCGACAGTGGGCGGCTTCTGGTGGGGATCAGACTATCAATTACTGTAAGGGTTCGTACACTAAGTCTTTCCAGAGAGACAGCAGGACTGTAACGTTTTGTAGAGGGATACTTGTTCTATTGTATTATATACGGATTTCGAATTAATCAGCTTGGTAGATTCAAAGAATAGATGTACAAGATTAAAGATAAGATTATTTAATTGTTGCATCACTATCTGAATTGTAAGGTTTTATTATTTATTTTCACAGTCATGTTATTTCGTGAACTATGCGTACGGTACCGAACATAACTGCATGCCCGTTGACTATTAAATAGTACGCATACAGTGCATGAAATAATGTCCAGTATCTTCATAACAATAGCCACACGTACATTGGTAACTTGACCCAGTGATTTGCATAGGATAGATGCCATGGAGCTCAGATTACAGATAATCTTCTTCTTCTTTCTTTCTTCTT
This sequence comes from Siphonodentalium dalli, assembly GCA_032622095.1. Lineage (NCBI taxonomy): Eukaryota > Metazoa > Mollusca > Scaphopoda > Gadilida > Siphonodentaliidae > Siphonodentalium > Siphonodentalium dalli. The sequence goes on from CP136062.1 coordinate 121,576,596, forward strand.
CTTTCTTTCTTCTTCTTCCGTGAGTCGATCCATCCTTCATGACAACCACGTCTCCGTGTAATTACTCGTTCTATGTGTTTCGTGTATATATATGCTTATAAAACTCTGCAGCTAAAAGGTATCTTTATACAAAAGTAGTGACACGTGCATTTTTAAAGATGTTCTCTCAATCTGGCAGTGGAGAATATATATTAAAGGCAGGCCTACTCAAACCGAGTCGACGGTCCCCATATAATCAGATTACAACAACAACAACAACAACATTTTTAGAAATTCCGCTTCAGTTATCAGAATCGATTAATTGCCCAAAATAATGCTATATAACTACTATCAACTATAGTATAAAATTACCCGAAACGTGTTATTTATCAACATGGTGTTCGACGAAATTTGGCATTATTATCAACAAAAAGCTTCTTGATTTGAGTTATCCATCTGGTAATTTGGTCCGAGACCGTCGGCTGGTCGACTGTTTACTGGACCACTAATAATTCTCGATGGTGAAAAAAAATATATTTCGAAAATCGATATTTAATAACTCTGAGCTTTAATAGGTGGGTTCCTCGATTCGAATAAGATATTTTTACCCCCGAATCCAAATAAATAGTAGTTGAGGGGCGCTTAATCGGATTATGCATCTTTAATCTTCCGCAATATAATCATCAATATATGCAGATGTATCTGAAGAACCTGGTTGGTGAGAGGATGAACTGTATCTTCTGATCATCATCGATGACTGCAAATTTATGTTCGTACAGATGCTCGTATGTCGAGGATATGGCATTAATTAGACTGCATGCATGCTCCGAATAGGTCCGATTATTTTACAATGGAGAAGAAAGTGCTGGGTTCTTGTCTCTTCCTTTATATGGTGCAAAGTGGACACTCTGGGTGATATATGTGACCCGCCATATCAAATCCAGTCGTAAGTCGGGATTTTTTTTTACCCTGTGCCAATGCATTCTCTAATATATGCGAGTCGACCATATGTCGCCTCGCATATATAACAGAATGCATTGGCCTAACAATTTTTTTACAATTTTAATAATTTTGTCTCGTATTCTTTAACAATTTTATAATTTTACCCATACAGAGCCCCAGACAAACATGAGCAGACGACACTCTTCTACATGCTTCTATATATGTGTGGGGCTCCCTGCAGGGTAATGGATGTTTTTTATTTTATGTCCTAAAAAATGTAAGAAACATTTATTTTTAAAAAAATGATAAAAAATTGTTAGGCCAATGCATTCTCTTATTTATGCGAGGCGACCTATGGTCGACTCGCATATATAAGAGAATGCATTGGCACAGGGTAAAAAAAATCCCGACTTACGACTGGATTTGATATGGCGGGTCATATATGTCAGACTGGAATTTACTTCTATGTGATTGTAGATAATAAGTATCATGCAAGTTTAGGTATATCAACTGGTTGAGTTGAAAGCATCTTCATGCATAGGTGTATCTTGCCAGTTGTAAACTTTGCAATCTCGACTAGTGATTTGGAGAAGCTAATTGAATTTTCCATATTCTTTTTCCAGTATGTGTGTAGTGCTTTCTTAGCCATGGTCTTCCAAGTTCCATTATTCTTTTATATAAGACTCAGCAAGTAAAGTGTAGGCATCAGGACGATTGTATTTGAAGAGAATTCTCTTCATATCAATGTACCATCTGTTCATTACTAGTATACATGTATAATATAATCCTCTCAGAGAAGTTACGTACGAGCAGCTATTGCTTCTCGATGCTTATGTTATATAGGTTGGCGACAAAAGTTGTAATACAATAACAATTACATTGCTCTATATATTATACTCGATCTACTTGGGTTTGAATGGGTAATATAATTATGCCAGTGAGAATGTAGGAGGCATTATCGTTGGTTCGAGTAGGCAGCGACAGTACCTGCTTCAGTAATTTCTTCTGATACTTCTCAAGTTCCAAGATGAATTTTTTTTGGTAATAATACCTCACATCCATAGATTTAAACTGGTAGCATTAAAGTTTCAGGATCTAATCCATTTGCTCCATGTAATCCAATTGGCGCCAAACTGTACGCTGTCTTTCTAGCTTTCCTTTTATTGTCCTCTATTGTTTCTTTACAGGTGTTGTCTATACTTGTTGACCTCAGAAATGATGTTTAGCTTTGTCCACAATAGGTAGAAGAGTGCCGTTTATCGACCAAGTTTTCTGCGTAGAATATGAGCGTTCATTTTTTCTGTTTGATGGTCTAACTTCAATGATGACGCTTTTTATGGGCTGCAGAAAATATCTGTGAGCTGCACTGTATTTGTAGTGTACAATATTGATAAGTTGGAAAATTGGTGCTAATCAGGGCTATATTATGGGCACAGGCTGTTGCGTTAACAGAACTTTACTTTCCATATAGAGGCACCGGCATCAGTTTAAGCGAACATCAAGCAGGTCTTCAATATATAGAGCTTGTATAGATCAGCACTTAATAATACCGTACCCCTTGGTATACCCATTGGTAAATGGTAAAAAGGATCAAATATGTAATTCCCCCCTCTGACTGTGACTGAATTACAGTCGAAATGGAGTTCGTCGATTAGAGACCAAACAGTTGGGTTAATATCCAGAAGATAGGATTTACGTAGCATGATTTCCTTGGGAAAAACACCAACAGCTAATTTCGCGTCAAGAAGTGCAACATATATATACAGACATGTCTCTATCTTTATGTTCACGAATAACTTCTTCCATCGTGAATTCATGCACTGTTGCATGAGTGGTGATGTATTCACTGTTGCTGCAGCCTTCTCTGAGATGTATTTCTAGAAGTTTAAATGCCCACTTAATTTTCGAACCCCCGGATCACATCATATAAAATATATCAAGATGCAATAGAGCTTATTTTTTATTTTATATTGAGATGTATTTCTAGAAGTTTAAATGCCCACTTAATTTTCGAACCCCCAGATCACATCATATAAAATATATCAAGATGCAATAGAGCTTATTTTTTATTTTATATCAAATTTCATAATAATATATATACGCATGAACGTTATGCATAGTGAATGCACATTTTGGGACCGTTTAATGTCACATCGCACAGTAGTGTTCTCCTTTTGTTGCGACCAGTCTACTTCCGCTTTGTTGCGCATGTCGGCGTAAACATTCCGAAAAAATTTGGATGAGGTGAATTTTTTTTTTTATGTATTTCAGCCCTTTTTGGTAGATTTTATGGGACACTGGCTTTTAATGTATGAGAAATGAGGACACCGAAGCTATGTGCAACAATTGATTCAACATAACTCGTGTATAGTGTGGCAAATTCGCGAGTGGACTGGACAGTTTACACTGGTTACCATTTTTTTTAAATGAAAATTTACCGGTCGACTCTCACTTTGACTTTGTTGTGATGACCGTCACATTGCCCAGAAGATCCGATGACAACCATATGACGGTTTCCATCCATTAAATATGCATCATCTTCATTTATCAGCTGATTGTATCTGAGTTCGCTATATTAACAACCCATAATTATAGTTTTAAAATGAGTTGATACCTGTTCAAACCTGTTGTTCTGATAGTTATAATAATAGAATTGCCTCCCTTTAATTTAAATTAACTTTTATTAGTTTCCAAAGAAACAGGCTCTGAAATAGAAATAGTCAGGAGTGGTTTTTGTATATTTACTACTTAATTTGTACTTTTGTATGCTTTGTGAATGAAACTAAAATTTTGTCAAGATAAAGACCTTTAGTTTAGTCTATTACTCAGTATTACTACTAGGCTAGTCCAACAAATTAGACTTTCGGATTAATTGGAATTTTAATATTTGGACATTTATGGACCATTTAATCCTTCAGTCTAATACTAGGCGTGAAAAATAGGAACGCTGCGAAGCCACTTATTTTACATGGCAAGGGCATGCCCCTTTAACTTACACTGTTCACGTCCAATGACACAAATAAAACCATAAATAAAAAACACATACCTGTTGTTGGAATGTTTAGTATCATGACTGAACTAACTAGAATATTTTTTGTCACTATTAATCCATTAAAATTTGATCAGAATACACACGTCAGAAATATCAACATCGTCTGCGTGAGGTTTACGCGCGGTATTGAGATTACGCGCATGCGTAAAGGAACAGAAATCATGGATTTTTTTTAGGCCACACCAAACTTATTTCGCAGTTTCATTGTTCCAGACCACGTAGGAGCAGGCTGATTTTTATAGACATTATTGGATCTATATCCTTATAATTTTTCGGAGTGAATGATTTTTGTTCACATCTATATATTAAGTATATATGTAATAAACGCTAGATAAAAACGCTAACTGGCTGTCAAGCCACATACAGTACAAAAACGCAAGGAAAGATATAGTGGATGGGTGTCAAGTAGGCCTTCAGTTTCAACAATTGGAAAGTTTGTGCCTAACATGTTGAATTTGTTTTGATATGCGAGTATTACTGTGGTCATATATATAATGTGAAATTTGTAGTGATAAATCGAGATATATATAAACACACACATTATATAGCATCGTCGTCGAAATTGCTAGAAGTTTCATAGCAGACGTCTAAATGCAATTTTGGGCGCAATTTGTTACCGGATGGGAATATATTCGCTGCCACGTGGTCTTGTATTTTATACATATAAAAACGAGCTTCGCTTTGATAATTGAGAATGACACAGCTACGAAAATGCATATATGTATACGAGTTCAATTATTCTATATAATTTGTAGCCGCCAGTGCCCGCCACAGGTACGATTTTAGTCAAGCGACTGAATATGATTGGCTACCTCCAATAAATAGTACGACTCGATCGTAGAAAATCAAAATTTTTCGATTCTTTGCGAGGCCGATCGTGCGTCAAAATGTCCTGCGATTTTCCACCGCACAAGCTACGATTTTACCTATATATATAGCCTACAATATAGGCTTAACCGGTGCCCGATATTTGTCGTACAATATATATCGCATCGTACGCGTGTGCGGCGCGCTAAGGCATGTTTAGGTTTTCCGTATCAATAATAATATTATATGTAGGCTGGTCTATTGCCAATTGTGTAATTTCCAATTTAACACAGTCAGGCAACTATTTTCGGTACGGTAGCGTATGTACAGGTACATACTTCAATTTATCTCCAAGTTTTACAATATACGTTTAAACACGTACACATATTCGCCGTATTAATGACCATATATTATTTTAAACATATAATAGGATGACCATACTTACCATTACTACTGTAGAAAACATTAACACAACTGTTTATTTGAACGTTGATTTACCGTTATCTCATTTTACTGGAAAAAGCGGTAATAATCGGTAACCATCGTAACGGCAGGTTTTTTTTCTCGATGTCGATTATAAACAGGCAAACGAAAATATAGTCGAAGTGCCGTTTCAGTTAATCTGTTTATCACTAGAAATGTGTTGGTTTTATGCCAAAATATCGAACATAGACCTATATAATCCGGCTTTTGGTGACAATTTGGTCATAGTTTTTGACTTGTGAACATTTCATGGGGCAGGTGGTCGTTGAATTCATCGATTACAACTGATTTACTTACACGAAAATCCACAGGAATACGAATATAATCCACATAAGTGACTAATAATAATAACTATTACACACGCATATCATACTCTCGTCGAATCTTGACATACCGGAAAGCTTGAAAGACCAAGCATCCGGTTAACCGGTTAATCAATTTGAATTTCAAAACTAATAAAATAATTTCCATATCCCTTCAAATATTGTTAACTTAAGAAAAGGCATCTTTATTTTTGGTACAAAAATATCAATGGTATAATTTTTATAAGAACACTTCTATGATGAAAATGTCAACAAAACCGGACGAACAGACCCTTATTATTGTTATTTATCAAACAAACAACATTTGGCGCTAATGTGCTATCTATAAATGCCAACAAATTGACCCAGTTGATATTTCCATATCTGCACGGCATATATAGATTTTCACGAGTAATCAATTTGTGTGGCCTTTATTTTAGAAGCGTGACGTCATCATTATCGTCTGTATTTGAAAATAGTGATATGTTTTCGACTCCGAGATTAAACTAACAAATCTGTAATTCTGACAACGTTTATATCACAATCTATGTTTGAACATAAAGAATACTATCTCCGCTACAGGTAAGACTCATGTATTTGTAGAAAATTTCAGATAGAATGGTATTTTGAAGGGGTTATATCGGTGGTCACTGGTGTTGACCTGCTTAAAATTTTTTGCAATCTTGATTTTCAGCTGTTTTATTAGACTATAAGGAGTAATACAATCGTAAATGTCCAAATATTAAAATATGTATTAATCCGAATAGTCTAATTTGTTGGACTACTACTAGGCCATTCAACAGAGATTCCTTGTTAAGTTGTTTCTCATCAGACTTTTTTCTGAGAATGGGGCGGGATGGCGTTTTGTTTTTTGTTTTTGTATTCTAACTTCTAAGACGATGAGTACTGGTATACTCCGTGTAAATTTAGAAATCATATTTTTTGTCATTTAGATGAGTGTATGTGGTTCAAATTTAATAAATCTACAATTTAGTTGATATATTAAAACAGAAATGAATACAAGAGCTAGGCTTACAATATTAAAATGGAGTCATTTATTGATATTAAAACATGGTGTACAATAAACTAAACTTATTTATAGTTATACATTTATCACCCCATTTATTATTCCTTTTCGTGAAAATAAAATAAAACAAGTCGAAGATGTTATGTTTAAAATTTATTATGCATGAAATTGCGATCAGGCGTTCTCAGAGTACGTTATATATACTTGTGATAGTTACGTTAAGGCCGCCGCACACGATGCGATATATATCACACGACAAATATAGGGCACTGGTTACGTGTCAAATTGCAGCGTGTGCGTTGGAAAATCGCAGGACATTTTGTCGCACGATCGGCCGCGCAAAGAATCAAATAATTTTTATTTTCTACGATCGAGTAGTACAATTTATTTGAAGTAGCCAATCAGATTCAACTATTAGTCTGATCACGCGGTGATCACATGTTTTCTTTCACAACAACATGGCGTCCATACAGTGTCCTTCAAAGTCAGAGTAGCGGGATATTTTGGACGGCGGAATACATTCATGCCTCTAGAATACAACTATAATTGAAACAGGTGCATGGACTGGACACCAGCAAGTTGGTGTCAAAATAATATCTGATTGTGAATTTGTGTGGGGAATTAAATCAGGTATAAGGCCTACTAGTCGATAGAACTACAAACACTTGTATTAATATTAATATTTATTGGAAATTAGTATTTAATATCTGCGATAAATACAAATATAGACCTATACCTATAGCCTATATACCACGTTAATAATACGGTAACCCATTGCATTCACGAGAAAGTAAACAACCAGATCGTACAATCCGATCGCATCGTGTGTGGTGATAAAAACAGAAGTCGCACGACTAAAATAGTACCGTGTGCGCACACAAATCTTACGTCGCAAAGGGTCTGCGACAAATATCGTGCAACAAATATCGCATCGTGTGCGGCGGGCTTTAGGCACACAGTGTTCCCTGTCAACATCTGTTTCGTAACACCGGAACGGCATTTCCGGTAGAGGCGCACTCCATTATCGATCTTAATTCGAAGCGTTACGTTCTCGGTGCGTTTTACTGACCGGCGTTTTGTCTTCGCGTCTGTGCGACATAGATCATTTATAAAATACAAAAATAATAGGGGCGGGCGATAAAATCGGGACGGGCGCTGATGAGAAACAAGGAATCTCTGTTGAATGGCCTTAGTACACAGTTACTGGACATAAAGTTTAAGTGATAAAGACTAAATAGTAAAGTCCCAAAAATAAGGTTTTAATCAAGTTTATAAATCGGTATCCCAATATAAAGAGCTAAAGTTTTGCATCTATTGCCCGGACAAACATATCTCAAATAAAAGCACAAAATACCGGGATATGTTTGTCCGGGCACCTGGTAATAGATGCACAACTTTAGATCTTTATATTGGGATACCGATTTATAAACTCAATTAAAACCTTATTTTTGGGACTTTATGTCCAGTAACTGTGATTAGGCCTAAACAAAAAATACCTTTGTTTCCGCTAACGAGCTGAAAAAAATTAGGGTAGGTAGGTAGGCTTAACTTTTTTTTTTTGGTTAACTTTTTTTTTCTCAGTATCTTTAAAAATAACTGTATAATACTTGTCAATAACCCAAACTATGCACTTCTTAGCCCCAATCAGGTTAACCCAGATGACAGAGGAACTAGAAACTCCAATTCAATCTTACATATGCTTTAATATTTACATATATACTAGTCTATATACTAATATAGTCTTTGATAATCCTAATATTTCCCATATGGTCTGGCGACAACTGGAGTCAGTCCAGCACCACAGCACTGTTCACATATTGGAGTGACTGTCTTGTACCGATCTCTTAGGGATGGCTTCATAACACTACCTTCTCCTCTGCATTCAGTGAATGATCTAGGTATTTTTAGGCGACACCTGCTTTTGGGCAATGATATGCCAAAGTCATAACCTGAAGGCCTGGGCGGAGGAAGGTTTAGGAGGGGTGACCCCCTGCTGATGGTGGGGGTTCTCCCCCTGGAAAATGTTTGAAAATCCATTGCATTTAGAGCTAATCTAGGGAACTTTGAGTCAGTATTTTGAATTTTACTGAGAGGTCAATTTGATCAAGTTTCTCAAGCATAACTTTCGAATTTTTATATACTAGCATGTATGGATTGGAAATGCTTATAAGTTATTGTCAGATATCTTTTGGTTCAATGGATTAAGCTTATCCTGCTTGAAATGAAACTTACCATTATCACTCTAATTCATATAATAGGCTATTTTATAAAATTCAAGTGAGACACATACATAATATACTACATGTAGTACAGAAACAATGTCTATTAAGATAGTAATTACTATTTATAGTACTAATCGCTATGTTAATCTTTCATTTGGTGTTATGAGATCCCACCTGATACTATTAACCAGGTTGATTCGATCAAATTGTTAATATTCCTGTACTTTATTTGATTGAAATACTGAAGGCTGAATGATAACAAACCTGAACTGAAACTATTTGAAGTTTTCACAGATGAAAGCTACATGTAGATAAAGCCAAACATACTTTACAGTATGATTCCAACTGTTAAACTTAAAGGTACTCAATCCGATCAGAGGGTCCTATATTACTATTTCTTTGGCTTTGGAGGTAAAAAATAATTGATTCGAGCGAGGAACCTACCAATCAACGCTCAGGGTGATCAGATATCGATATTTGACGTTTCGTTGTTTCTATTCTTTCTGTCCCAGAACGCAGTCAAAATTGCGTTATTATTACCACTTGATTTTAGAGTTATCCATCCTTGTCTGTTTGAATAGTGTTTTGGTGTACACATCTCGAGCAGATTACGAATTTAAGGGCAATTATTAGTACTCATCTCGAGAAAATAACAAATATCAAAAATCAATATCTAATAACTCTGAGCTTTGTTTGATGGGTTCCTCGACTCGAATCAAATATTGTTTACCCCCAGAGCCAAAGAAATAGTAATATAGGACCCTCTGATCGGATTGTTGTTGTTGGAATCTATTGAGATGGGGACCCTCTGATCGGATTGAGTACCTTTAAATCTTTTTTTAAACTTAAATTTCTTATGTCAATATATATAAATGTTTTGCATCTTGTTATGATATGAATTGTGACCTAACTTGGAGAAAAAAAAATTAAATAATTTTTTATTTTTTTTGTCCTAATTTTTTTTTTTTTGCAATGGCAATAAAAAGTTTAGGGTCGGGGGGTTAAAATAGGGTCGGTCGGGTTAGCGGAAACAAACGTCTTTTTTGTTTAGGCCTTAGTATTATCTATAATTTAGTATAAAACAGTTGGTTTGTGGGCCAATCTCTGACTCTGAGCTACACATTCGACATGGTCGAGGGCTCGAATCCGAAATAGTATTGGTCAGACTTTGTGTCGCCATCTGCATCCCCAGTACCATGGCAACACGAATCAACCATCAATGCTATGATCGGTGCTCTGAGAACGATTCCAGAAGCATAGCTGCAAAAGGATCTCAGACAAAATTTGAAAACACGTCGTCCTGTGATAATTTTGTACCTACACTCCTCTGGTAATGTCATGACCAGGGATAACATTAGGCTGGGGACACTGTCAGATATATAGCTGACACTAAGTGGCTGGACCTGTGTGCAACATTGTGCACACATTAAAGATTCCTACCATTGCAAAGAAGTCACAGATTCGGCAAAACAAAACCTGGGCAAATTGGGTGGTGGATCTACCTGATCCCCAGTGTGTCAGCATTGGCCCCTGCACTGAAAACTCTGCAGATATAGATGCACATTCAACACTCTTTTTACACAGACATTGTCACTTAAGTTAATTCACACTTGTTCAGGTAGCAATCGGGCATGATAATTTGAAGTAAGATGGGACTTATAGTATTGAATTGGCTGGGGATGTAATGATATTACATTGATGTACCCGTATCTCGATACATGCTTGACCGATCTGAAGATCAATACATGCCCCCAAACATTGCGACCATTGATTTACACAGCTGTGCACACTAACTGCCCTCACTCTATTTTTGTCTATTACGTTATTTAAAATACAACAGGCTTTAAGCAGTAAGCACACATAATGAATTATGCATAGACTTAGTTCATGACATTGAAGTCACCAACCGCATGTGTGTCTCATCTGCTTGGGAAGTAAAGATGCAAATTAGCAAGTGTATCAATAAACAGCATGAACTACATATTGAACATTATCGTAAATTGATTTACAGATATGGTACTATCACTACCATTAGATAAGCACCAAAAATAACTCTTGTGTTCACAGTATTTTAAAATGGCATCTTTGATAAAGAGATTTATTCATTTTCATGAAATTAACACAGCAGGGTCACGGTTGGGAATCACATGGTTTCGAGGTTGGTGAGCACCATGCATTTAAAATGGCTGAGTCAAGCACAAACGTACACAAACACAATGTATGAGGAACTGGCACAAAACTAGCATTTTGACTGTTATGAGCATATGCTAGATTATTTTAAAAACAAGTTGATACCTTATTTGTTTCAAAATACTTAGTAGTTTTCTATAAAATTCTGACCAAAGTTTCCAGTCGGAGGTTCGTGTAATACACCAGTCCATACATCTAGGCAAATCCTTCGACTGACAACTTTGGTCAGAATGTTAGAGCAAACAACTGAGTTTGGACACAAATGAGGTATCAGCTTGTTTTATAAATAGAATAGGCTCGTATAGCTGCCAAATTACTATGTAATGTTGTATCCTAGTTTATTACATTTTTCATGGTTTCTTGTCACCTTTGCGATAGCCTCGGCTATTTTGAATGCGTGATACTCATCAACTCAAAACCATGTGATTCCCCACCATGAGGTTGGGCAATATGTTAGATTTTGGTGATGTAATCTACTACAAAAGTGACCTAAAATATTGTCAGAGCGCAGAGGACAACCCTCTCAACCAGAATAAGCTAACACCTTTTGAATGATGGTGCATGTGTTTTGTTGAACTAAATAATATATACAGCTGTTGGTTTGGCGAAATGAACGGGGAACCGACGGGAGAATGGGATCATTGGGATGACCCAAACCCACGAGCTTGAGGAATTGTATACGAGCATCTGTATACATTTTACCTGATAATTTCATAGAGACCCATGAGCATTAGGCCTAAAAAAACCTATAAACATACAGACCTTATTTTGAACTGCTTAGTTTACATATTTTATTGTTAATTCGGAACCCCCCCAAAAAAAGAGACTGTTTTAACCCTTTCAACCCGATCGATCATTGCTCTGAAAGTTAGATGTTACCTACCCGGAGCTCCTGACATAATTGCCCTTTACCTATTACGCTGCTGCCACCAACGATAAAATCAACAATTACAATTGTTCATGAGATTGTAGACAATGTATATTGGTTCATTAGCAAGCTCGTAGAGCTATAATTGTTATGGTCTGGCGATTTGCATTAGACAGTCCTCGAAATTAGAAACGGCAATAAGCAATGCCATGGGAAATGGGACAATTCAGCAAAAGTAAATAAGTACATGTAGGAGAGACTTTTTCACTTTCAAGGGATACAAGATTTTTTAAATTTAAAACTGTCCTTGTATTCATCTCAACACCAAGTCTGAGTGTATGATGCCAGTTATTTGCAGAATGAGGTCCCCAGAGGATGAATTTAATGACGCTATCCCGTATAGCGGGCTAGCATCACTAAATTCGCCGTCTGGGGACCTCATTCTGCTTAGGCCTCATCTTCACTGGAAAGATTCTTTATTATCAAATTCTATAGAAACTTCTTCAAATAAATTCTATTTCTTTTTTAGTTTAGTTACTCTATATCCCCAAATTGGCAGACGGCACATTGCATTATTGAGGTTCCCAATGGGTGTACATCATAATATTCACCATTTGGGAACTTCAGTCTGAGTCTATGTCTCCCATAGTAGATGAGGCCATGCAGAATGAGATCCGAGGAGGGTGAATTTGTTGATGCTAACCCGCTGTGCGGAATAGCGTCACTAAATTCACCCTCTGGAGACCTCATTCTGTAAATGACAGTCACACTAAACTCAGACTTGCTCAACACATTCTTTTTATATCTCATCAGGTACCGTACAATGAAGATTACAAGGTGATAGGAATATTAGCTCTGGGAATTAGGTTGATACACTACAATTATGGCAGATCACGACATGATTCCAGTGAGAGATAAAGGTGGCAAGCACCCCAACAAGGATGCTGACGCAGGTATGAGAACATAGAATATTAAACCCTTCACTGCTGACTAACGACATGATGGCGTGTGTTGGGCCATTGCAGTTTTGGCAATTTTCCAGTGGGAAAATAAAACGAGAATGACACAAAATCCTCGGGAAGAACATAGAGGTACTCTGTTTGAAACATCGAAATAAACTGGTTCTTGTTGCAACAATTTCTGACCTCCAGTTATAATTTGGGTTTGAGGTCCATCCGTTCATGGTTTCCAGATGATAACTTTAGTTATTCTGAACTCGATGGAATGAAGTTTGGTATGTTAGGTTCACTACCATAAAATACAGGTCAAGTTCGATTTTGGGGTCTGGCCGCCCATATTTTCCAGAGTTATGGTAATTTGTTGAACTTTAGACTCAATTTTCGTTTCGCGATGATAACCTCAGAAAATATTAAAGATACATATAAATCTGATTCGATGGTCCCCGTATCATCCGATTTAGTTTTCAGAATTAGTTTATTACCAGTAAATACTCTCAATAATACCAATCACTGCATCATAGTTGCCGAAAAAGTCCAATAACAGTTTTCTTTGGTGGATGGGTGAGTTTGGTTTAAACTTCCATAATGGTGATTCCTAGTTCAAATTGTAATTCCCCAATACATGTTATTACAAATGTAAACACATAGTATTCCCACGTATAACCAGTGTGGTGCCATATAACGTATCTATTTGCATGAATACAACCTGATTACCGATTTGTAAATAAGTATGCTATATGTACTAGTATGTATCGGCACGCGAACTATCACAACATACCGTATTCTTCATTTCTTGTTGATAGAGATACTTTTCATCATCTCATATACCAAAATTGATTATGTAATTTATGATTGCCACTGATAGTACAGCAAGTCGCAACCTTGCATGACCTCTCTTAATGGCGTCCGTGCATGTCTACTATTTCTGAAAGAAGTCAGCGGATTTTTTACTAGGCCGCCAAATATTTGAGGTGGTGAAAAATAACATATTTCAAAAATTGAAATCTGTTAACTCTTGAGTTTTGATGGGTGGGTTCCTTGACTCGAAACCATTATTTTTTAAACCCTGAAGATGAAGAAATAGTAATTTAAGGGCGTTAAATTGGATTATGTATCTTTAACTGCATTGAATTTGGTATGGAGGTTTACAACCATAAAACACAGGTCTAGTTTGATTTCTCAAATTGTAAAATGATGAGTAGTGTATTAAGATAAATAAATTTTTCCCATTTTGTACAGCTCTCATTGCACAGAAGTCATCGCAACAAAGGCGAATGGTATCAAAATGGGACAGAGACTCCTTGGAAGACAAGTACCTCACTATCTATGAAGAAAACATTCTACTGAAGAAACATGCAAGAAAACAGGAGGACAAAATAAAAAGGTATTGATTGACGTTTCAACATCTTGTGTAAGCCAGAACTTCTGCATCATTTCTGTATGAACATTTTTTTGTCATATAGAGTGGTATAAACTACCTTACTTGTAGTTAAATTTGCACACACCATTTCTTCACAATAAAATGTTAACACATATATTTACAATAATCACTTCTCTTATGCACGATTTTTTTTATAAAGGAAAAATTAAAACTATGTGTAGAGTGGAGTCACTAGTTTGCCAGTACCTTTATATTGCTTTTTTGTGTAGCATTGGTTTACTGAAATTTTTACCACATTGTTAGCAATATCATTTTTATGTGTACCCATACCATGTATGGTACACATAATGCTGACGTCCGGATCAACCATCCGTCGTTCGTCCGTCCGTCTGTCCGTAGACACTTGCTATCCGATTCGATTACTGGAGTATCTTTTATCGGATCATGTTCAAATTTCATGTGCATGTTTACAATGACACACCCCTCACCTGTATAGTTTTTGGTATAGATCGGTTTAGAAATTATTAACACTTTGCATCCACACATGGGCATGTGCTATCCGATGCAATAACCCAAGTGTTTTTTGTCCGATTGTGTTCATATTTGAAATGTAGGTTTATGATGACACACCCCTCACCTGTATAGTTTTTGGTATCGATCAGTTGATCGATTTAGAAAATAATTAACCCTGCGCACAAATTATATCTGATGCAACTAAGTCAAACAATTTGCTTATGATCTGCCTCATATTTCTTACCTAGGTCTTTGTTAGCACGTTCTTTATCTGTATGGATTTTGGTATTGTTTTGTTAACCCTTTCCACTCTTGTTTTTAAATAGAATTCATCCAAGCTGTGAAGACTTAAATATTTTTCATCTGATCAGCACCAAATTTGATACATATGATCCTCACCCCAAAATACAAATCAAGTTCAAATTTGGGTTTGATCTGATATATTTTAACAGAGTTATGGACATTTGTAATTCAAGTAAATGATCATGTAACTAAATAGCTGTTGTCTGCCAGTGTTGGATTTTAAGACAAGTTGTCTCACACAGTGCCTCTCTTATTAGTTTTATTTATTTTAGCTGTACACTATATTGAGTTAGATAGCCATGGTGGGTTGCAGGTGGCTGTCAAGAATATAATTAATGGATGGTTCTCTATTCTGTTCTGTGCAATATTAAGTTAACCCATTTGTTGAAACGGGTTCATTATTAGTTAATGTACACCTACTGTATTCCAAAATTACAAATTGGAATAGTCCATTGTTTATTTGTTGGGATATTTTACAGACATTTTTGTTTATAGACATTTTTGTTTACACTCACACTGTAACTTAGAAATAAATTAACCCACCCATTCCATAGTTCCATCATATGACATCATTGAACATTATTAACCCTCTCCGCACATCATATGGTCTTCTGATGTTTTTCATGTGATCATTCTCCTATTCTATGTCCAGGTTGATGGTGATCCACTTTTCCCTTGCATATTTAATGATATTCTGCTGTTTACAGACATTGTATCTTTCAAATGATCAGCTTAGAATAAAGTTAACCATAGATATACTGTATGCAATCCAATGTTATGACTCTAATATTATCAATCTGACCATTCTCATATCTCACCTTTACTTATCTAATAATTCTGCTTTAAAATATTTTATATCCAACCATTATCAATCACATTTAATATCCAGGTCTATACACCCATCACTTGTATAAATGTTCAAGTATTGATTGGTCTCTAATTCAATGATCTCATAACTTTTTATTATGTAGCTAACACAACAATATTATGACTCAGGTTCCAATGTAAGAAGTAGATAAATAGAGTTGTTATGTGCTTAATTTCATAACTATTATATCTTTAACAGCTATGGTGCATGTGTCTGACTGTGGTTGGGTTATTTAGCTTTATCACTCTATAACACATACATGTATCTGTGTTGGAGTTACCCACTTTTCGCTTGCATGGATTTTGCAATTAAAATTAACCCATTCCATAGACATATGATATCCGATAGGCAGATATTAAATTATCCCTTTCACCTTGGACCAGGTTCAGTAAGGATTTCTATAAGCCACCAATTGACCAATATTCATCATCAGATGAAATATCTTATTTTTAAATTCACTCAATTGCATTTGGGCTGCAGAATAATAATGGTGCTGGTATTCTTGAGACTACTTATTGGTCAAATATTTCTCACCGATAACTTTTATAATCTCATCCAGGTTAATCATGACACATAAATTTCTTCACCTGTATAAATTTTGGTATTGATTGAATGGTTTTGAAAATATTTACCCCATATTTAATAATATTCTGCTGTTTACAGTCATTGTATCTTGAAATTTAATGCCATATCCATGGTCATATTGTGTTTATGTGAGCAAGTTGCCCAATAAGTCTGATTCCACTTGGGAACTATTAATTAATAGCAAGCTGTGAATTGTTGAAAGTCTTATACTCATGAAAAAATTGGTATACAGATTTTGAAAATAGCTAATCACTATCGCCAAGGTATGGGTTAAACATCTGCCGATCGTGATCGGCCTCTCGTTGATTTGTGTCTCTGAAGATTATAATTTATTTACTTTGGTGTCCTTTTTAGATTGGCCACAAAGGTAGTACGTCTGTTCGAGGACAAGAAAAAAACTGAAGATGGCACTCATGGCAGCCAATGTAAGATCACTTACTTTTTATTAGTACCTATGTAAAATGTTTTCTCCCTTTGGACAATTTCTCTGACAAGTTTTTAAAGTGATGTGAAACACTCCACTGATGTGTTCAGAATAGAATAACAAAGTATTATGCCAATTATGTTATTTTTTTGTTTATCATTTTGATATCAAAGCAGGCAGAAAACAGCATCATTGTTATAAATGAATTACATGCAGTGACTATTGTTAGAAGAATCATTGCTACCATGTTTATATTTACATAAGTGCGTAGTTCAAACGTTGTATTCTCTGAAATGGTAATGTCGATGCGGTTGGAATTTTCTATAATCTTAGTTGATAAGATTGCTACATTATTCCAGTGGAGACACTGGAGGAGATAGTGTTTGAAAACTAACTTATCGGTTTTATTCACTAAAGTAAGTCCATAATATGTCTTAAAAGTCTTTCATGACAATTTAATTTTGTTTGGTAACAATGATGAATGAGGCTATTTTGCTTGATGGTAAATGTCACTGAATTGTTTCACTGAGGTATTTTTGGTTTATGTGATGGTGAAATTGGGTGTGAACTATGAATATCAAGGATTCTTTACAGACATGCATGTACCATAAATATAAGCCAGTAGGATTGTGCAGATTTAGCGCTTAAATCCTATGATTTGCCAAACCAAAAGACATTGAAAATCCCTAAATAGGAAATAAATGATTTATCCAATTTTCTTATTTTCTTCTTTTTTTTTTTGCCAGCATTAAATTTCAGAATATAAATGGTCCTCTGAGCACTGAATATGCAATTAACCCTTTTTATACTAAAACTATTCTCCCACCAAATTTTAAATGTATATGTTGGATTGGTCTATTATCTGGAGGGGTTTTCAGGAAAAATAAGCTGACTGCAGATACTACAAGTGCAGAAGAGGTCCAATTTATTGAAAGGAAATGTTCAGATAATAAGTTCATCAAACCCGTATTTTCTGAATATTTCCTCAAACCCTTATTATCTGAATATTTCCTGAGGGGTAATTACTCATCAATGAGTATTAAGTATAGAAAGGGTTAATACATTTTACATATATATATGGGGAAAAAATTTGATTTGTGGAATAGGAACTTTGGGTAATCATGTACTGGTCACAGATATTTTAGAGTAAAACCTACTCTGTTGAGTTGTATAATCAGAGATTTGATCGTGTAAACAGTTTGTGAACAAGCCGGCTTGCCGGTGCATCAAATATCTGAGCACATTCCATTGGGGTTAATCAGAACAGCACTGAAGAACTTCATGTTAATCTATGTCAATTGTATCTATAGTAAACGGATCACAGTAGCATTCGATAACGGGACTCCTGATGGGTGATGACTTATTTA
The DNA here is from genome assembly GCA_032622095.1 of Siphonodentalium dalli. Taxonomy (NCBI): domain Eukaryota; kingdom Metazoa; phylum Mollusca; class Scaphopoda; order Gadilida; family Siphonodentaliidae; genus Siphonodentalium; species Siphonodentalium dalli. The sequence continues at coordinate 121,594,868 of CP136062.1, forward strand.
CATGCGTTGTCCTTCGCAATGTGCTATATTCCAAATTTGTTCACCTATCAGCATGTGACGTTGATGAATCAAAGACTATAGTTTTTATATGCCCATTTAAGCAAAAAAACGGGATGTGTTATGTTATTGGTCTCTCCATCCGTCCATCCATCTGTCTGTTTGCTTTTGGTTTCCGGATGATTTAAATACTGTAGATAGTCTCAACTGAATTGAATGACATTTGGTATGTTGGTTTACTAGCACAAAATACAGGACAAGTTCAAATTTGCCCTCAATTTTCATTTCCGGATGATAACTTTAGTAAGTCTGTAATGAATGGAATGAAATTTGGTGCGTGTGTTTAGTAGCCCAAAATACAGCTCAAGTTTGATTTCTGGTTTTGCCTACCAAATTTTACCTGTTAATGCCATTTGCTTGTATTGAGCTCTGTCTTTGCACATCAGATGTGCCTTTGTTCATGTCTACATTTTGGACAAACCATGGGCGTATTTTGCCATTCCCTAGCAATGCTTTTATTTTATATACTGGTACATTGAAAGCTCCAACAAGAGTAATCTATTTGGTCCTCTCAATATAAAAACAACACATCACGACATGTTTTTAAGTTTTACATTTAATATCACAATTCATTGTATACCAATAACATGGATCTGCCAACTTCTTATTTTCCTGAACTTCCGAGTCACCTTATCTGGTATATATATCTCTTTGTATTTGCCTTGTCCTGGAGAGGAGAAATTGATACCAGGTTACGTCATGCTACACATAATCTCCTGTCAACTTGAATTATTTGGGTGTATTTATTTTCTTTAGTCCATTATATATAGTTGGTCTTCAGGTATATCTGTATATGTAGGCTATTAACATATTTTCCGCTAAGATGTATACTCATATCTATCTACTCAGTGACAAAGCTAGATATACATAAATATCTATATCATTTTAGTGAAGAAAACACATGGCCGTGATATTGAAGCTGAAGAGCGGATGGAAGAAATGCATGAGAAAATTCATCACTTAGAGAAACAGAACTCGCAGCTCACAGAGAAAGTAAGAAATTATTCATTGAAATACAGGCTTTATGCACCAGTCTGGAATCCTGGAATTCCATGAAATTGCAATTCCAATCCTGGAAAAGTCTAGAAAATGTCACCTTTTTAGGGTAGTATGGAAAAAGTCATGGAAAATTACCTCCCCTGAGCAAGGGTTTGAACAGGTCATGGAATTGTGCTTCCTTTCAATGAAAAATCATGGAATAGTGCTCCGTCCCTCACAAACAACACAATCATAGAAATTTTGCGATTCTGGTGGCATGCAAGCAACACTGTATGAGAGGCAACTTGATTTCATACTTGTATTGTGAATGTTTTCCCTCACATATAATAGACACTATGTCTGATGATGCCGAATTGAGTAAAAGATGTTGAATTATAAGAGGAGAAAATAAATTTATTGGCAAATTTCCCTATAGATATGAAATAGTTATGGAATTTTGTATGGAGAAGGTCTTGGAAATTTCCAGAAAATTCTAGAAAAGTTTATGAAAAGTCATGGAATTATTTTCATGGTGCGGTGTGTAAACCCTGAAATTGCTCGATAAATGGTGTAGTCTTTTGATGATAAAAGAATAAAACCCACCAAAGTAACTTTGGCAAGTATTGATCATGTATTGTTCAGCAGCCATATTTATTGTTAGGTCACTCACAAAACTTCATTACCACTCTATCAGTTTGGCCAACAAACAAGTTTTGAAAAGTTTTATTTCTTTCCTAAGGCCAAACTTTTTTATTTTAGTGCTTTACGGATCCGCCGACCCTGTTTTCTGTGGCCCGACAAGGAAATAAAAATCAAATATAATTTTTATTTTTATTTTCACAGCCGACAGCTGTTTCTGCTTATCAGTAACAAATTATCTAACCACATTTCACTGATTAAAGATGCCTAGGACACACCAACTTTAGATATCTGTGGCTTTAATTACTTTTAACTACATCCAAGTTGAAAACTGAGAAGTCAGCTTGAGTTTATATGTGTCAGCCACCAAGATACCTGTATGCTTTCTATAAATCTTGACATCTCTTAAAAACTTTAAATGGCCTTTAGAATACATTTTGTATTCCTGGGAATTTATGGTGATCTTTATGACTGAAGACCAATAACAATCCACAAGGTTTCTTAGATAGGAATGACAAACTAATGAGTATGTGGGTTTGCTCAAGTTACACATTAACTTTTTATCACTACCACTAATCTCACCATTCCCATCTCTATACTAACAACTACTCATTGGCCAGACAAGTAGATTCCTTAGGAAATGTTCAGATAATAAGTTCAACAAGTTCTAAACTTATTATCTGAACATTTCCCACCAACTAATAGGAATCCTTCTGCAAATATATTATCTGTTGGCTACTTATTTTTCCATGAATCCATCCAGATGAATAATGGACATTTTCAATGTATACATTATAACTGAATGGGGGAGTCCATTTATTCAATAATGTTGAACAAAAACAAACTCTTTATTTCTGGATTTTTTCAATATTATTCAATAATCTGAGCTATGTTTAAAATAATAGTGCTGGATTTGAATTTTGTGATATACATCCAAAAAGTGTTCTCTATAAATGACTGACAGAGAATTATAAAGACACAGTTACCACCTTAGCGAATGTCCAAAAAAAAAAAAATGATTCAAGCATTTTTATTTTTATTTTTTTTCCGACCGACCCTACCAAAACAAGGTTAAAAAAATCCGTAAAGCAGAAAAATAAAAAAGTTTGGCCTAAAGGTGGTCTATTTCTTCCTAAATACATTTTATATAATTTCCAATAATAATAATAATATAAAATAATAAATATGAGTCGAAGAAACCTGTCTGGAAACAGATATTTTCTTTTATAATGCAATAATTAATTGGAACAATTTTTCGTTACTAGTACTAGAATTATCCCACATGCTGTGCTCCAAACGAACGCAAGTCGTAAAATGTCCCAGATTGATTGTATGTATATTATACCAGAAAATTAAATATAAAATCAATATTAAATGATACAAGCGTTTCCTGACAGGGGTCTTCGATTCATATTCAATATTTTATAACGAGGAAACTATATAAAACTTGTTTAGTAGGTAGAGATAGATCGTCTTTAATGTTAGCTTAACATTCAGAGTAGAAAACTTCCAAATGAAGTTTTTATTTTAGCTCAATGTTTTTTTTGGCCAATTGATGAACTAAAGTAAAGTTCTATAAAGGGGCATATTTGGAATACTTTGAGAGTAAATCACATTTGTTATCAGAATTACAAACTTTTATACCATTTCACTTATGTAATTGACTACCATCGATATGATTTATATTCAATGTATCAATCTTTTAATAATTTCTTGTAGCTATTTAAAAAAAAAATATCTTTGTTTTCTTCAAAATTCACTGCTATCTTTGATTAATCTATCCATCTTGTTTTTCAGCTCATGTTAGCACGGCAGCAGATAGAAACGAATAGCAAGAGACAAACTGTGTATGACAGTGTTAACCCAAGAATCGATACTGTATGTATCTCATTTTTGTTGGAATGTTTCACACATTGACTCTAACCTTGTATTGAAGTTTATTACTAGAGTAGGAACCTTATTGCGGGCAATGCATGCAATATATATTAAACTACTGCAGAAATGTTCTTTCTCCAAAAATCTTTATTGCTATTATTAGGGGATTTTCTTCGAAATATTGTTAAAAACTGTTGATCTGCCTAGTTCTTACTTATAAATATAGGTTTTTAGTAAATTATTTTGGATTATTTACTTACGGCTGCTTCATATAAATGTAGTCCATGGTAAATGGGGAGCGAGTCATTGATTGTTCATTTAATATTTTTGTTTAGGGAATCCTGAAGAAACAGCAAGTACAGTATGATCCCCGACTGAAAGGAAACATGAGAGTTACGGGACCTATTGATTCTCCCAAAAGGTAGCCCAACATTATAAGTATCTGCTCTGCATTTCTGTGCTCTTTGCTCCCAATTTACCACTTAACGTATTACAATTCTTTTCTGTCACTCAGATGTCATTTTATGCAACCTGTTGAGAAGGCTTTTCTTTGATATATATTAAAATAGCATGTCTAACTTTTATTAATGCTGTTACACCTGTAGATGAAATAAAACAAAAATCATTAGATATACTAAAATGCACGCATAATTTTTGTCCTGTCCTGCCAGGAAGCACATGAGATACCAGAATTAATTTAATTAATGCTACAAAAACTGGTAGTTAAAGAGATGCAAGGCCTTCAGATTGGATATAATATGAGATATCATAAAAATCCATAACCAAGGAGAATGTGCAAAAATAGATCAGATTTCTTCTTATTTTCACCATAATAATTCTCCAATAATAACATTTTGCATGCTGAAAGCACTGTTATGTAACAAAAACTGTTAAAGCAATTTGTCAACAAACATTGCTAATTGCACAGTATGATCATATATTTTAGTCTAAATATAATTTTCAGAGCATTCTTCAAAGCTTTGACCTTTTATATTGTTTACCATTTAATTTTGATCATTTATTTTATTGGACTAATTGGATTTTTGACGGGTAATGCAGCTCTAACAGTAATTTTTATATAACAATAACACTGGTTTTGGCATGCAAAATCCTGTTACTGGAGAGTTATTAATTTTGAAAATAAAAACCATGTTGATCTATTTTTGCATGTACATGTTGGTAATAGTTGTTTTACAGATGTTCATAATTGTTCACCTTGAGTCCCTTTAACCCTTTCAGTGCCAAGTCCGATTTTTGTATCAACCCATATTTCCTTGATCATTTTTCAAATTGATTGATTATAATAATGTGATACATTGATGGAAAGAGCTCTTAGAGCTCTTTCCATCAATCTATCACATTATTATAATCAATCAATTTGAAAAATGATCAAGGAAATATGGGTTGATACAAAAATCGGACTTGGCACTGAAAGGGTTAACTGCTGAATTTAGAGCAGAATTTATTTCTCCTTCACTTTAAGTCAGAAGATGGAATTTCATGTGAACACCACAAGGATCAATTCCTTTCCCGTTTCTTCCAATATTGTATTAGACATAAAGTTCTACTTTTATTATTTCACATTTATATGAATGTATTACATTTTAACCCTTTGTATACTATATAGTCATTTCCCTTAGGAAATGTTCAAATAATAATTTCAACAAATGACCATTTGTTGAACTTATTATCTAAACATTTCTCACCAATGAAAATGAATTCTTCTGCACTTGTATTATCATTTTGTCTGGCTGTCGTCTGCACATATATCGTTAGCATCCCTCCAGATGAGCAATAGACCATTCTGATGTACACTTTTATAACTGAATGAGAATCCATTTAGTATAGAAAGGGTTAAAACACTTCTTACTCCTACTTCTAGTTAAAATTTAGCATGTGGTGCTCAATTTTAATATTATTTTCATGAAGAATATGTGATAAAATGTGTACCACTACTATTGTTTGATATGTGAACCGCACTGTGCCGTTTGGGTTAGTGATTATCACATGAGAGCGGTTGGCGGAAGAATACTCCCAAGAACCAAAGGCTCAAAGGGTATAATTTCGCAATCTGCTCGAGTGCGGTAATCTCTGACCAAAACCAACACAAAGTGCGGCAAGCTTGAGTTTAGTGTGCCTGTCATTTGCAGAATGAAGTCCCCAAAGGATGAATTTAGTTACGCTATTCCGCATAATGGGCTAGCATCACTAAATTCACCCTCTGGTGACCTCATTCTGCTTAGGCCTCATCTTCTCTGGAAAGATTCTTTATTATCAAATTTATATAGAAACTTCTTCACATAGATTCTGTTTCTTTTTTAGTTTAGTTTCTCAAAATCCCCAAATTGACAGACGACACATTGCATAATCAAGGACATTCAAGGTTCCCAATACACATAAGAATATTCGCCATTTGGGAACTTCAAATCTGAGTCTGTCTCCAATAGCAGATGAGGCCATACAGAATGAGGTCCCCAGAGGGTGAATTTGGTGATACTAGCCCGCTATGCAGGTTAGCATCACTAAATTCACCCTCTGGGGACCTCATTCTGCAAATGACAGGCACACTAAACTCAGGCTTGAGTGCGATTCGATACTTATTACATACTCCAAACAAAAACAAATAGGATTATTATTCTGAGATTTTTCTATCGACATTCTTTGTTTTGCAATGATTTTTCAATCACAATCTTCTTAAATTCTCGTCATATTGCCTTTAGCAATGTAATACATCATCCGTATACAGGGATAGTCCATTGTTGCCCCAGAGGGAACTCTCGGAATTACCACATAGGCTTGAATTCACCCTTTCTAAACACTCATTGATTGGTAGTTATCATGTAGGAAATATTCAGATTTCCCTCAATAAATAGGACTATCATTACCTGTCGTTTGCTTATATTAGTTGTACATAGCTCCAAATCAATAATAGACCATTCCAGTGTACACTTTTCTAACTTGGTGGGATAATCCATTTAGTGTAGAAAGGATTAAGAATACAACAGCTGGTGTGTAATAAAATCATTTTCAAAAGGACATGCAAAGTCAATTTCACGTTTCTCAGGTCAAAACATTTTTGAAAAGCATGCACGTGCAGGTTTTATTCGCCTGTTTTGTCAAAACAACATATTATTTTATTGGTACGTCCATCTGTCGATCTGTTTGCTTTCCAGATGACAAGTTTAGTAATACTGAACTAAATGGACTTAAATTTTATATGTGGGTTTACTAGCACAAAATACAGGTCAAGTTCGAATTTAGCTTCCGCCAATTTTTACCAGTGTTACAGTCCTTTTTGTTGGAATTTGCTATTAATTTTCATTTCCGGATGATAACTTTAGTAAGTCAGAATTGAATGGAATGACTGTTTGTATAAAAAAATACATCAATTATACAATATCATAATAAAAAGGTTCCACATGCAGGTTTTCGGAACCATTTTGGGCTGTTTTTATATCAGCTGCTTTAAATCTTGGAGATATTTTAACATACTATTGAATATTCTCATACTTTCTCTAGTTGCAGAAAAACTGTGTAAGTAAATATTATGTTGAAAAATTGCTTTGATCTTTTGTTATTTAACTGGTTTCTTTTGTTGCATTTTGCTAACAACAATATTAATTATGATGTTCAATCAAAGATATATCTGTTATCACTTCAAATTGGCAGAGAAAATTCATGCAGTGGAAATATTCTGAATATCTTAAGTTTCATTTCCTACAGTCGAGAATCATCTTCGTTTTTGAGTAACAATGAATACTCTTTCCACTGACATAATATTCATGTTCAAAATTTGAGGTTATACACATTTTGTGGAACTTTTTCAGGTATTTTAAGTTCAGACTGTCTTTTCTTTGATGTGTCTTTTAAGCCTTTCGGCTAATTATTTCTTATGTCTGTTGGTGTATTGCTAATGTCTTTGTGAAAAATATGATAAAAAAGGGGACATAACATGAGCACATTTTGAGTAAAAGATGGACAGTTAATTAATAATAGTGTTAACACTGGTACAGTATATGAATTTTTCAGTCGACTTTAATCACTTATTGGCGACCATAACTTTCTTTGTGTTTGTTGCTGGACTTTATGATGATTATTGTAAAGATGCTCGTATTTGCATATATCTCATCTCAACTTTGGGCATCTAAACTCTGACTCTTTTGGAGCAACTTGCCTGCGAATTCAAAGAAGGGATTGAGAAAAAGGTTGAATATGTTTCTAGAACTAGAACTTGTTTACATGAACATTATTAAGAGTAAATATTGCCCTGAGGTCAGCTGAGGTTTATTTTTTTTAACCCATTTTTATACAGTGATGAAAGCCGTCTTCACTGCTAAATGTCCACGATGTAAACTCAAAATTTTCTTAATTTTTTTCAGAACTGTTCATAGCCCAACTATGCCGAGATATGGTCAGAATGTTCTAGAGGACACGAGGATGGAGAACAAACGACTGTGAGTTAATTGAATACTTTGGATCAATCTGGGACTAGTCCATTAAATATAAATTCCCATTTTCTCAGGAAATAATATGTGGAAAATTTGATAAGGTAGGTTCCCCCCCACCCATTAGTATTAGAAATTTACATGCATATAAACACCGTTTTATGGAATAATATCCTTCAAAATTTCTAAGCAGTTTATAAAATCTCCATAATCCAGCTCAAACTCGGGGGAATTTTGCAAATAAAAATTATTGATGTGGCCCCCTTCAGGTGATGAGGCTGATAGCCCCACCTGAATTGCATCTGAAGCCTGTTATTTATATCGATCACCTTATTGTAGCTAAGCTTTTGGAAATCCTATATCGGGCTGACTTAATGTGCTGCATGGGCTAATCTCAAATTGTTGGCCGTTTTGTGAAAATAAATATGAATACACTCAGCTTTTTTATGGGAATACATCATCAAAATGCTATATAAATATAAGAAATGAATGTAGTGGGTGTGTGTTATTGGGGGATACGGTGCTGTGGTCATTAGGGGGACATTTATTGTAAACCGCTTCGCGACCACAGTGCTGTATCCTCCAATAACTCACACTCGCTACTTTCATTTCTTAAGTATACTCATGTTTTAAACATTTAAACACATTCTCTGTATTTCACATCAACAAATCTTGTATATCATATTCAAGTCTCTTCTTACTTATTAATATAAGAGGTATTTAACATGTTGAGATTTAATTTTAATTTCAGTGAATTTCAGCTCCATGAGTGCATTGAGCAAATTGAGACTTATGAGATGGAACTTGATAGGTTAAAGGAAGCTGTAAGTCTTGTAAAACATTAACCCTTCTATGACTGGTACTTCCTGATATAGTGCGAAAACCCTGTGCCAAGGCATTCTCTTATATATGCGAGTCTCCCATAGGGAGCCTCCCATTTATAAGAAAATACATTGGCCTAACAATATTTACCTCACAAGCCAGTGCATACTCTTATATATGCAAGGCTCCCCATGGAAGACTTGCATATATAAGAGAATGCACTGGCACAGGATATTTAATGCTGAATTAGCGGAGCTCCCGTCTTGAAAGAGTTAAGAATTGTCCATCCAAATGAAGATTTGTTTTCCCGAGCTGTCATTGGTTGCCAAAACCGCAGTGGGCCATGGGGAGGGGGGGGGGGGTCTTCAGTCAGTGGTTGAAAGAACCTACGAGATAACTCATAGCTGGCACCAGCGATGAATGAAACCCTGGTAAATTCCATCCCAGTTGCCGACTGTAAGTTATCTTGTAGTAGCTTTGGGAGATGTTTCAGCATCATCATCATCATTGGTCAAACCATCACTCATACATACATAAAATATCAACTACTATCGGCAAAACATGCAATCCCGTGTTGTTGGCATATGGGATGGATTTACCCATTTGTTGTCGGCAATGAAGGTGTTAAATCATTTTACCCCTCGCAAAGATTTGTGGGGGATATACTAGAATCGGCTTGTTTGTTTGTCCATCCGTCTTTCTGTCCATCTGTCCATCCGTCTGTCTGGCCATGGACGCAATTTTCTCCGAGATTTTATTCCTACATTTTTCAGTCAATTTTTAAAAAACCTGGCACTGATATTTAGTACCATGTGCACCTGTGATTATAAGGTCTGTCCGACTTATTTTTTTGGGAGTTATCCCCCTTTTTCGACTTAGAGAACAACATGCATAATTTTGTCTGTTTTATTTTTAAGTGAAATTAAATATGTGCCGCACCAGATCTTTACACTCTTTGTCTTTGGTAATAATAATGGAAAGGTGCCTTGAAAAGCAGTTCATTGAAGGTTTGTTATTGTTGTTGGGAATGTGCTGCTTAGGCCTAGCATCTTTATTCATTAACCCTTTCGTTACTAAATACTCATTGACGAGTAGTTACTTCATTGTGCAAGTGGACTTCTGACCTACTCATTACTAATGGCAATATCTATTGTAGTATCTATGAATATTTACTGTAATTGGATAAGTTGCTGGTCAATTTGCATTGATCTCGACTTTGACATATTCCAAATTCTCTTGCACGGATTAGGGTGACACTGAGGTTGCCAATTTTCAAGCCACACAGTGATCAAATCTCATTAATAAAGAGGTCATAATAATCAGCACGTACGTCTGCCACTTTTAATTTTGAGATATTGATCATTTAAAATCCATTGAATTTAGCCATCTATTAGCCACTCATACCATATTACTCTGGAGGATTGAAAAATAATTATTAAAGGTACTCAATCCGATTTGATGGCCCCCATATAATCTGATTCCAACATCAACATTTTTAGAAATGCCATTTCAGTTATCAGAATCGATTAATTTCCCAAAAATAATGCTAACCACTGTCAACTATAGTATAAAATTGCCCGAAACGTGTTATTTATCAACATGTTATTTGACGAAATTTGGCCTTACAGAAAGCATCTTTATTTTAGAGTTATCCAATTTCATCCACAATTTGGCTAGTCGACTGTTTACTGGGCCACTATTAATTCTCGATGGTGAAAAATAATAGATTTCCAAAATCGACATCTAATAGCTTTGATAGGTGGGTTCCTCGACTCGAATCAAATATTTTTAACCCTGCATCCAAATAAATAGTAATTGAAGGGTGCTTAATCGGATTATGCATCTTTAACGTACAGATAGTTTTCTGTTTGAGAATTGTAACTCATCGATAGATAGAGCTCTTAGGTCTATTATGTTTTTTACTTTAGCTCAAATTGAGGGATGCTGAACATGAAGAAGACATGATGAAAGTTACCCAGAAGATGACAGCTGAACACAGGTATGAGTTCGGTCTATGTCTGAATATCGTGTGTCTGACATTTGCAGAATGAGGTCCCCATAGGATGAATTTAGTAAATTTACTCATAATTTTAACCATACATTCTTGCTCTGTGTATGTCATGTATATGTTCTTATGATTGATCTGATTAAAAAATATTAAAACAAAACAAGAATTTAGTGATGCTATCTCGCACGGCAGGCTAGCATCACCAAATTTACCATCTGGGAACCTCATTCTGCTTAGGCCTCAACTGTTATGGGAGACCTATAATGAGTTTGAAATTCCCAAGTTGAAGTTGATGTTCATCCATTAGTTTCCTCGATTATGCATTTTATCTTCTGCAAATTAGGGGATATAGAAAGTGAACAGAAGGGAAAAAGTAACTAAAAACAATGTTAATTTGAGACTTGACACTTCCCAGAAGATGACACTGAAGCAGAATGAGGTCCCCAGAGGGTAATTTACCTCTGTGGACCTCATTATACAAATGGCAGACACACTATATCCAGACTTGAACATGATGTCATCAACCCTGATTTCATCTCATTATCAGCTCAACTTGTTATTCCTTGGCTGTACCTGAACACCAGTTTGTATTAAAATTAACCTACGATTCCGTTGATTTTTACCATAAACCAATATATTATATGAACAGAATTCTTTCAAACTGTAGATCGTAACAACCTCAAGATGGGATATTAATACTTATGTTGAATTTTGGCCATAGCATTTTGTTGTACTGTCTTGGACCTTTTGTCTATTGGGTGTGGTGTCAATAGGCGACAAGAAAGCAGTTTGTCAAAAATCAACTATATAAATATTTTCAGCCCAGACATATGGAGTATTGTTGACAATTGATGAAAAACTGAAAACTTTCAGCATAGTTTTCAAAAACAATAGAGGTTACCTATTTGAAGCAGATCATGTTCTCCATTTTTGCCAAAGTTTCACATGGATCAATATTCACAAAGAAAAAATAGTTCATTGAATTATGCATGCTCTTCCTGTGTCTGATTACTATCTATTTCCCGAACCGCGGAATTCAATGCCAATCTGAATTCACTGTTAGTAACCCCAAGATCAGAGTGTCCTATTGAAGCGATTAATGGTTTTTGTCACAGATTTCTTCACTGCCCGGGATTCCAATGAAAGCTAGTCAATTAATAATTGATAACAAAATTCGTTAGGAAACTACATTGTACGTGTATATGCATATATGTTACTCATCCAATATATATTGTTAATTTTGTCAAATTATATGTAGTTTATTCATGTTTGCAACTGCCCATTTGGGTGTATTTTGCATTAAATCTTATCTTATCATATCTTAATGCATTGTGATGAAATTTGGGGGAAGTCTGCATGCTTTCAGGAAATGTCATTAAAATGAGACTATGATAGACTCAGTATGGTTCTGAGTGCACGTTTACACAGACTGGGTTTATGTGTGCTATAAAACAGTCGTGGAAATGAAATTGAGTCGTTAGAGTCTTATCTTACCATATCTGCTTCAGACTGGCTGTCGAGAATTTGGTTTTTGTCACCTATTTTCACCACCCCCCCAATAGACCTTCATGTATCAAGTAAGTTGTATAACGGCATTTCCTACAGCCCGCAGTTAGCCATAAAATATAAATACCTAGATTATCATCGGATTTTCTTGGCGGGGGTCAGGGGAAGGGTTATTTTTTATTATTTTCCAGACACCATTCAGTGACAAAGAAAAGTCCCTCTCTATACTCATAAATGCATACATCGTACAATAATTTGTACACATATATCAGTAAAGTGTAATATCTGTAAATATATTAATTATTTATATTGTTGTTGTTTTATTGTTCTGCACATGCATTTAGGGGTCCACATGAAGAAATTATACAAGTGAAACCGATTTATTTCATCACTGAAATTTCCTTAGTTTATTTCCACAGGGGCAAATCCATTGGAATATGTCATTACTCTCTAGCTAATATGGTGCTAAATGATTACTCTTCTTGGACGTTCTTCAAACTTTTTTATGAGATTGATGAAATGTGCAAGATGAGTATGCCAAATAGCAAAAATAAATAAATCCGAGTGCAGGGTTGGGGGGCGAAATATAGGGGAGGGCACTGATGAAAATCAAGGTATTTATTTTGTTATGGTCTTAAATATGATCAGTTACCAGGTTTAGGCTAAATCCTAATTGATTTAATTTGCTTTCTTCTATCTGATTTCTCTCTTACTCGTAATATTTTATCTCTTTAATTGTAAAATATGACATTTGTGTTCTCCAAGATCATCTGCATTGAATTTAAATCATCATTTATAGGACTACTGTGCAAGAGAATATTGACATGATAAAATTGAAGAGAGATATAAAAGAGAAGGCAACACAGCTGCTAGGAATGCAGGAAAAATATACAACACTGGACGAGGTAGGATGCAAATAAATACATTGAGTAATGTACTTTATTAAATGTGTGACCTCTCTTCCCTCATAACAATTACAACACTTATGAAATTAGTTTTGGAGACACATTTGTATTAGCATTCTGGGGCTCCCCTCAAATACACCTAATAAAAAAGGTTTTGAAATTGGTCATGCCTTCCCACGTGTATTCCAAGCAAATAAAAAATCTAATATAACCTTCAAGAAACCGGAGGAAACTATGGAAACTCCATTCATCACATTTGTTCTTGCCTTTGAATTACATTGACCACAATGACGCTGGTTGTTGCTAAAATTATACAGTAGTAATTCAAAATATTTATTATTTATTTGCTAGGAGATTCTAATTCTAATACTTTTGAACATTATTTTTAAAGGGCAATGACGTTCAAAAGTATTAGTATTTGTTTTTATTACATCACAAAATCAACGATAGGTTACATCACTATTAAAGGTACTCAATCCGATTCGATGGTCCCCATATCATCAGATTCCAACAACAAAAACAATATTTTTTTCAAATGCCACTTCAGTTATCAGAATCGATTAATTGCCCAAAAATAATTCTAACCACTGTCAATTATAGTATAAAATTGCCCAAAACCTGTTATTTATCATCATTTTGTTCAAAGAAATTTTGTCGTTTTGTCAAATATCTTAACACAAAATGTCACTTGATTTTAGAGATATCCATCTTCATCTGCAATTTGATCTGAGACCGTGTTCTTGTTGACTGTTTACTGGGCCACTAAATAATAGATTTCAAAAATTGATATCTCCGTCAAATATATCTTGGACACTGAAACTAATGGTTATATATTCTTGCCTGCAAGATTCTAGAAGAAGTCGTTTTAAAAATCGGTACGCAATACCTCCAGTACGCGCACTTGTCAAATGGGGGGAATGACTTTTTGGCGACTTATAGGCGACCAAAACGGCTGGACCATCATAGCTGAAAATGTGTATATATGAGTAATTTGACTCGGTTAGCATTATTACAATGTACTTCAGATGTCTTAAGATATTTATTATAGGAGATACATATTTTGGGTAAAAAAAATATTATATCTGATCACTCTGAGCTTTATTTTTTACCCCCGACGCCAAGGAAATAGTAATTTGTGAGCCTTAATTCAGATTATGCATCTTTAATTTCAGAATTTGCGGCAGGTGAAACGAAGCCATGACAATGTGTTGGTTGAGATGGAGGGATTAAATATTCAAATGAAGGAGGAACAGAACAGGAACCTTACACTGAGGAATCAAATAAAAGCAGGAAACACAGATCAGCGCAAGATTTTAGAGGTACTCAAATCTCATGGTCCATAATTTAGCAGGCATTACCCTCTTCTGTCATCCATACATTTATGTACCACCTTCATTATGTGGGAAATTTTAATGGCAGGAGAGGTTTATGGTCTTTTTTCACTAAATTGAATTAACAAGTATTCTAATCTTACTAACTTTGTATCATTTTAGTCTGTGCCTTCTTCTGCCATTCAATTCCCTCAAACATGGCAAGGACCGGCCTAGAGGTATAAAATTGGGAGAAGTCACTTCACCCTGTTTGGTTATTAGGGAGAAGTGGACTGTTTAACAGGGAGAAGTAACAATGTATTAGGGAGAATTGGACTGTTTAACAGGGAGTAGTAACAATGTAACAAGAGCCCAATTATAAAACTATTATAGTGAGTAACAACACCATGGCAAGGACCGGCCTAGAGGTATAAAATTGGGAGAAGTCACTTCACCCTGTTTGGTTATTAGGGAGAAGTGGACTGTTTAACAGGGAGCAGTAACAATGTATTAGGGAGAATTGGACTGTTTAACAGGGAGTAGTAACAATGTAACAAGAGCCCAATTATAAAACTATTATATTGAGTAACAACACCATGGCAAGGACCGGCCTAGAGGTATAAAATTGGGAGAAGTCACTTCTCCCTGTTTGGTTATTAGGGAGAAGTGGACTGTTTAACAGGGAGAAGTAACAATGTATTAGGGAGAATTGGACTGTTTAACAGGGAGTAGTAACAATGTAACAAGAGCCCAATTATAAAACTATTATAGTGAGTAACAACACCATGGCAAGGACCGGCCTAGAGGTATAAAATTGGGAGAAGTCACTTCTCCCTGTTTGGTTATTAGGGAGAAGTGGACTGTTTAACAGGGAGAAGTAACAATGTATTAGGGAGAATTGGACTGTTTAACAGGGAGTAGTAACAATGTAACAAGAGCCCAATTATAAAACTATTATATTGAGTAACAACACCATGGCAAGGACCGGCCTAGAGGTATAAAATTGGGAGAAGTCACTTCTCCCTGTTTGGTTATTAGGGAGAAGTGGACTGTTTAACAGGGAGAAGTAACAATGTATTAGGGAGAATTGGACTGTTTAACAGGGAGTAGTAACAATGTAACAAGAGCCCAATTATAAAACTATTATAGTGAGTAACAACACCATTTTAATCAGTAAAATATACTGGGGCCCTATTTAACAGGAACTCCTTAGTATGGCTTAATTATTTGGGTGAAGGAGAAGATCACTCGATCTTTTCAAACAACAAGGGCGCATTGTGCCCGACTACTCTCTCTTCACATGGCTTAATTAATACATCAATAAGAGGAAGTACAGTCTTCGTATTAAATTTAAAGACATATTATGTACTTGTTCGGGTGCTTGAAACTGATAAGTTAGTGTTCAGGCGCTATGCCAACTGGAGGAATGTAACATTGTACTAACATCGCCGAAAATCTGAAGCAAATCGACCGTACCAATCCATAGAAAACATCATCTGAATTACGCTTAATTTTAAATATTTACTATTCGATTTGGTACTCGTCTATTGGCGATAAACTAACGAAACCCATTTTGTCATCAATAATCGATGCATTTAATTAATATATAAGAATGACGACCGGTGTGTGTTGTCAATTTGGATATAATATTTGTAAAAATAACTACTTTGAACAAGATTATTCTCCATTTCTATTTGATCATTTGATCACCATACCGGAGTGTTTCACATCACTTTAACCCTCTCATGACAGGAGCGGCACTGGTGCAGCAGTAAATATCTTGTGCCAGTGCATTCTCTTATATATGCGAGTCTCCCATAAGGAGCTTTGCATATGTAAGAGAATGCACTGACCTACAAGGTCAAGGTAAATATTGTTAGGCCTATGGGAGACTCGCATATATAAGAGAATGTATTGGCACAGGGTATACACACAATTTCAGAAACCTCCAGTCATGGAAGGGTTAACCATTGGGAATTGGAGATATCATTAGTTCTAGAAACATTACTTAAGGCAAAAAAAAAAAGGATTTGGTTCTCAGGCCCCGCTGCATTGAATAAAAAGGGCTGCATTAGGCCTTTTTATTGCAATGCCTGATGTTATGACAAAAAAACATGTCCATAGTAGATATGTGTTGAATATTAGTGTGCATTGAGCTCTAACATGTAATGTGTTAAAAGTGAATTGCAGTCTTTTTAGACAACAATAACAGTAGTTAATGTCAGGGGCATTATATAATGTTAGGTAATCCCAGTCATACACTGGTAGTACAATGTCATTTTTGTATAACATTAAATGAGTTTATATGCATCACAGTTCCCTCTACATTTCTGCTTATTACTAGACAGAGGAAGGTATCTTTGTCCATGCTTACTATGCGCAGAAAAAAATAAAAATAAAAATAAAACTCTCCCTCCCTCATTGATTTGAGAAAAAAAATTGCCTGAGAACCAGAACTCTTTTTTTGTTTGGCCTAAATGCTTTTAGTTTTCATTCTGTCAAAAGGTTGTGTAACAAACCAATCCTCTCCACTAGGAACATTTGAAATGTTAATTTTTATGTATTCCCCTCAAAGATACGTTACACACTGAACTACATGGTATGTCCCTTACTATTCATAAAAGGTAGATCTATGAGACACCCTATACAAAATTACTCATTTTCATTATTTACCATGTTGTTTGCATGGTCATAGGGCACATGAA
Source organism: Siphonodentalium dalli (assembly GCA_032622095.1). Classification (NCBI taxonomy): domain Eukaryota; kingdom Metazoa; phylum Mollusca; class Scaphopoda; order Gadilida; family Siphonodentaliidae; genus Siphonodentalium; species Siphonodentalium dalli. The sequence continues at coordinate 121,612,118 of CP136062.1, forward strand.
TGTATTTTTGCACTAATCCATGACTCAAATATATTCTTTTGAGTATAAAAGTAGATTGTCCCATAAATGGTTGGATTTAGTGTACAGTACCCCTTTAAGTGATCAGACAAATGTCTGCTAGCAACCGCCAGGGCGCTGGAAGCATCCAAGGGCAGGGGGGGCAGAGCCTACAAAAAGGGCACTTTTCCGCAAAAAAGGGCATTTTCTCCGCAAACTCGGGAAAATAACCATAAATTCATTGTGGCAAAAATCCCTATTTTAATGGTATTTGTCGGTTTTTATGGCCGTTTTGTGTTAAAATTGACAAAAAATTAATATTCCTTGTGAAATTGGTGGTATTTGGACCAAAAAAGTCACATTTTGCTATAAAAAACACAAGATTAAACACACAAAAAGCATTTTCTGTCTCCAGAAAAAGGGCAAGTTCTGCCCCCGCTCGCCCCCCTTGGTCAAGGGCAGGGGGGGTCAGCTGCCCCATCTGCCCCCCCCTCTTCCGGCGCCCCTGGCAACCGCCATGACTGGCTGTGGAATCATCCATTACCCATTTAGGCCATAATTAAAAGATTGTTTGTTTCGCCTCTCCTGACCAACCATTTTTTTGCTGCTGACTCCAAATATTATTTTTGTCTCATTTTTCAATAATATTGTTTTAACCAGCAGCGAGTCTTTGTTAACATTTATATCCTAGGAACTGTATTTGGAAGTAATCAAATGGATTTCTGAGGACTAGATCTCTTTTGCAACTGACAGTTGGATCAAAGGAATGTCAAACTTCAGAAGATATACAAGATACATGCAGTCCTTCATCTCTGCCTCATTAATGAGAGGAAAGACATTCCAATTAACTAATGCAATGTTTTTATACACTGTTTTATTTGTATAAAATAATGTATTATTTAATATTGCTGGAGGAGTGGTTCGTTTATGAAAAAAGAATGTTTTTACCTACTGTACCTACATATAGGTCGGGAGAGCAGAAACACAAACTCTTAGAATGCCCTTACTGTGCCAAACTTTGAAAATTTCAGCTATTTCTATCTCCTGTAAATTGGAAAGTTGGCTTCAACAACTTGTGAACTTCGCTGAAGCATTCATTTTCTTTATTATCTTCCAGTTACAAGAGCATTTAGTGAACATAGAGAGTGAAAATGAGATTATAAAAGATGCTCATGATAAGCTCATCTCCAGGTGAGATTAAGAATTATTTAATAATTATGACACATCATTCATTGTTTTTTGTCTTGGAATGTAAAGTTAGTATTTATATTTGAATATCAAACATAAGTCATTGTATGTGGCCTCCATACATTCTTTTAGCCTGACCTGCAGCCTCCATCTCTCTTCTTCAATAAACAAGTTGTTGCTGAGTTAGACATTCAGTTGGGACCTGACTTTTTCAGTAATAAACACCTTGCATTTGGGGTCCTGCAAATATTTGTCTTAATGCAATATTTGATTCGATTGTGAAATTCAATTTCAAATTTGTTGATAATTCATGCCAATAAGGATATCTCATTCACCATCTCTCTTGGTAATCAAATTTGCATAGTTAAACTCAGCAGGGTATATTTATCTTGTTAGGATTTTGATTCATACATTATCACCCAGGGTAATATGGCCAAACGTAAAATGTAATTATCACCCAGGGTAATATGGCCATACGTAAAATGTAATTATCACCCAGGGTAATATGGCCATACGTAACACGTATTTAAGCCACCAAAATTTGTGTTACAAGGTTACCGGTACAGCTATTTTGTATCTTCATTGCTGTTTTTTTTTTTTTCTTCTTCAAATATTTCTCATAAATCATAAAGTGATACCAAACTACCATCATGATATTTTTTGTGACTAAGAATGCCACTATATCTACTATAGATAATCTGAATCTCTGTTGCATCACTTACATACCTATTAAAATTTATTGTTACTTACCATGGTCAATGCTTGTCTGCAGTCTTGTGATGTGAGACAGCTGTCTGGAGACAAAATATTGCTAACACCAAAGGAAATTTTGACGTCACATGATGTCATGACGTCTTAACTGCTTTCATATTAGCAATAATCTTCAAAATTGTTGGCTTATGACATATATTCTTTCAGTGCATTTGACATGGATAAAGAAAGGGAGTGGAGACAGAGGGAAAATCACCTGAAGGTGCAGATAGCTCAGCTAGAAGCTACACTGAGGGCAGACCTCGGAGAAAAGGGCAGTGTTTTAGATAGACTGGCTAAGGAGAGAGGTAAGTATGTCAATTGACCCTTTCTTTACTAAATACTCATTGATGAGTAGTTCCTCAGGAAATGTTCAGATAATATGTTCAACGACTATATAACCATAGGTCGTTTGTTTAACTTATTATCTAAACATTTCCCACCAATGCATAGGGATCCTGCTCTTCTGTCCTCTGATTGTATTACATGAAAATCCCTCCAAATGAATAATAGACCATTCCAATATTAACTTTTATAACTGATGGGAGAATCCATTCTGTAAAGAAAGGATGAAGAAATAACTTTAATTTCATACCCCCTCCCCCATTCTGATAGACCCGCTTGAAAATTGGTGTATACTGGATTAAGTGAGTCCATCGGCCATCCGTCCACCATGGGTTATCAGATCTTAATCAAATTTAATATGTATGTTCACCATCACAAGGGCTTTCAATGAGTGCCACATTGTGTTGTTTGCATTCTTTTCTTGAGTTATTCTTCTTGTGTAGTTTATTGAGAAATAACCAATACAGTTTGTAGTATAGGGATCTGAAACTAATAAATCCTTCAGACCTGCCACCTTCGTCGGGGACATTTTGGTCAGCGACCTTTTATTTGGGAAAGGCAAAACTGACTGAATGAAATGAGATGGACACTGAAAACCCATAAATCAACTCAATTATGATAACCCTATTGTTTCTCTCCCAAAACTATTGCTTCGAATTTTTTTTAGACAATATACTGCTGTTTCTGATTCCATATCACCCTTTCTCCTATGAGGGTACCCACTAAGTAAGAAAAAACGAAATACTTCTGGAGGAGCCACAATTCCATGGAATGTTCTATTTTTCAGATGACCATGAGATGAGTACTATGTTATTTTGAATTTCACAATGCCTGTTCTATTTTTCAGATGACCACGAGAAGCTGACTTCAGAATTCAAGACTATGCAGCTTGAATATCTACAGATGAAAGAAAATTATGATGATTTGAAAGAAAAACTTTCCTTCTTTACGAAGGTTAGGATTCTATATGATTGCCATTAATTCAATTAGTGCCGTGGCCAATCATCCCTATTATAGTTTAGCTGTACACTACAGATATGTGTGGCTAAATAATATGCCATAATTTCCATTCGTTAAAAACAGCTCTGAAAATGTCTTGCGCCCTAATACAATTAGTCAACATGACATCACTGGCATCTTGATTGGGTGTCTTGTGACTCAGTTGAAAATTTCATAAGTATAAGCCTATCATAGGCTATCCAGGGTCGGTGCAGCTAGTTAAATTCAAGATAGGTTCACAAATATGTGAAATACTTCTATACGTCATATATGTTGTAATAACTTATCGAAGTCGCAGGATTTACCACTTCGGAGACAAATGTTTTTTTTCTCTAATTATTTTTGCATGAAGATTGCACAACAAATTTTACCATGTTTATCAGCAATTTATCAACGAGTTCGGTCAGAAATATTTTCCATAAACATTTCCTACAAATGGATAGGACTTCTTCCACACTTGTGTATTATAAGTTATTCTGTCTGCCGTATGCCCATATTTTCTTAAAAACCCCTCCAGATGAATAATAGACCATTCTGATGTATACTTCTATAACTGATGGGGAAATTATATTCAGTAAAGAAAGGGTTACACAATATTGAGTATACTGACTAATTTCCAGGAGAGTGCTGTAGATTTGTCCGAGCTGGAAGAGGCTCTGGTGCTTGTGAAACAGAAGAAACAGAAAGAAACACCAGAATTAGAATTTCTGATAAAGGTTGATGAAGAAAAAGATAAAGGTAATTATCATTTTCAGTCTGGCTCAGTTGTTAATGTGCATAGCATTCTGATGTTAACAAACTGATTCCATTCCCAATAAATGCATATTTGGTGTTTAGTGCACAAGGAGACAAATTTGGTTTGGGGTATTGGCGCCAATTTTCAGCTAATTACCAGGGTTTTTACATTCAGTGTTGGGGGGGGGGGAGGTTTCATAGTGTAAGTAGCCCTTTGTTTAGTCCTTTTTTCACCAATAAAATTGATACTGTTCTATATTTCAGACAATATGTCAAAATATGCACCCTACTAGTAATACTATTGATAACATCCCTATCCTATTGACTGGGTGGGTCTGGTGGCTCAGTTGAGAAGTTGCATAGCCATTCAGTAATGACATAGCAGGTTAGGTTCAATATAGGTATTCAAATACATGAAATATTTTCATACGGACACCATATACCTTGTGATCACTTATTGAAATCATAAGATGATGCTAAACCCAAAACATCCACTACCAGACCCTCACAAAATTGACTCAAGAATGGCTATTTCTAGCCTTTCTGGAGTCAATAAAACTAGCGAAATAGCAGACCACTGCAAGTGTCTGAACAAGCCTTGAAATATTGTCTGATATTTGCAGAATGAGGTTCCCAGAGGGTGAATTTAGTGATGCTACCCCACATGGACTACCATCACCAAATATACCTTCTGCGAACCTTATTCTGCTGAGGCCTCAACTGCTTTGGGAGACATTGAAATTCCCCAGTTGAATGTGGTGATGTTCGCGGCAGTTCGCCCATTCATCACCTTGATTATGCATTTTATCTTCTGCAAATTAGGGGATATTGAAACTTTCCAGAATGGAAAAAGTAACTAAAAACAATGTTAATTTGAGACTATAGATACTTTCCAGAAGATGAGGCCTAAGCAGCATGAGGTCCCCAGATGGTGAATTTAGTGATGCTAGCCTGCTGTGTGGTGTAGCGTCACTAAACTCACCCTCTGGAGACCTCATTCTGCAACAGACACACTCTTTTAAGGCTTGTGTCTGAAATTTTTGTTTATTGATTTGTAGTTGTAAGAAATATTTTTCTTCAGATGCATCAAAGAGGCTACTAGAAATCCAGGCTGAATATGCAGAAACTGTCCATGAACTTGAGAAAACAAGAAACATGTTAGTTGTTCAACACAAAATCAACAGAGATTACCAGAAGGAGGTATGTAATTGCTAAGAATTTTACAATATTAACCCTTCCTGACATAATTGCGAAAAATCCTGTGCAATGCATTCTCTGATATATATGCGAGTCTCCCATAGGGAGCCTCGCATATATAAGAGAATACATTGGCATAACAATATTTATATTGACATTGTAAGCCAGTGCATTCTCTTATATATGCGAGGCTCCCTATGGGAGACTCGCATATATAAGAGAATGCACTCGCACATGATCTTTAATCTTTAAAGGTCAAAAAAATTAATGTTCTGTTTCTCAGACACATGTTTTCTCATAAAAATAATGCTTGCTGTAAATAAAAATTATAAATCATCCTGCCGCTTGACTTCATAATGAAATGTCCTATCTGTCCACTACTTACCATCAATCTAGCTAGACAGATTTCAACTTATATCTGATATTTTCCTTTGCTATTTCTGATAACATTTTGGTCTTTTTGGCTTCAGATTGTATGTACCTGGGTTGTATGTTACATTGAAATTGTATTAACACTTAATCTTGAACGTCATTTTTCACACCTAACAAATTTTTTGAAAATTTTTGGGTAAACACATAAAAATCTGCCTGCTGAGAAATTCTTGTTGTGAAAAGTGGAAATAAAGACCTACCTGCTAGATAATTTTATAGGTAAAAAATAAATATAAAAACTGCTTGCCTATTTTGATAAAAAAAAAAACGTGTTCAATCATCAATAAAATATTATATTTTTGTGTTATTTCAAGCGTTTAGCTTGTTAATTACCCACCATAAACTTTCAGACTGTCTAACATTGTTTCTATAATCTATAACAGGTTCAGCTGTCAACGAACAAATTAGATGAGACAAAGAAGGAATACGAACTGAGATTAGATGAGTATGCCAGGTTACTGGATATCCGGGCACTAAGAATAAAGGTGAATACTTCTGCTATCTATAAACCCCTACTTCTGTTTTTTTCTAAAGCGTATAACAATAAATATGAGTTTCAACCCAAGAAGACTGATAGAAAATTAATATTTGGTAATACCTGCACGAAAATGAAATGTAATTGACCAATTTTAAAAGTTTATTAAAAAACACATATAATTATTCTGCTTATAATGGCTGATATGTTTATTTAACACAACAAATTACCAATTCATCTCTCTCTCTGACTGACATAATAAACCAATCAGAATTCATGATTCCATTTGCATCCCAAAAAGTTCCTGACGAAATTCGCTTCTGTAAACAAACACTCAACAACATATGGATCTGTTTGTTTAAGGCATGTTTATTTGAATTTGATCACACTCTTTTGATGGAGAATGTTCAACAGGATACTTGCTGGCGAAAAAAAAAATTGGCAAGAAACTGATCATTAACTATTAGTGATGTTTGGGTTGCAATAAGATTATAGTGATTATCTAAAGTTGTATGTTAATGACATTCAGTAATTGTAGCCAATAAATTATACATACGTGATTGTTGAATATAGACTTCAAACTTTTTCTCCAAATGAAATTTATTTTAAGCCATTTTCAAAATAAATTTGGCTATTGATCAATATGTTCACCACCATCGTGAACCATGATGTTGGAAGCAGTTATTTTGTAGTTGACTTTGTTCACCTCTGCCCTCTGTAACATAACAACTTAACAAGGTGTTCTGTTTACTAGGAATAATTTATTTGAGGTCTGAAGATTTCACTTCAAGGGTTTATTTATGAACTGATTTAATGTATTTTGGTCGGTCTGTTTTCTTCATTTACCTTTCTTTATGACCAAGGCCATGGTTAATTAATTTTATGTTTAGCGTCAACTGCATTCTGGTGTTACAATAAGTACTATGATGATTAGCTAATCATTTTCTTCAATGTGGTCATCTATTTAATGTTCTATGTCACTATGTGTATACATGATAGTCACAGAGATATGTTAGGAGTTCATAACCTCACATCTGGTTGTAAACAGCAGTCTGATTGGCAACAACGCCACATTTAAATCACCATGTCCCCTGTCATCCTTGGCAGCGGGGTATAAGAGAATGTGCATGAAACATCAGGGGTATATGAGCGTGTGAAACATCAAGGGTATGTGAATGACCCTTGAACTGGCAGTTTCCACCAATCGTGACGTTGCTCTAGCACGCAGAGTTTGACGTCACCTGACAGTCGGCTACTGAGTTATTCTTATTGATGTGAATTCATCTGAGAACCTACAAAAAGCACACTTAAATTAAATTAATTGTGGGGACAAAATTGTTATCTCTGGCAACATCGTGGGGTACATGGAGATTTAATACCTGGATGTCTCTTTTTGAACTCCTTGGCTCCACCTTGGGGTTCAAATTGTTGTACAGGTGTGCAATTAATGCATGGACATGTTTGTAAAAATATACCAAACTAATTTTTTTTTTTTTAAATGGAGAGAAAAAAACAACAATTTGTTTTACATCTTTTGGTCATAATATATAAAAAAATTATATAAAAAGTCCAATGCGGCCATTTATTTCAATGCAGCAGTGCCTTACATTGTACTAGATATAAGTAACTTCAGAAACCTATCATGAATAATTAATAATCACTGCATTTCACATTTAATTCTCAGAATCCTGGATGACGCTAAACTTAAACTTAACTAACCATGTTCTAATACTGCTTGATTCTTTTCAGAAACTGGAATCTCAAATGAGAGATGTAGCATATGGGACAAAGCAATATAAGATCCCACCTGCTTTGGATGATGTGAGTTTCTGTTTCTTCATTGCTCCCATCTCCTGTATCTATAAATCAATGGAGGGTGGTTTGATTACCACTCATTCCAACTAAATGCATACCATATATCAAATAAATCAATGAGTATTCATTCTTCAACTGTTAATAGGAGTCGTCAATTATAGTCTTACTATTTTTAGCTCACCTTGACAATTCATGTTTGAGCTATTGCTATGGATGGTGTCCATCTTCCATCGCGGTGTGTGTCAACAATTTCCTTTACACCCTATAGCTCACATCTCTCATACGATAGTCAGCAAACTTTATATGGATCTTCGGGGTGACCTCTAAATGGGAGCCATAGATTTTTCCCGAAATTTGTTAAAAAACATGCCTGCCAGCAGCCATCTTGGAGTTCTAATTTGAATCCAGCGGTACACTCTGCAGAATTTATGGAAGAATTGTTTTCAAAAGTCATGTTTATGATCACCTCTAGAGGGTAGCTATCAAATTTGATTGATTTTCAATGAAAAACATGGCTGCCGGCATCCATCTTGGATTTTACTCTTTGCATGACAAAATGCTTCAGCACGCCCTATAGCCAATATTTTTCATCTAATTGATCCCAAACTTCATATGGCTATTCTGGTTGACCTCTGGTATTGCTTAAACATTTAAAACTTTCTGCATTCCTTATCTCCATTGACTGTAATGAATGACATTATCCCCTCTCCAAGTTCAGCTACAGTGACATTGACAATTTAATTTTTCTTGAGTTTTATTTATTAAAATTGTTGCACAAAGATCAGGTTGTCTGTTTGCTTATTTACATTCAAAAGTATGTCACTTCAGTTTAAATTTTTACAATAACATACCATAGTAAACTTAATTTTCGCATGAAAATCAGTCCTACTTTTCAGCTTTCTCCTACTTTCTCACAATGTTTTTACATGAGATTCATGTAAAAAGAACACAAATCTAATTTCACACATTGCAGGATGACACGGTTGAATTTGATGAGACGATACATCTGGAGAGAGGACAGAATCTGTTTGAGGTCCATCTTACTAAGGTGGGCATATCTTATGTTATATCTAAACCCTTTCATGATGGGAACTGCACGGTTGCAGCATTAAAGACCCTCTGCCATTGCATTCTCTTATATATGCGAGTCTCCCATAGGGAGCCTTGCATATGTAAGAGAATGCACCGGCTTACAAGGTCAATGTAAATATTGTTAGGCCAAAGTATTCTCTTTATATCCCTCTGGGAGACTTGCATATTTTAGATAATGCATTGGCACATGGTTTCCACAAAATTTCAGGAAGCTCCAGTCATGAAAGGGTTAACCTAATTTGAGTTTCACATAGAATTTAAGGGATCAAATTGATTATGAAATTTACTATGTTAAAAGCTGCTTCCTATCTCAACAAGTTTATAATTAATGATATTGTGCAATTATATGTCATACTATGATAGCATATTGATCAAATCATTCAAAAAGTTATTATTATCCCATGTCTTGATCAGGGATCCCCGCTGGAAGGTTCATAGGGAATTATATTGTCATTTGCCTCCTGTGATGGTAATTCACTTATCAACATGCGATGTGAGGGTAACCTGAATTGTGTATCTGGGCAAGTTTGTCAGTTGATTAGTAAGGGTTAGTTAACCGTTCCATGACTGGAGTAAAAAACCTGTGCCAATGCATTGTCTTATATATGCGAGTCTCCCATAGGGTCTCCCATAGGGAGCCTCGCATATGTAAGAGAATGCACTGGCACAAGATATTTACTGCTGCACCAGCGCCGCTCCTGTCATGAGAGGGTTAAAGTGATGTGAAACACTCCGGTAGGGTGATCAAATGATCAAATAGAAATGGAGAATAATCTTGTTCAAAGTAGTTATTTTATATATTATGACTGGAGTAAAAAACCTGTGCCAATTTTGATGCATTCTCGTATATATGAGAGTCTATGTAAGAGAATGCATTGGCCTAACAATGTTACCTTGACATTGTAAGCCAATGCATTCTCTTATATATGCGAGGCTCCCAATGAGAGACTCGCCTAACTAAGAGAATGTACTGGCACAGGGTCTTTAATGCTGCACCAGCGCAGCTCCTGAGATGAAAGGATTAAATTGTATTTTCTTAGTGCATTGGTGTTGTTTTATAGTGAAACTAATCTTCTGTTCAATTGTTCCTCCAAAATTAATGTTCTAGCAGCTGAAGTGATGCTTTCCAGAGAAGATTAGGCCTAAGCAGAATCCAGAGCAGCTGAAGTGATGCTAAACCACAATCAACCAACCAACCAACCAACCCATGTCTTGAGCAATCTCCCTTAACTAATTGATTGGTTACTTTTTAGGTCAATTTATCAACGGAAGGAATTAAGGTTATCAATGATGAAGACCCATTGCTCTTCTGTACCTGGGCATTCTTTGAACATGAGCTGCAGTCGACACCAGTAATCCGAGGAACCAGGTAAGTCAGTTGATATGAGGCAGACAATAATTCACCCTTCGTTACTGAATATATTTTGTCCTTCAATTTTAAAAGCCTATATGGGATAGTTCATTCATCTGTAATCGTGTTTAGATACTATAAGCATACGCCAGCCAGATAAACACTTTAAAGATTCATTTGTTGGGATAATCAGCTAATAATATCAACGAACAGCATTTGGTTGTTTTATGCTTGGAGAAAAATGATAGAACTTTTATATTTTCAAGATAGATCATAAGATGATATTAGGCTATTGTGAGAAGTTGTTGTTTGCCTATTTGGTTGATATTATGCTGAAAAATTTAGCGCTAGTTTGTTGGGAATGGTATTGACTGAATCAGGCTGATCCAAACATTGTTTTCTTTTCAGACCTGAGTTTGACTTTACTTCACAATATGTGGTTAAAGTTGATGATTTCTTCCTGCATTATCTGCAAAAGGTCTGTAATCTAGTTTAAATGGAGTTTACACCTTTTTTTCACCTCGACGAAAGTGCCGAAAGCGAAATAATAAAACGAGATTTGTGGCGAGGGAACCGCGGAAAGCCAAATAATTGATTATTTTGCCTTCTCCTGGAGAAGAAATCAAACGACAGAACTGCCGAAAGCAAGATCGTGAAACGAGATTTTGTTTCATTTTGGCGGTTTTCTCGCATGACAATATGTGTGCGTGTCTGGACATTTTGTCACTTTCGGTGGTTTCCTCGTTTGGAGGATTCCATTTTTCCTGCCCCATTCTGTGTTGGCCCTAACAGAGTTTGACTTTACTTCACAATATGTGGTCAATGTTGATGATTTATTCCTACATTATATGCAAAAGATCTGTAATCTAGATTTAAATTGAGTTTACATAGCATTGGCATCATTTATACAAGGCTTGAAATAATATATGAATCCTCAATTACTAGTGTCATCCAAGCCTGAGTTTAGTGTGCCTGTCATTTGCAGAATGAGGTCCCCAGAGGGTGAATTTAATGACACTAAACCAAATCTCGTATTTCATATCAGCGACCATTTCATTTGTGTATCCACTCTTCGTTGACATTAGGCCAACTATCCTGCATAGTGGGCTAGTATCACAAAATTCACCCTCTGGGGACCTCATTCTGCATGGCCTTATCTGCTATGGGAGACAGAGACTCAGATTTAAGTTCCCAAATGGTGAAAATTGTGATGTACACCCATTGGGGATATAGAGAAACTAAACTAAAAAGAAATGGAAGCTATGTGCAGAAGTTTCTACAGAAATTTCATAATAAAGAAACTATCCAGAGAAGATTAGGCCTAAGCAGAATGAGGTCCCAGAGGGTGAATTTAGTGATGCTAGCCTGCTATGAGGGATAGCGTCATTAAATTCACCCTCTGGGGACCTCATTCTGCAATGACAGGCACACTAAACTCAGGCTTGGTGTCATCATGGCAGGCTTAATTAACGTTGCATAATCGAGATTCCCATTGTGTGTGCATCACAATTTTCACCATTTGGGAACTTCAATTTGAGACTCTGTCTCCCATAGCAGATGAGGCCATGCAGAATGAGGTCAACAGAGGGTGAATTGTTTGTGATTCTAGTCTGCTATGCGGGATAGCGTCAGTAAACTCACCATCTGGGGACCTCATTCTGCAAATGACAGGCACACTAAACTCAGACTTGGTCAGGATTCAGATCAAGTTGGTGCTTTGTTGCAGGATATAAAAACTAACTTGCTAGGACTGTAACGATACACATATTCATGATATGATACGAATCCTGATACAATATCATGATACACTAAATTAGTGTTCCCATATGACTATAACCCGAATTATCAGAACCAACATGTTTATAACTGGAGATAAAGTTCATTTTACACATTTGTAATTGAAGATGGAGTTCATGTTAAACTAAAATGCAGTTTATTAGTTAGCTAGATGAGTCAAATACACATAATAAACTCTTTTAAGCATGCCCATCTTCAGAAATTACTGTATTTCCTGTATCACGATACACATGACATGATACGATTACGATACGTATATCATTTGAAAGTGTATCGAGATACATTGAATTCACAATGAATCTTTACGACCCTAAAATTTTCAAAATAACTCAGACCCCAATCGGCACCATACAAGGTAGCAAATTTTATAACCCAAAAAAGAATAATTATGAATAGTTCGATTCGGAGAGTACCTGGACAAATATGTACACACTACATATCTCACATATTTTTCTATTACACCATTACAATATTTTTAAATAAAAATAATATATATTAAATGTAATTTGTTTTCTCTGTCTATAGGATTCATGTACCGTTGAGGTTCATCAGTCGTTTGGCCAGGACTACAGCACGATAGCGGCATGTCAGATCACGTTCAGGGAGATCTTCGATAAAACTCATGGCAGGATCCATGGTACAGCTGTATTGACTGGTAGGTTAACCCATTCTAAACTGTATATGGATTCTCCCACTCAGTTATAAAAGTATACAATGGACTGGTCTATTCTTCATGTTGGTCATGATGTTGAGATCATATTAGCAGAGAACAGGTGTAAAAATCCCTTAGGCTTGATAAAGCTGGATATGATTATTAGCTGAACAAAAAGTCCCAACAAATGAATCAATGGGAATAAAGTAACTACTGATCAAAGATTTTTGATTATCAACAGAGTAAATGGTTTGTGGTTCCTATTCATTTTGTGGCTTAAAATATAGATATTTAGTACCATGGGAACCTGTGCACCTGCAATTATGAGGTTTGTCCTACTTTTTTTTTTGTTGAGTTATTCCTCTTTTTCAACTTAGAAATTTTTTGCTAACCTTGTAATTTTGTCCGAGCTTGTATTACTTTATTTATTGGTCAATGTTTTTGAAACTTGGTAAAAAAATTTACCATCATCAGAACATGTATCCCGCGATTATGAAATCCATCTGATTTTTTTTACTTTAGTTATCCTCCTTTTCGACTTGAAGAAATGAAGCTGTACCCTGACAATTCAGGTTGAAATAGTCGTACTTAGAATGCTACTGAATTACATATATACATAATTTGAGGATCGAAAGAGCCATCAATTTTCAATATGGCTAACTTTTTTGTAACCAATGTGCCCTGCATTGTGTACTCCTTAGTCTCATCGGAACAGACACCTCTAATTTGTATTTGATAACTTTCTACTCGCAGGGATGGGTGGAGAAGGACTTGGTGTGTCCTTTGGTTCTCTGGAATATTGGGTCCGACTCAGAGTTCCAATGGACCAGGCTCTAAGACAGTATAAGGTGAGTCACATATTGCTACTTTGAGACATGTATAACATCTTGTCGCCAGAGCTCTATGATCATAATAATGTTGTAGGTGTTTTTTATATTGATTGATTTGTCTCAACGATGTTTCCACAGTGATGATCCAATGGTTGGCATTGCTCCTATCACATGCCCACAATATTGGCCCAAATAATTAGCACCAAGAGAATCAAAGCGATGTCTCTGCTTTGATTTTGTATCCTTACTGCCAACTAATAAACTGACCCATTTATACAGTAATGCCCTAATTAATCGACTCCTAAACCACAGGAGAATTATGGGTAATTGTTCAGGATTTAGTCGGAAATATGGCTTGTTGCCATTCATCGGAGTGAGACAATCATTGTGATATGCAAGAATTTTATAATTCTATATTTCTTAATTTTGTTTATGATAAATTTCAGGAAAGAACAAAGGCGCTGGGATACATCACATCAAACCTTAGAGCACATAAAGATACCCTCACTGCCATGGATGAGACTGCTGCCCAACGACCCATGGACAACATAAACGAGCTCCATATTAAATTAGTCCGGTGCAGCCGAATAAAAGCTAGGCGCGAAAGTAAGATATTCTTTAGCTACATCAGGGCTCAAAATACATTTAATTGTGCAAGAATCAAATGCCGAATCAAGTTAGTCATAAAGCACTGAAAATGGAAAAGTTTCGTGAGAATCATTACGAGAATCGATTCGGTGATTCCCGTCTAATCTTAAGGCCTGTACATATTAAATTAGTCCAGTGCAGCCGATTAAAAGCCAGACTCATAAGTAAGATATTTATTAGCTACATATCAAATTATGTCAATGCAACTGACTAAAAGCAAACTGCAAAATATGATTTTTATGTAAACTTTCAATCTGTAAAAATCATATATAGTCAATAGCAAGAGAAATAGCATTATTTGTCAAAGTTACAAAACTCCAGCATGAAATGCGCTGTTAAGAAATCACATGAAGTATTTTAGCATTTTATATGGTTGAACAGATACACTCAGGTGCCTAATAATAGTGTCAGCACGATTATTAATTTTGGTGAAAATTCCCTACGATCAATATTACTTAGCATTGAGAGATAGAGTGAAATTGCCATCACTGCTATTAATTTTAGCGTAAATCCCCATCCATCACTATTATCAGGCACCTGAGAGTTGATGCTTTATTGCCTGGTTTCCTGGTATTCCTGAAAATATTTTATGAAATTTGGTAACTTTGGTATTGATATGAAGATGCACTAAATGGAAAATTGAAGGTGAAAAGGCCACCAAATATTTTTGTAACTTGGAGAAACGTCATTACACCGAAAAATTAATTCCAAAAATTGTTAAATCAGATGGATCAGAAACTACTGACTTTTCAGAAATTCTTTTAGAACAAGAATTTTTTTATAAAGATCTCTACAAATCAAAATTGGGTAAAAACAATGAAAATGAGGCATTTAATTTTTGGGATGTAAATAACCCCTTTCTTAATTTCTTGGATGAGGAAGAATCAGAATCTCTTGAAGGACCATTATCTAATCTAGAATGTGCATCAGCACTGAAAGGCATGAAAAATGACCGCTCCCCTGGGAGTGATGGTTATACTGCTAGCTTCTACAAGTATTTTTGGAAAGACCTTGGTCAGTTCCTGATCAATTCTATTAATTATGGATATAACAAAGAACAGCTGTCGGTTACACAGAGGTGTGGAATAATCACTTGTATTCCTAAGTCCAATAAAAATAAACAATTTCTAAAAAATTGGAGACCAATCTCTCTTCTCAATGTGGACCTCAAAATAGCATCTTCAGTAATAGCTAATAGAATAAAAAAACATTTGCCAAAACTGATATCTAACTCCCAATTAGGTTTTATGTCCGGTCGTTATATCGGTGAATCTACTCGATTAGTTTTTGATTTGATAGACAAATGTGAGAAAAACAACATTTCCGCTATATTGGCAATATTAGACTTTGAAAAGGCTTTTGATTCGCTGGAATGGGTATTTATCCAAAAATGCCTTGACTTTTTAAAATTTGGCTCATCGATAAAAAGTTGGGTAAAAACATTTTACTCTAATATTTTCAGCTATGTTACAAATAATGGTAACTTAACAAATAAAATAGACATCTTTCGAGGGGTACGACAGGGTGACCCCCTGTCACCGTACATCTTTATTCTTTGTGTTGAAATCCTTAGTGCCAGCCTTAAATTCAATCCCAATATAAAGGGCATAGAAATAAACAATTCCGAATATATTTTGACTCAGTACGCTGATGACCTAACTCTCTTCCTAAAGGATGATCAATATACTCTTAACGCTGCACTCAATTTATTTGATGCCTTTGCTAACATTTCAGGTTTAAAGGTTAATTTTGACAAAATACAAGCATTATGGATTGGACCAAAAAGGGGTTGTGGTGACGAAATCCCAACGGATAGAAACATATTGTGGAACCATAGTCAGTCAGTTACTATCCTGGGAATTGAATTTGATCTATTTAATGATAGTTATATAGAAAATAATTATAGGACAAAATTGAAGAAGATGGAAAATCTGCTAAATGATTGGTCATTTAGAAACCTCAGTCTGTATGGCAAGACAACAGTCGTTAAGACCCTGGCATTACCAATCCTAACCCAGTGTCTCACTGTATTACCTTCTCCATCTCGAGAATTAACAGATAAAATACAATCAATGTTATTCAAATTTCTTTGGTCTGGAAAACCAGACAAAATAAAAAGGAGCGTAATGATTAATACTTTAGAAGACGGAGGTTTGAAATTCCCTCATTTAAACTCATTTTGTAAATCATTGAAAATGACTTGGATTAAAAAGCTTCTAGATGTCCACACAGAAGCAAATTGGAAAACTCTGTTAATTGATGATTTAGAACCCTTTGGGGGTTACAAAGTATGGCATCTACACAAAGAAGGTATTAATATAGTTTGTAAAAAACTCAATCCATTTTGGACAGATGTCTTTAATGATTGGGCAAGCTTAGATGAGAAAGTCACCACAACCCCTGAAGAAATCTTATCAGAACCAATATTCTACAACCCAAAAATTATAATAAATGGTAAAATGTTCATCAACAAAAGCTTGATTAGAAAAGATGTTTATTTTGTGAATGATCTTGTTGATGCCACCTCCACCTTTCTGGATTATAACACATTTTGTCAAAACTATGACATCAAAATTCCTTTCACCACCTACCAGGGTCTTTTAGCAGCTTTACCTAAAACATGGAAAACATGTATAAAGGAAAATCAATTAAGACTCTGCACCGTGACATCAAAAAATGTTGAGAAATTGAAAATTTGCGAGAAAGCATGCAGAACCTTTTACCCCAGTTTTTTGAGTCATGTCATCACAGTTCCTGAAATGTCCCAAAAAAAAATGGCAGGAAAGACTTGGGCAAACTTTCATGCCCACTGAATGGAAATCAATTTATAAAATGGCAAGTAGGATTACAAATGACACTAGTCTATTGTCTTTTCAATTCAAAATAAATCATGATATTTTATATACTAACTCCAAACTTATGAAATGTAAAATATCGGAAACAGAAATGTGCTCTTTTTGTCACACAGGAAAAGAAACATGCCTACATCTATTTTATGAATGTCATGTAACAAAATCTGTATTACTAGAATTTCAGCAGACTATTAAAGATAAATGTAACCTGCAATTTGAAGTGTCACAAAATAACCTTATATTTGGTGTACCTGATGGAAATCCAAATGAAGGAATAATAGAAATTGCCATACTTCTATTTAAGAGATATATCTACTCTTGTAAGATAAAAGCTACTAACCCTAATTCACATGGTTTTATAGAATGGTTAAAAACTTATAAGACAATTGAAATTGTGCCATTAAAGGGCTATTCTACAAAAAAAGATATCTTTTTTCAAGAGAGATGGAATATAATTAATGAATTATTTTTAACATAAACACAAGAGACGAAAACCCCACAAAAGTATCAACGGTGCAGAGTCTAAATTGATCAATATCTTATACCATTTAATATATACTCAATCATATAAAATTAATTGAACATGTTTATTTCAGCCTAGGACAAAACACTTTATATTTTATCCCACTCATATCAATATCTTTAAAAATATTTTAATTCTTTTTGTTTTTTTTTGTTTGTTTTAACCAAGTGCATGTATTGTGTCCTTGATTCCTCACATGTCTGTCTGTATTTATTTGTTTAGACCCGAATAAAAAATATAAAAAAAAAAAGAAAAAAAAGATGCACTTGGGAAAAGTCACATGATTTACAGTTAGGGCGAGTGACAGTGCCAAGCCTACACATTTATAGACATTAGCCCAACCTGCAGCCAAACGTATAAACAATAGTCGGGCACCTAAGATAAGCTGTCCACTCTGCAACCACTGAGATACTCAATTGTGTTCAATCAAAACGAGGTCTTTCCATGCATGCATAGCACTGGTCACTCGTTTGAAAATGTTACAATTGCAGATAAATATCAAATATATTAGGTCGAACTGATGCGGTTAAAAAACTACTACATGGAAAAAGCAATTTAGGTTCCAGGATTACGACGACTTTTAAAGCAAGTTCAAACTGGGAATAAAAACAGCTGTCTATCATAACTGAGTTATCATTTCCTTTGCTACAAGTTCCTTATGCTGGACACAAAAAATAGAATGACCATGTACATGTAGGCGAAAATTGTCATGAGAGTCAGATGATTTTCATTGGCAATGGCATCACACGTTACAAGTTACACATATGGCTAAACCTGGCAAATAACTGCTAAATGAATTATGATGCAGTAAGTAATATATAGGGTAACCAAACCCTGAGATAGGTGCATGCTAAAAACCATGATAAAAATGCAGATGAGACAGGATGAGAGAAAAAATTCATCTATGATAGCTCAATTGAAATTTCAAAAGCACTGTATAAATGCCATAAATCTTTTAGACAACAGGTGTATCATTCTTGAAGTATGTATTTTCACTCTTCTATCAGCATTTTAAATTATGAAACAAAATATGAAATAATATTGTTAAGCTTTAATTTTTGTTATAATAAATACTCAAACGCAATATGTGGCTCTGAAATAAATATATGCATGAAAATTGTAAAGATAATGTCCGTCCCATCATTTATATTTTATTGTTTTTCCTTGCAGATATGCAGCCGTCACCTTACTGTGTTTATCAGTTCTATGATTTCAATGATCACGACACAGTCATTCTACATAGCTCAAACAACCCTGAGTTTAACGACCACAAGACATATCCAGTGCCTATGACAATCGAGTTGGATCAGTACCTCAAAGCAATGGTGAGTCCTTCATTATCAAGGAGACAAGCCACAGTCGGTAATGCAATTCATAATTGAGGCATTCCCAGGTAAAAAAAATCCTCAGTGAAATATATACAATAATAATAATAACATGTTTTATATAACCTTTAACCCTAATTTGTCCTCTAATTATATAAGCAGGGAGTTAACTAGGAACTGACAATAGGGTGTCTAAAACTATCACACAGAGATAATTGACATAGTACCCGTCACGGGTTGGCAGTAGGAACATTTGAGAGTGCCACCCCCTCCATAGCCCTTTATCGATACAGGCCTCGAGGTTAGGAAAAATGTCCACAGCAAATTTAAAGGTACTCAATCCGATTTGATGGTCGTCATATAATCAGATTTCAACAAGAAATATTTTGTAAATGCCGCTTCAGCTATCAGAATCAATTAATTGCCCAAAAATAATGTCAACCACAGTCAGCTAAGGTACAAAATCGCCTATAACCTGTTATTTATCAACATGTTGTTTGACGAAATTTGGCCTTATTTGTTTATCAACACAAAGCCTCTTGATTTTAGTTATCCATCTTCATCCACAATTTGGTCGGCTAGCCTACATTTTACTGGACCACTAACAAGTCTCGATGGTGAAAAATAATAGATTTTAAAAATCAATATCTATTAAGCCTGAGGTTTGATAGGTGGGTTCCTCGACTCGAATCAAATATTTTTTACCCCCGAATCCAAATAGATAGTAATTGAGGGGTGTTTAATCGGATTATGCATCTTTAATCCTGTGGCATGTTATATTCCACATGTTGCCATGGCAATTCCCACAGCATTGCTTACTGCCAAGGTCAATATTTCCGCCAAAGGAAGCCCTCACACTGAACTATATGGATAGATGTCCTGCGTTTGTAAACCATAGCAGAAAAGGGGTTAACTTTTTGGTTGGTCGCCTACGGTCACTCACGGTCTTCACTCTTCAATGGCTTGCCTCGAAATCAGTCACGCATGCGCAGTCCCAATATAATTCACTGTACAGATTGAATTAGCCAGTTTATTTTTCTGCTACCAACCGAACGGATCTAAGGGAGTATTTTTCCGAATTTGTCGTTTAACAATAGCGACAAATTCAATTTATCGATACAATAATTACTGGTCGCCTACGCGTT